>NKZR01001520.1:0-24769 GCA_002370795.1 Metschnikowia sp. 03-147.1 | reverse complement strand
TACACTACTACACTACTACACTACTACACTACTACACTACTACACTACTACACTACTACACTACTACACTACTACACTACTACACTACTACTACCTGGATAATTTTGGCCTCCTATCATTTCTTAAAAGTTAGGTTAGATGGTTATTAACGGGATAATAGGGTAAATAGGGTTTAGTTGAAGAAGGTTATTTTCTGATAGATTTTAAAATGGGGTTAAGAGTAAAAAGTACACAGTATAGAATTGTTTAGCAGAGACGTGTTATTCTGTATTTAAATTTAAGTACAAGAAACGGGATTCACATTGCAGCGACGTTCAGATAGAAACAATTTTATGTTCCTTTACTATTGTCTATGTCCCTTTCTTTTATGTTGATCAAACCCTTTTCAAGCATCGTAGGGGCGTTTCATTCTTCTATGATCAATCTTAGGTGGTCTAATACCATAGTTAGGGACGCCTTTGCAGTAGTAGTTCTTTAGTGTTGTTTTCGGAGTCTAGGAACCTGTAGCCGTACTTTTCGGATCACACACTATTTCTGATACTATGTTGTCCAAGCTCCCATTATTGTATCGTCTAGGGGCCTATGTCTGTTGCAAGAGTTTTTGAATTTGTAGTCTATTGAGGACTCTCTTATGAAGCGCTGTTTGTCGCTGTAAATTATCTCTAGGTGTTTAAATTTGTTGCATAAGCAGTATAGCCTGTAGTAGGCGCTAGATGGACCGTTTGGGTTGCGTAGACGGGTTTTAGTGTTTCGACTACCATACTACTACCACAGAATACTACCACATACTACCATACTACTACATACTACTACCACAGAATACCACAGAATACCACAGAATACCACAGAATACCACAGAATACTACTGAATTCAAGTACTACCACCACAACACTACTACTATCACAACACTACTTACTATCACAACACTACTTAGTACCACCACACAATACACACCTATCCCTCCCGCATCCACACCTTCGCCGGCGCCCACGCATTCGTGCGGTTCCTCCTATACTCCATATACATAAAGTCCTGTGGCACCTCACGCACCGCAACGCTGAGCCCCCAGTCCTCCATCCACACAAAGTGCTCGCCCTCGTCGTAGATGTGCACGAAGCGCCCCGCCGCCCGCGTCTGCCGGTTGATGGGCCGCACGTAGATGTCCACGCCAAAGCAGTCGTCGTAGTCGCCACGGCTGGAAATCACCCGCATGGGCACCGCAAAGCTGGCGCAAGAGAAGAAGCGCTCGTTCACAAGCTGCAAGCTGTAGGCGTTCAAGCGCAAGGGTGTCGGCAAGACCGAGGAGCCAAACACAAGCCCGTCGTCCTCGAAGCCCAAGAACCCGGGCGTGGAGATGTCGTCGATGTACGCGAAGCCGTTGGTGAAGGCGAACAGCGCGGGCTCGGTGAGCCTCAGGCCGTAGGCCAAGATGCTGCGGTGGTGCGCGAGTTCGGGGAACACGTAGCCGAAAAGCGGCACCAACGTGCCGTTGATGTCGGCGAAGAGGGCGGCGTGCTTGATCTGGAAGTGGAGCTGGATGGCGGCGCCTGCCAAATATGCGAGGGCCAAGGGGAAGCCGCGTCTCATGGTGGGTGAAGCTGCGCTGGAGGGGTTTGAGCGGCCGGCGGCAGGTCGTTTGGGGTCCAGAGGCAGGAGGAGGAGAGGAGGAGCAGTAGGCAGGAGAAGATTAGGGAGGAGAGTAGGGAGGAGATTAGGGAGGAGATTAGGGAGGAAATTAGGGAGGAGATTAGGGAGGAGAGTAGGACAGTAGGGACCTCTAGGCTGTGCTGGTGAGGCATGGCTTCTGGTGCCTTGCACGGCGTTTGTGACAATGTAGGCATTGTGATGTGCAGGCGGGTATTGTAGTACTGTGGTACTGACAGCCCTACTATGTACATAATATCATAATATCGTAATATCATAATATCCATATATCATAAAATCATAATATCATAACATCATAACACATAATATCCATTTATCATCACCATTTATTATACGCTATTCATTACCATGCACCATTACACACTAATTACCGATTAACTCTATTCACCATACACCATTGTATTTGCCCCTTTTACAGAATTTTACTACAGTTACGTTTTGATAGTTACATACCCTTGAATTACACTCACAAAAAAAACAGAAAACTACACTAAGATAATACACTAAGATAGTACACTAAGATAATACACTAAGATAGTACACTAAGATAATACACTAAGATAATACACTAAGACACACAAGAGTACAAGAATTCTTTAGCTGCCACGTTATCTACTTGATCTACATTATAATGTGCACATTATATTTTCCACATTTTCTTGTACTACCTATACTGCATTCATAATACTCACGATAACATACCTCACACACTTCTACACTTACGTTCACACTGATACTCATACACTAAAACGACTCTACTTCACACCCGTCAAGTCTCCATTCACATAGACCTATCCTTCTCTTCACTTCATGTTTTTGGTACTCCACAACGGTAGACTCCGTGTAATCTGATTCGAAATCTTCCACACCAAACCCTCCGCTCCTCCGCTCCTCCACTCCATCATCATAGCCATAGCCACATGTTTGCTTGCCATGGTGCTTTCCTGCAGGAAAAAGGCTGTTTTCCAGCTCACGTGCCAGCAGATACATAGACCAACACCTTGGCCATGTTGCATTCCTGCATCCACCACTGCCACCTCAGATCTGCTAGTGCCTTTATAGGCCGCAGCTCTCTTCGTGTCGGACATAGCCACACTGTAGACTCAGACACTGCCGTAAACGGCATGGCGCTACATACGCAGCGGTCCGTGGTGTTTCTGGTGTGAATGCCCACCTTGCCCATTGCACACGTGCTGCTGACTGGCAAATAGTCTTTTCAGCACCAAAGGACACTGCAAAGGACACTGCATAAGTGAGAGAATGAGGCTAAAGTTCTCATTTTTCAACCATTGAAAATAGACGGTAACCTGACTGAACCTGTCTGAACCTGACTGAACCTGATTGAACCTGATTAACCTGATTGAACCTGACTGAATTTACCACCCGGGATGCTGACTGCCGCCTAAACCGTACGCTATGCACGCATGCAAGAGCACGAGTGAACAGTGTACATACAATAATTGCGGCCTAACTGTCAAGGCTAGAGCATCAATGTGCTCCGTAGGCAAATGCCTGGAGCTGTTGAACAACCATGGCCACTTATGTCTTCACGGGTGAAGGTTCATCTGCTCATCTGCTCATCTGCTCATCTGCTCATCTGCTCATCTGCTGCTATGACTGGCTTGAGTATCCACCACTCCGTGGTTTTGGACGCTTGAAACGGTCACTTGTCCTCTGACCCTTTTGACCCTTGTTTGACCTTGGAACTGAAGTAAAGTCTTCTCGACTCTCCTAGCCCTAGTGGCTTTTCTGAACCTGTAGTCTCGCCACGATCACTCTTCCTCAGAATACCTGTTCACCAAGGCATTCAGACGCATGTGGTCTAGAAGTCCCATTGTCATTTCAACGTTGTACTTCTGCTTAGTTACACACCAAGCACTCGAACTGAATTTGCTGCCGTCACCTTTTTCACTGAATCCATAGTTTTACCCTGTGAGCGTTTCCGTACAAGTAAAAGCTCAGGCTGGTCTGCAACTTGGAGGTGATACCAGTTTATGTAGGCCTCCCTTGAGCCTTAAGGCGTGTGTACCGGACTTTCGACTTCAGGCATGCCTCTTGAACCTGGTGATGAATTTCTGCTCTTCTCAACTTATGCCAACACCACAATGCTAGAGATTCGATGTGAAGGCACGTGCCTGACTCAAGTGGCTCCCATTTGGGAGCGGTACAGTCGGCTGCCGTGTCTTTCCCGTTCCAAAAATCTTGGCGGACCGCCATTTTACTGACTGACTTCGTGGCAGTGCTGCATATACGCCGATGGCTTCGGCAGAACCTTGTCTGGTACGCAACCAGTTGCCATAGACCAGGATCTGCACTGGTCACGTGGCCATTCCACCCTCGGTGGGTACTACCATTCTCTAGCAGTGGTATTGCTTGGGTCAACAGGTGGGCCAACGACGTGCCGCTTTCTTTGTTTGGCAGTCACGTGATACTCCAAGCCTGTCCAAGCGGCTTTGCAGGACACCTCAGTCTTTTCTGGATCTTTCCGGCGTGAGCATTCTGGACAGGTGCCGTACACTGGCCATCAGATAAGTCGACTGGCAAGTGCCGGTCCTGGTGTACCGGTGTGGTGTACCGTGTGGTGTACCGGTGTGGTGTACCGGTGTGGTGTACCAATGTGGTGCACAGAGGTGGTGGAGTCGCCGGGTCGGAGACGCGCAGTCACGTGCCCCCCCCCCCGGAATTCGCGGCAGCGCCAGCTCACGTGCGCTGGGCTCATCGTTTGTGGGGTTGGCGCCGCGCAGCGCCAGCCGCCCGAGCAGCAACCATACTCCGATCGGCCACCGGAGTGCAATTGCCGCCCAACATCAGGCCACCGACAGAGTTGGGGCGACATCAGTACACCTCGCGCATCACAGTGGCAGCAACCCCAAAACCCCTTCACCCTCTAATGTCAGTTTGGCCGTCCCCAAAACTCCTTCGCCCTCCAATGTCCGTTCGGCCATCAGCAACCCCTTCCCTCCAATGTCCTTCAGCCAATGCCATTCTCTTACCGCCAGCACCTGCATCTTATCCAGCCCAATCCGTGCCAAGCAAGCCCCAACTCATGCATCAGAGTTGGCCCAGCGGATAATCTACCCGATTCATAGCCAGAGACTCGACAGGACAATAACAAAATTGACACCTGGTCAAGAATGACCCCTGAGTTTGGTGCAAGAGCCGGCGCTTAGAGCGATAGGAGAGAATGCGACCTTGTTTCACATTTCTTGACCATGCGCCTGTGCGGGAGTGCGCTGTTAAGCCTCCAATGGTACTTGGCGGCAGGCGAATCTGTTGAGGCGTCCTTTGTGTCGGCCCGATCCGGGCCTTGTTTTCGTCATACCGTTGTGCTCGATCCGGTCTTTGTTATCCTCATCACGTTGTGCTCGATCCGAGTATACCGATTGCCCGCTTTCTTAATCCTTCCGTTCTTGATGTTGGCTATGCAGTCTCTTTAACCTTCTATTTGCGGACGATTTTCAAAAAGCCCCCTTCGGCTACCGCCGTGGTGTCCGTTTGTGCCTCTCCTTCAGGCCAGCTTCAGGCCAGCTTCATGCCAGCTTCATGCCAGCTGCATGCCAGCTTCTGGCCTACCCCTCCCTTGGTGGCCAATTCCCAGTTGGGCTGCGCGGGTGTGGATTATTGACTCGTGGTCGCGGCTAAATTGCGCTTCGGCTATGGTTGCGCTGACGTCGCGACGCACCCTCGGTTTGGTCATGTCGGATGTCCCAAAACGTTCGGAATCTACGGTTTATTTACACGTTTTCGGCTATTTACTCATCCGGCTAATTTTGCTGCCAAACTCCACCACTTTCTGCCGTGATGGGATGGTGGAATGCACTCATGCAAATTATTTCTTCAATCATTGCGACTCATTCATTAATTGCAACATTCCCTTACGACCATACTTCACCGCCAATTACTGCCTCTACACTTGCTAAATCCTTCTATATTTTCCTCTATATACCCATGAGCTTGCACTCTACGGCGCCCTCGCCAATCCGTGGATGGCTTTGGCGTCGTTCCCTATTTCGTATGGTCGTCAATCGCCACAGGCGACGCTCCCTATCCTGATATTCGTAATTTGATTCGTGATTTTTGTTTTTGTTTTGTTTTTGTTTGATTTTGTGATTTTGTGATTTCGTTTGTGTGATTTCTTTTGATTTCGTTGGGATCGGTGATTCATTTGATTTGATTTCATGCTTCGTCTCGTTCGTTGCTACATCACTCCCGTCAACCACAACCGGTAGTTTTGCGACGTCGAAGATAGCAGCGGCAATTGCGACACTGGCAGGCTGAGCGAGTAGTTCAACGAAAAGTCGAGGAGGCCCTTGGTTTCGTTGTAGTTGACAGGGAGCACCAAGGGCGAGGCGCTGGGCTCCACCAACGGAACCGCCGAGGCCTGATACAACGAGGGTGTGAGCAAGGGCGAAGCCATATCCATGTTGGGCGACTGCGCAAGATCCAGGGCGTTGTTCTCGTCTTTTTCCTTGCAGGCGTTGGAGCAGTACACCGAGTTTTGACTGCACAACTGGTCACACGAAAGACAGTAGCTGTTGAAGGCGTCCGAATCCATGGTGCTGGCTTGTGCTGCTTGTCGCTTGTGCTTGTGCTTGTGCTTGTGCTTGCGCTTGTGCTTGTGCTGGATTAGCTGCCAAAAGACTGTAAGGTAGAAGTTGTGGCCTGAGTAGGGACCTGGAAGACTAATTGACCTGATAGACCTGAAGCTGTGGCCACTCAAAAACACGCGTAAAAAGTTTCTTGTACAAGTGAGAAAGTGAGGCTAGGCTGCATTTATATATCAGGTGTGGTGCAAGTCACGTTTTATTTATAGAAGATCTAGATGAGCGAGGGCCACAACCGGGGTAGCGTTGGGCCGCCGTACATCCGTCGCCACGTCTGCACCCTCGGAACTCGCAGGGGTGCGCGGACAAACGGGGGGCCCACGGTGCGCGTAACTGGCCCCGTTTCGGCCACAAACACCGCCTCTTCCGGGCGCTCGCCGCTGTCGCATTTCGGCCTTCTCCCGTCGTAACCACATGGGGTCGCAACCTGCCAACGTGCCCAACACCCAAAACTTGGCCGTATGCACCACGTGCCCCACACCTAGTGCGCTGCCCCTATTCGCCAATTAGCTGCGGCGTGCCAGTCTGCCTGATCTCTGCAACCATCACGTGGCTGTCTTACCTGCTGTCTTTGCCCTACTGCCTACTGCCTACTGCCTACTGCCTACTGCCTACTGCCTACTGCCTACTGCCTACTGCCTACTGCCTACTGCCTACTGCCTACTGCCTACTGCCTACTGCCTACTGCCTACTGCCTACTGCCTACTGCCTACTGCCTACTGCCTACTGCCTACTGCCTACTGCCTACTGCCTACTGCCTACTGCCTACTGCCTACTGCCTACTGCCTACTGCCTACTGCCTACTGCCTACTGCCTACTGCCTACTGCCTACTGCCTACTGCCTACTGCCTACTGCCTACTGCCTACTGCCTACTGCCTACTGCCTACTGCCTACTGCCTACTGCCTACTGCCTACTGCCTACTGCCTACTGCCTACTGCCTACTGCCTACTGCCTACTGCCTACTGCCTACTGCCTACTGCCTACTGCCTACTGCCTACTGCCTACTGCCTACTGCCTACTGCCTACTGCCTACTGCCTACTGCCTACTGCCTACTGCCTACTGCCTACTGCCTACTGCCTACTGCCTACTGCCTACTGCCTACTGCCTACTGCCTACTGCCTACTGCCTACTGCCTACTGCCTACTGCCTACTGCCTACTGCCTACTGCCTACTGCCTACTGCCTACTGCCTACTGCCTACTGCCTACTGCCTACTGCCTACTGCCTACTGCCTACTGCCTACCGCCTACTGCCTACTGCCTACCGCCTCCTGCCTACTGCCTACTGCCTGACTGTGGTCCTTGCCTAACTGGTGTTTCTAGACCCTTCTGTTTACATCTGCTTTGGGATTGGCAGTATTTGTTCTAGATCTAAATCAGGAAACTTTTCGGGCCTGGATGCAGAAGGGGTTAGCCGCCCTGTGAAAGGGGTGATAGGAGGGGTCCGGTGTACGGGTGCAAATAGCCTTTCTCGTGTGCAGGGGCTCGAAAAGCTCTCACAATGCCTTTTCGGTTGGGAGGCAACGGTTACTTTGCAACCATCACGTGTTACGCTGTTCCTTTCGCACATGCTCGTACGATTTCAGTCTCAGGTGGCTCAAGTTCTTCTGTTCGATGCTTTGTTGAGGGTCTCAGGTGTCCTTGCTTTTTTTTGTCATTAATGTGACCTTGCTTTTTTTTGTCATTAATGTGTCACTGCACTTTTTTGTGCCATTAATGTGTCACTGAAACGTTGACGTGATCGGCGTTTGTGTCAGAGATGCTTGGGCTGCGGTCTTTTGCTGCTACGTGGGCAGGGCCCCTAGCCCTTGTCGTTCACACCTTGTCGAGCAGGGGTACGGGTGTGTCAAGGTCTAGATTAAGGTTGCGCAGAGCCACAGTTGCCGCAACAGGCCAGAGGCCTAGACTTCACAATAAGGTTGCGTTTGTGTGGCAGGGCGTGATCAAATATCAGTTTTGTACATAGACCACCTGGGTCTGGAGGACACATCCGAGGGCATTGTTCACGTGGCAGGGCCAGCATTGTGTCGCCGAAACTGCATGAGGGGCACTAATGAGTGTTTCAGATAATGGGCTCGGGCCGCACTTCCGAGGGCCCCGTGAGCCACTTCCGGGGGCACGTTGCGGCGCAGGCCAATTTACTGTGCGCGCTAATTTGCGCACTGCGTCCTCTTTCCGAGGGCCGGGCCGCATAACCTGCCCATATTTGCTCTCCCCGCTACCACGCGTCCGCTCCCTCTCCTTCGCCGGTCCAGAAACGTGCCATGCCCTTGGCTATAATTCTTTGTCCGCGTGGCCGGCGCATCTGCTGGCCATGACTTGGACTTTAAGGTGACCATGTGCGTATTGCCACCTAATTTGCGTGGCAACCGTGCACGCGCACTCTGCCTGTGGCTCTTCACCTTGCGGGTCCCTGGGAAAAGATTTTGCTCATCGTCAAGCCCATGCCGTTTCGCAGCTCACAGACACGACACCAAAAACCTATGAGCTCCGTCCGCCCTGCACATCGGGCAATGTCTACGCCTTGCAAAATTATGGCTCTAACATTCCCCTGGATCAGGGAAACCGATGCAAAACTTGTTAACCTTTTGACCCAATACGAACAATATGGCGCATTTGATGCATGCATCCGGGCATCGCTTCCGATGACGCACATATTCTCTAATGCGCAGACTGCACGCAGTTGCTTCTACTCCGTTCTTTAACGTTCTATACATTTCTTAGCCAGCTCACAACCATGGCTAACGGCGCTGGAGCTCCAAATGTACAGACACAGCCTGCAACCGCCAGTGCACACGACGCCACGCACATCACGCCGCCCGTCGTGTAGCTCCGGCTCCTCTGATGGGCCCAGACCGCCCTGCATCCGCCGCGCACGTGACCACATCCGCTACCTCCCAGCGTGGTAGCAACGGCGTGGCTGTGCGCCGAAGCCGCCGGTCGATCCGGCCACGGCGATCCCCTACTTCGGCTACAAACCCGTGCATCTGAGGTAGACATGACAAAAAATGACAAACAAAAAATGACAAACAAAAAAGCTAGTCAAACTTGCAGTCACTCAGAGACAAAAAGACTGGCGAAAATCCAGGACATCCTTGACGGCGTCCGCAAATGGTCGTGGATTCCTAGGCATGGTGAAGGCCCAGTGTCTAGCGGAGCGCATATGCACTACCCTACTCTGCACGGGACCAAGTGCCTACTGCCAGTACAGCCGCCTGCTGGCTCAATAGACAGGTATGGTCTGGCCGGCTACCCTCGGAGCCCCATCTAGACAACCCCTCCAGTCTAGTTCTTTCCACGAAGTGCCTCTGGTACTGCATACAGTGGAGGTTCTAGCCACGTCCCTGGCATGCGTCATTTCAGTCTCCGGTCGTGGATCGAGCTGGTCACCGACCTGCACATAAAGACATCAAGAGCATCAAGGACTGGACCCAAGGACATGAAAGGGAGCGGTGGTGTATGCAGGTCGGTCCATGGATTGATACAAGAACGGTGTTGTCTGCGGCTAACGCTTCAATGCTATGGAGCCATACGTCAGTGGATTTCAGCTGTCACATGAGGCAGTGTCACATGAGGCAGTCTCATAAGGCAGTGTCATAAGGCAGCTAAGGCAGCTAAGGCAGCTAAGGCAGCTAAGGCAGCTAAGACAGCTAAGGCAGCTAAGACAGCTAAGGCAGCTAAGACAGCTTAAGGCAGTCTCATAATAGCCGTGTCAGGCTTTTCAAAGGTCTGTCCTTCAAAGCCATTTACTTACTCTAGGTCTATCAGAGTGCTCACTGACTTTCCAGGCATTTGATGTTCGTCATCCCAAGATCATCGACTCCACAGCGGTGTGGTACGTGAGCGGATGCCTTCCAGCATAGCCTCTTGTCTGGGCAATCAATATTTCACGGCTACTGGAGCTTGGGGTCTCTTTGGATCTATGTTTTGGCCTCGCCTCTGTGGGTATCTACGGAAGGACTTGTCGTGGGATCGGATGGTTCGAACCATTGGCGAATGGAAGCAGAAGTAGGCGACCTCGCTAGACCCGTTCATCAATACACTGTTTACGTTGCAGGTTGCGACGCACAACAGACCGACTCAAGCCAAGGGTTCCGAATATTCAGGTCGATCAAGTCTAAAGTCTGGAGTTATGGAAGTCTGGAGTTATGGAAGTCTGGAGTTACGCTAATGAGAGTACGGCTAAGATAAGGAGAGTGGCTAAGCTAAGAGAGTACGGGTAGAAGAGGTTATTCGCCCTATATCAGACAAATGCTGATCTCCGACGGATAACAAGGTGATGTTGTGTGGTAGACGTGCCTTGGGAATGTGCATGGACATTTCTAGATTCAACCAAGTGGAAATCGCATCGATGATCGTCACAGAATGGACCAAACAGCAACGCCATAGGTCAAGCGGGGTCATGTGTCACAGTATGGAAAGCATACACTCTGTGGTGACGCATATGACCAGTGAACCGACTGTGTTATGCGTATCTCCAGAAATACTCCATACAGGACCAACTACCAGGTCTCCATCTTCGTGGCACCAAAGTTATCCTCAACTCTAACAGATATCACGTGCAAGAATAGCAGAGCGATATGCTGAAGAGAGGACTGCTACTTTGACCATTGAGCCGTTTTTGCATTGAGCCGTTTTTGGAGATACTCCAGATCATGACTTAGATGTATTCAGATGTGTGTTCTTTGGCAACGATCAGCAGAAGCTATCCTCACAGGCTCTGCTGGAAAGTGCCTTGAATCGTTGTGGACATAGTGCCTTGAATCGTTGTGGCATAGTGCCTTGAATGGTCATAATGTCCAGGGCTTGTTGAGAATTGGTACGAGATGTCTGTCCACACATCTTCAGCAGACTGCGGTTTGGGATTGATGCCAAGGTCATGAGGCTGTACCCAGATTTGGGGAACGGGTTTATGTTAGAGTATGGCGGCCACCTTGGGACATCAGGAGAATCATGATATGCACTGGCATCTCTGACCTGACCCACTCATCTATCCCTGCCACAGCATGCATTGCTCGCCAGATCTGCTAGCATGCATTGCTTGCCAGATCTGCTAGCATGCATTGCTCGCCAGATCCGGCACGTCCTGCCATCGTGGCCAATGCTAGAGTGACACCGGCGAATGACCAGAAACACCCTCACGCACTCTTGAACTTATAGCCATGACCAGAAACACCCTCACGCACTCTTGAACTTATAGCGCATGCCGTCCAACATCCCGATCTCCCTCTTCACGTCCAAGTGCGACTTCCTCACTGACACCATCAACACTAGGTTGACAAGCGGCACACCCGCAAACAAATACCACCGCCGCGGCCCGCCCAGAAGCGACACCACGAGCTGCACAAGCACCACACCCGTCAAAAGCCCCACGCCCCGGAACGACACCACGTGCTGGGCCCAGCGCCATTGGCGCCGCCCGCTGTCCCCCGCTGCGGCTCTCCTGGCCAGCCACTCGGGAAACTCAAACACCCCGTTGATGAGCACCAACACATTCGCCACGACCAAGAGCGCCACCAGGCTGGGCCGGAGCCGTGGCCGCGCCACCATGGTGACTAGCGGCATCTGCGCAAGCACCCACACCACCCAGAGCCGGAGCTGCCAGCGGAGCCTGCGGTTGTTGTCGCGGGTGAAGTGGTTGATGATGAGCGTCTGGTCGTCGGAGTCGATGGGGTCGGAGCTGCACTCTGAGAGAATGGCGCGGTCCACACGCCGCTGCCTCATTGGCGTGGGGGGCGTGAGGGCGGAGCGCCGTGGAAGGAGGTGAACATGGTCACGTGAATATCGTGGTCACGTGACTGCGGCTTGCACTGCGTCATTCGATAACATGACTTCTACCCTAATTTCCATCCCTCTATTTCCATCCTCTTATAATTCCGTCCTCTTATAATTCCGTCCTCTTATAATTCCGTCCTCTTATAATTCCGTCCTCTTATAATTCCGTCCTCTTATAATTCCGTCCTCTTATAATTCCATCCCTCTTATCAGACATATCTGCCGATTTTTTTTTTCAAGGTATAGTAAATGTTAAATCTTTCGCGATATCCCGCCGCATGTGTGCATTTATAGAAAACTGCGAGGCAGAGGCTCACACAGCCAATCATTAAAAGGGCCTAAAAAAACACACTTCGGCTAGGAAAAAAAGGGGGCAGATGGGAGGCACGGTAAGTACTACAAAGTTGCGAGGTGAGTGCCACGGGTGATGTAACGGACACTAACATTAAAGTGTGGGTGGTAGAGGAGTGAGGAGAGTAGAGCGGTACTTTATGGTAGATTAATTCTCTATAGGTTCAGTTAACTATAGGTTCAGTTAACTATAGGTTCAGTTAACTATAGGTTCAGTTAACTATAGGTTCAGTTAACTATAGGTTCAGTTAACTATAGGTTCAGTTAACTATAGGTTCAGTTAACTATAGGTTCAGTTAACTATAGGTTCAGTTAACTATAGGTTCAGTTAACTATAGGTTCAGTTAACTATAGGTTCAGTTAACTATAGGTTCAGTTAACTATAGGTTCAGTTAACTATAGGTTCAGTTAACTATAGGTTCAGTTAACTATAGGTTCAGTTAACTATAGGTTCAGTTAACTATAGGTTCAGTTAACTATAGGTTCAGTTAACTATAGGTTCAGTTAACTATAGGTTCAGTTAACTATAGGTTCAGTTAACTATAGGTTCAGTTAACTATAGGTTCAGTTAACTATAGGTTCAGTTAACTATAGGTTCAGTTAACTATAGGTTCAGTTAACTATAGGTTCAGTTAACTATAGGTTCAGTTAACTATAGGTTCAGTTAACTATAGGTTCAGTTAACTATAGGTTCAGTTAACTATAGGTTCAGTTAACTATAGGTTCAGTTAACTATAGGTTCAGTTAACTATAGGTTCAGTTAACTATAGGTTCAGTTAACTATAGGTTCAGTTAACTATAGGTTCAGTTAACTATAGGTTCAGTTAACTATAGGTTCAGTTAACTATAGGTTCAGTTAACTATAGGTTCAGTTAACTATAGGTTCAGTTAACTATAGGTTCAGTTAACTATAGGTTTCAGTAAGAGCTGTACCATGATACACTCGCTGGTTTCCTTGAAGTCAAGTCTGCCACTCCTAAGTGTGAAGTTAGGGAAGAAATTTTCGTAGATTCAACACCCAGTACTTAGCAACTTCTGTCGTATTAAATATTTGGAGCGTCGAGCCCGAAGATCAGTAGCATCGCTTTTTGAAGTCAAATTTTTGTTGAAGTAACTCCAGGTAAAGACATCAATGGATGGTCATGCCAAATCCTTTGCTCAAACACTGCATGGTCGAAATTTATCACCACTTGTAAGGACCCTTCTGAGCAACAATGTACGCTTGCAATACGAAGCACTTGGTCCAAAGACACGGTGTCTTGTTCTGTCTTCAAACATCCTCACATTAGGCTTTCATTGGGAGACCAGAGTTGCATCACAGATTCATACGTTGTAAAACAATGCCATTGGTCATCGTTCCTTGTTGCTGAGAGTGATACTAGGAGTTAGTAATACTAGGAGTTAGTAATACTAGGAGTTAGTAATACTAGGAGTTAGTAATACTAGTGAATTTATACAGTGCAGTGATGTGAGCGTAGCAGGGCTCATAACTCATACCTTAGCCTTTTACTACCAGACAGGTACGGCACCACACCAGCCTGGTGTCCAGAGCAGTCACTTCTTTGACCCCATAACATACTACATCCATGTCTAGAGCCAGGTAGTTCTCATGGTACAACTAGGCTGACGACAAGAGTAAAGACCAACATTTGACAGGAACTTTCTGATGTGTTGTCCTGTATACTCGTGAAGGTGGTGTGAAGGAACTTACCTCTGGTCGCTGTTTATTCCATGGTGGTAAAGTCAGAATCATAGTAGCATTAGTAATCAAGGTACCAGACTTTTCTTTGAACTTATCTGTACTCCGCTGTACGTACTAGTTTACTGTACTGTAGTAGTCTACTGTACCACTGTTCTAGTTTACTGTACTAGTCTACTGTACCACTGTTCTAGTTTACTGTACTAGTCTACTGTACTACTGTACTACTCTACCTATCCCATTTCCCGCAGATGGCCTCCCAGAATTCACCAATAAGCCGTATCTATGAGCGAAGGAATAATCCACCATCATGCACCTCTGAGCTCATCCACACAGCCTGACCATACTAGTAGGAATAGGCAAGGCCTCGGAAAACGCCCACTCGAAACCCTTCAGTCATACTCCACACCTTTCATCACCCAGCTTGCCACTTCACGCTTCTCGTATCCAGTCTGCAATAGAGGCGATAACTCTCTAGGCGCAAGCTCCAAGAGACTGCACAAGAGACTCCACAAGACAATGGCACAATAAACATGGCACAATAAACATGGCACAATAAACAAGGCACAATAAACAAGGCACAATAAACATGGCACAATAAACATGGCACAATATAAAAGACACCACACCTTTTCTGGCCAGCCCCTGACACCCAGTGTAGCCCTGAGGTACTGTTTCTTGGTTGCTCCTAACACCTAGAGTGCAGCATAGTTCGACCAATTCACTTAGACAGACTAGAATTAGCCGTGGCCTTAGAGTCCACGGAAGAGTGGTCTAACGGCGGTCTGTCCGTGTGTCGTACACAGTAGCACTCGCTATTGACGCTGGAGAGGAGTGCCCTAATCGCTTCTGCTGCTTTTAGGGATCTGTTTCGGCCTGATACACATCGGCCATGCTCTGTATGTGGACGTCATGGAATCGTCATCGTATCGTCATCGTATCTCATCGTGTCCATGTGGAATTCTAGAGCTGTGTTCAAGTCAAATGTTTCGTGCTAGATCGCTGATATTCAATTCTTAATGCTGCGTGCAGTGGTGGTTGATAAACAGCTGGAGTGCTTGGCAGGTTTAGTCCTGTGAGGTCCTGCTGGCTAGGCCAGAATGGGACTAGGAGTGAAGTCATGCTGGTCGCCAACGCAATCCGTAGCGTAGTCTGGGCAGAGAAGATCAATATAGTGGAAACATGTATTCATGTAGAAACATGTATTCATGTAGTGGAATTGTCTGTATTTTCTGTACGGCTCTGGGTGTGGACTTTGTTGGTCTCTGGACCTTGAAAACTCGCTCTCAGCACCATTCTGGTCTCCCTATCAAGACATACAGATCAGGACTACTAGCGCTGCTTCTGATGCCCCGCTTTGACCATCAAGAGAGCCCCACCTGAACAAAGCAGTTGCCTCAGTACGACCGCGTAATCACCTTCCATGCACCTTGTGGTCCTCCATCAGCCATCGTCGTTTTCAGCGTTCAGAGATCAGCTGCTGATCAAGCCAGTGCCACTACCCATGTTGCTCAATCCAACCCAAATGCCGCACCGTTAGATATTCAGATGCCTGACCGCAGCAGGATCTTCTGGCATGGCACACCAATGCATCAAAGCAACGCTCACTAGGACCTGTGGTGCTTTATCTGCAGCTCTGGCTGCCACTCCGATAAGAGTGTCCGACCTGCTACCAAGGCAGAGCAGTAGCGTTTGACCAGTTGTATATCCATGTTGGGTGACTGAAGAAGTCATTGCAAGCTGGTGCCACTGTTAATCAATTGATAGAGTATCGAGTTTTAAAGACTGATACTTGTTCACTTAGAGCACTGACTGGGGATGTTGACAACAGTAGGTGACAAAGACTGTTACCATGGCCTCCATACTCTGGATTGTAGTGATTGTACTTTGACTGATTGTCCCTGGATTGTGTTTCTGAAGTGTCCCCTAGTACCTATCCTGGACTGAGCCCTCGCCTTTCTATACTCACTGACTGCGAGACTGACTTGGCCCTTCTTTATCTGCGTGGTGACAGTCAGAGGTCTGACTCCACGAGGTCGCTATGATCTAGACCGCTTGCGCGGGCATCCAACCGGGCACAGTGTAGCTGACAACCAAACGCACTGAGTTGACAACCAAACGCACTGAGTTGACAACCAAACGCACTGAGTTGACAACCAAACGCACTGAGTTGAAAACCAAGCGCACTGAGCTGACAACCGAAGACGCACTTGCCGTCTTATGGTAGGTCCGTCCCGCGGGTAAGTCGTTGATCCCAAAAACGCATATTGCCCACGGACGGTTTGAGGCTTTGTTCTTTGAGTAAATTTACTGCTTTGGGTCATTGAGCTGGGCTAGACACCAGATACTGCTAGAGTGCTTCACACGTCCAGAGTACAGGTACTGTGGGTTAGTGATAGGTAGTAATGGTTGTAATGGTGGTAGGGTGGTAGGGTGGTAGGGTGGTGTTATCTATAGTAGTAAGACTAGCTGACAGCTCGCGGCTGGCTGCAAATTATGAAACCCATATGTGCAGGCTCGCAATATATAACAACTCCCCCCCGCTCTCCAGCATCAACCCTGGCAGCAACATCTGACGCCCAGTTTGTGGAATTGTTGGTTATGGCTGGCTCCAGAAAATACTAGTGCTAGTTGCAGGAGCTACCGCCTGACTTCACAATTGTGCTTCTCCCACAATCAAGCGTCTTGGCTTACCAAGGTGCCAAGATTGCCACAAGTTACGGTTCCGGCGAGCCTTTGGAGAACAAGCTGATTGCACGGCTGGGTCAGAGTATGGACAAGACTTTTGTTTCTGGCTGGTGGCTAGGAGTACTTCAAGCAGTGTTCAAACGGCAAGCTTTGGGTTCTTGCACTACCTCGGACTGATTGTTTGAGGGGAAGCAGTCAGGCAACTGTTGATCCGTCTCGGGTTTTCTTGGGGCCCTTTACGATATCAATGCTTTCACGGATTCCTGTTCAAACTGGTGCTGTGTACCACGATTCCTGTTCAAACTGGTGCTGTGTACCACGATTCCTGTTCAAACTGGTGCTGTGTACCACGATTCCTGTTCAAACTGGTGCTGTGTACCACGATTCCTGTTCAAACTGGTGCTGTGTACCACGATTCCTGTTCAAACTGGTGCTGTGTACCACGATTCCTGTTCAAACTGGTGCTGTGTACCACGATTCCTGTTCAAACTGGTGCTGTGTACCACGATTCCTGTTCAAACTGGTGCTGTGTACCACGATTCCTGTTCAAACTGGTGCTGTGTACCACGATTCCTGTTCAAACTGGTGCTGTGTACCACGATTCCTGTTCAAACTGGTGCTGTGTACCACGATTCCTGTTCAAACTGGTGCTGTGTACCACGATTCCTGTTCAAACTGGTGCTGTGTACCACGATTCCTGTTCAAACTGGTGCTGTGTACCACGATTCCTGTTCAAACTGGTGCTGTGTACCACGATTCCTGTTCAAACTGGTGCTGTGTACCACGATTCCTGTTCAAACTGGTGCTGTGTACCACGATTCCTGTTCAAACTGGTGCTGTGTACCACGATTCCTGTTCAAACTGGTGCTGTGTACCACGATTCCTGTTCAAACTGGTGCTGTGTACCACGATTCCTGTTCAAACTGGTGCTGTGTACCACGATTCCTGTTCAAACTGGTGCTGTGTACCACGATTCCTGTTCAAACTGGTGCTGTGTACCACGATTCCTGTTCCAACTGGTGCTGTGTACCAAGATTTCCCGTTCAAACTGGCTGCGTGAAAGTACCCACTTCAGTGATTGTTATCACGGAGCAATCAGCAACTTAAAGCCACAGCAAACGAATCCACATTATCTCATGATTGTCGTGAATATTGTTATTGCCTTGATTTATGCATGATGTCTTGTGGCATGATTTAACGGTCTTCCGGGTTTAAGAACGGCTAAGGAGTTCTGTAACGGTCTCAACCGTCTTTGATCTGTCCTGAACACAGTCCTGTGAACATACAACGGTCTACGATCTCTTATGGTGTCTTAGGAGCCTGTCAAGTCTCAGGTGTCATGAAGCCCCGGGCATTACTGTACGGGCCATGTCCATTGTCATTTACATCTCCTGATCAAAGTTACCGTCTCCGCCCTCAACAATGTCTTGCATCATGTTAACTCACTAATCTTGACTCTTGCGAAGATGACTCTTGCGAAATCTTGACTCTTGGCTTGGCGGATAATGTCTTGGTTCTTGACCTCAATCCACGCACTTTCATAAACGTCTATTGTTCTTCAGTCGTCTATAGTTGCCAAGCCGCGACGGTGATTTACGACTCGCGGCCAAGATCTAGACTTCAGGTGTCAGACTGCATTCAGCACCGGCTCGGTGTAAACAGAACTTCCGTATGCGGAAGATACTTGGGATCTGCCTCGCCTTTGGAGTCTTTGCTCTTTATTATACTGCTCGCCTTTCTTCACTTCTTTCTCTCCCCCTCCCCATCCACACTGCTCTCTGCCTCTTCTACTAACCCCCAGTTCTCAGCTTATTGCTTGAACCGCGCATACTCGAAGTGGGACCTGCTTCTAGAGGCGCAGTTGTGCATGCACATGCGTCCTCCTCCGCGGCATGCATACGCCCGTACTAACACAAACACTAAGTCCCAAAACAGCGTTGCCTTCGCGCCGTCTACTATCCCTCACGCAGGTACAATATTCTCTGCAATGAAATGCGACTCGAAGTATCGCGCCACTTTTGACCATGAGGCAACTTTAACGCAGCCGCATGGCCCGAATGCTTCTTCCTTAAAATGGGTGTCCGTGGGAATTGCCGTATCGTGGCCGATCACGGACCTGGTGTGGCTCTGCACACAACTTTCGATTGCGTAGGATCTTCTATCGCGTGGATCTTCAGATCGCGTGACTCTCCGTGCTACGAACCTACACTTGACGTAGGGCATGTGCTCGGCCTAAGGCATGTTTTCGACGAAGGGTGTTTTCGACGAAGGGTGTTTTCGACGAAGGGTTTTTCGGCGAAGGTGTTTTCGGCGAAGGGTTTTTCGACGAAGGGCGTGTTCGATCGCCAGAGAGCGGCGTGTGCCACCGTGGCCATAAGCATGCGTCGTTTATCTTCCCATGTCCAAAACACTACACCGTGTAATCTCCGCGCCGCTTGCAAAGCCCGACAACAAGAAAAAGTGGCAGGTCGTGTTGCCCACGTGACCCGCTCGTCTGCACTGCGCCGTCCTAAGCCGCAAGTGCCGGGATTCGCGGTCCACATGCAGGCCCTTTCATGCGCCTGCACAAGCCCCAGTTCTTTTCGCGTGCCTGCACACAGCCCGCGCCTCGCCTCCTCCTTAATACCTCACATTTCCTCCCTTTACACCCGCTGTTTTTCCTGTCCTCACCACGCCTCTGTTGCTACTATTCCAAGCGTTGCCACTCTTTGTTTATCACGGCCTGGGTCTTCTCATTTCCTCCCCCAGCTGTTCACTCCCAGGAGCACTTTCTCCTTTTCGACAACAGCTCTGGATGATCTTTTAGTCCCATTCCAGTCGCTTGATCTACTAATACCCGACTCCAGCCCCGAACCTCACGCCTGCCCCGAGCTCGTGATTTTCTTTCGTTAAGCCGTTGACCCGTGCATTTCCAACTTTAGTCCTTCTTTATCCTTCATTTCTCCGGCCCCTGATCTGCTGCCATGAAAACCGCTATTTTGAAAGCCTTGGCGCTTGCCGTGATGGCTGCCCCAGGATTGGCCGTTCCGCTGTTGCCGGGCGACTCTTTTGACCGGTTTCTCGAGTCACTCCACAACAACAAGGGTTTGTCGTCAAGCGCGCTGAACTCTGTTGCTGGCGCTGAACAATCAGACTCTGGTGCCAGAAACTATGCTGGTGCAAATGTCGCTAGTGCAAGTACTGCCGGTGCAGACGCTACCTCTGTTGCGAGGGATGGATTGGGAGTAGCATCTGCTAACGTGGACTCCACTCCCGCCGCTGCCGTTGCTGCCACTACGGCCGCCGCCACTGACGACACAAATCCTGACGTTTTCCCTGCTGCCCTGTCAAGAGGCGATCAGGGATACTTCCCTTCTCCCGATAGTGACACCACCACGCCGTCTGTTGCTCAACAAGGTTCTGGCTACTCCCAAGCGCCTACAAATCCTTCTCAAGTAGCTGCCGGCTCTTCTCAAGCGGCCGACGAACTGAACCAAGCGGCAGGCTCTTCCCAAGCAGGTTTCTCCCCAGCAGCAGAGTCTTCCCAAGCAGGTTTCTCCCCAGCAGCAGAGTCTTCCCAAGCAGGCTTCTCTCCAGCAGCAGAGTCTCCAGCAGCAGAGTCTTCCGCAGCAGGTTCCTCCCCAGCAGCTCTTCCCAAAGAATCAGAGGCACAAGTTTCCTTAGTTCTGCCCTCAGTCATCAACAGTGACACTCCGCAGAGCTTCCCCACCGTGGCCCCATCTTCCAAGGAAAATCCTGTTGCCAGCTACGATGAAAGTCCAGCATATTCCAAGCCTGAGCAAGCCGTCTCACCCCAGCCCTCTGACACTCATGAGCTGTTGGTGCAGCCATCGTTATCTCCAGCTTCTGAGTCATCCTCTGCAAACAACTTCCCAACTCCAGAGCCAGAACCAGTACTGAGCAAGATCGCCCCACCACAGTCTTCCCAGGATCCTTCCCCAACGATAATCAACGCACAACTGGAACTGAATACTCCTTCTCCAGACATTGTAGTGCCACCTTCGTCTGCGGATGTTGTTCCTTCAAACACTCCACTGGTTTCCAAATCGTCGATTTCAAAAGCTCCTGTGCCCTCTGAAGTGCTTACGCCGTCTGAAGTCACTGTTGTTCCTGAAACGCCAATTGTTTCTCAATCCGAGGTGCCGGTTGAATCTGAAGTGCCAGTTGTTCCTCAATCTGAAGTTCCAGTTGCTTCCTCGTCTGTGTCAGTTGTTTCCCCATCTGAGATTTCAGTCGTTACTCCTTCTGAATTGCCAGCTATTTCCTCGTCTGTGTCAGTTGCTCCTCAATCTGAGATTCCCATCGTTTCTCCATCTGAGGCGCCAGTTGTGTTTTCATCTGTGGCGATTGTTTCTCCATCTGAGGTGCCAGTGGTGTCTTCATCTGTGGAAGTTGTTTCTCCATCTGAGGTGACAGTGGTGTCTTCATCTGTGCCAGTGGTATCTTCATATGTGCCAGTGGTATCTTCATATGTGCCAGTGGTGTCTTCATCTGTGCCAGTGGTATCTTCATATGTACCAGTGGTGTCTTCATCTGTGACAGTTGTTTCTCCATCTGTGGTGCCAATTGTGTCTTCATCTGTGACAGTTGTTTCTTCATCAGAAGTTCCATCATCCTCTGCAGTGTCACCCGCATCTGAAGTATCTTCTGCGCCTGTCGTATCTTCATCTGTGGTATCGTCATCTCAAATAACACCCCAAGTGTCCTCGCCATCCATAGTGGCATCGTCATCTCAAGTGGTACTGTCATCTCAAGTGACCTCACCATCTATAGTGGAATCGTCATCAGTGCCATCGTTGTCGTCAGTATCTGTTATCTCTGACCTGGTTTCGTCTAGCGAGAGTTCATTAGTTGAATCCGACACGACACTGTTGTCCGAAGAGCCAAGTTATCTGTCTACATTGAGTTCGGCTGCTATTTCGAGTGTTGCCTCTAGTAGTGTTGTTTCGAGTGTTATCTCCAGTGTCCCTCCTGTGGTGCCTTCCTCCAGTGCAATTCCAGTGCCAGCTCCACCTTCTGTCAGCGAAAACCCAAACACTACTCCTGCGCCAGTCCAAGCTCCAGAATCATCGGCGGTGACCCCCGCGCCCGCTGCCTCTTCATCAAGCTCCAAAAACTGGCTTCCCTCGCAGATAGTGGCAGACTCACAGGAGTCAACTGTCAGAATCGCCACAGAAACCGGTGTTCCCACTAAAACTTCAGGGTTGCCCAAGGCCATCATGCCAGCTACCACCAACGTCCCCGGAAAAGACTTCCAATTGGTGACAATTGGCTTTAAGGAAGCGTTGAACTACCCCTTCGTGGTCAACCACGGCATCTCGTCGGCGCAAATTTTCGACTATTTGCCAGGGGCCTTGGTCTTCCCCTTCAGAGAGGATGCTAGCTACAAGGAAGTGTTTGTGAAGAGACTCGTGCCATACACCGCGCCAGAAATCGACTACATCATCACTGTTGCCGAGGTGTACTTCCCCAACAACGCAGTGGCGGCTTTGCAGCAACTCGTGGAACAGGGCGACTCGAAATTATACAACAACCCCGACGGAACTGAAAACAGGCTCGCTCTGTTGATCGATAACCGTGTTCCAGTGATTGGTCTCAGCCTCGACCAGCCTTTGCTGGGAAGCAGTGCAGAAGATTACGGATCGCTTGACTCCGAGAGTAACGTGGGAATGAAATCCGGCACCGTGGCCGGCATCATTACCGGCGCGTCCATTGGAACCATTGCATACATGTCGTTGATGGTGTTTCTCTTCAAGCGCATGCAGAAGAAGAAAAACGTGGTGCTTCCTTCGTCGGATTCCGAGAGCGGCTTAAGTGCGTCCACGAATCTGAGCAGGCCTGCAATTTCACATCCAGTCAATGCGCAAAATTCTCTTGGATGGGCAAGCTAGCATTCGGATGCACAACTTGACAGGATGTATGCATTGATAGTAGCCAGATCGAAGATTCTGGTGTTTCGAGCAGAAGTTTTTTCAGACTGAAGACGGTCTCCTTGGACATCAGAGACCATAAGAGCATATGCTATATTGTACAGTTGTATATCTTGTATGATGCATGTAGGCGATTGTGGAATACCAGCGTACCTGTTAGATTCTATAGTAACTTTATGAGATGAGTATTGACCATAGGGACAAGAATATTTTGTCAAGTTGTAACAGTTGTCAAGTTGTAACAGTTGTAACAGTTGTCAAGTTGTAACAGTTGTCAAGTTGTAACAGTTGTAACAGTTGTCAAGTTGTAACAGTTGTAACAGTTGTAACAGTTGTAAGCTGTAATCAAGTATCTGAAACCCACGTATCCTTATTTATCACTGCCATTACTTCATGTTGATCTTTCAGATATCACTCCTGAAGCACAGAAGCAAAGACGTGCACATTGCAGAGGAGTGTCGCCATGGCAGCAGCCATACTCCATTTCTGATCCAGACCCTTACGAGTCTCGGGCTTGATGTCTTTGTTCTCCTGCAGTGTTTCAGTGTGATGAATGGGTTGGTTCAACTTGTCTCGAACGAGTCTGACATTTCACCTTGAAGTATCGTCGTTTCCTGCGCTAGTACCGCTCTGTAACTCGACAAACCTCGAATTAGTCTCAGAGTCTCAATGTCGAACTATCAGCACAACATGGGCTGAACTGGGTCTTTTTTTGGCGTCGCTCTCTCGACTAGTGGGCCCTCAATGGATTCAAGTTCGACAAGCGTAGTTAATCCGAGCTTCTCGTCGATTCGTTCATGCTCAAATATGCGGTTGTGGGAGCAGCGGGAGACTGAGAGCAAGTTATGTTCAGGGGCCAGTGATGGTTTGTGCCAGGCGGGAGTAAACAGTCAAACAGTCAAAGTCAGACATCCGAAAATAAACAGTAAATAGTCAAAAAGTAAATGACAGTCAGACAATCAAACAGTAAACAGTAAACAGTTTGGCAGTCAAGCAGTCAATCAATCAAACAGTAAACAGTCAAACAGCAAACAGTAAAATTCAGACAATCTGTCAATCAAACATGACAATCAAAAAGTCAAACAGTCAAGTAGTCAAGTAGTGAAGCAGTCAGAGTCAGACAGTCAAATAGTCTAGCAGTCAAACAGTTAGAGTTAAACAGTCAAACAGTCAGAGTCAGACATCCAAACAGTAAACTGTCAAACAGTAAATTGTCAAACAATAGTATACAGTAAACAGTAAACCATCAAACAGTCAGACAACAGTCAAAGTCAGACAACCAAACAGTAAACAGTAAATAGTCAAAAAGTAAACTGTAAACTGTAAAATTTAAAAAATTCAACAGTAAACAGTAAATAGTAAAAAGTAAACGGTAAACTGCCAGACAATCAGTCAATCAAACATTCAGACAATCAAACAGTCAAACAGTCAAACAGTCAAGTAGTCAAGTAGTCAGAGTAAAACAGTCAAACAGTCTAACAGTCAACAGTTAGAGTCAGATAGTCAGGTAGTCAAACACTCGGCAATTAAAAGAAACAGTCAAACAGTAAAGTAAACAGTAAACTGTCAGATAGTCAAGCAGTCAATCAGTCAATCAGTCAATCAGTCAATCAGTCAATCAGTCAATCAGTCAATCAGTCAATCAGTCAATCAGTCAATCAGTTAATCAGTCAGTCAGTTAATCAGTCGGTCAGTTAATCAGTAACAGTGAACAGTCAAGCAAGTAGTAGTAAACTGTAAGACAATCAGAGTATACTGTCAAACAGTAAACAGTAAACAGTCAAACAGCAGTCAAAATCAGACATCCAAACAGAAAGCAGTAAATAGTCAAAAGTAAACAGTGAACAGTCAGACAATCAAACAGTAAACTTTCAATTATAAAAAGTCAAACAGTAAACTGTCAGATAGTCAAACAGTAAACTCAAACAGAAACTTTCAGATAGTCAAGCAGTTAATCAGTCAATCAGTAACAGTAACAGTAACAGTAACAGTAACAGTAACAGTAACAGTAACAGTAACAGTAACAGTAACAGTAACAGTAACAGTAACAGTAAC
>NKZR01001519.1:0-184365 GCA_002370795.1 Metschnikowia sp. 03-147.1 | reverse complement strand
AATCCTCAGTGATTCTTCTTTCGACATATATTATCCCAAATATATACTTTGCTTTTTCCTATTAGAACCAGCCTAAATTCTGTTTCTAACAGCATTAACTGCAAGCGCAGTGGCGCAGTGGAAGCGCGCAGGGCTCATAACCCTGATGTCCCCGGATCGAAACCGGGCTGCGCTAGCCTTTTTACCACAAGTAAATTTTTTTGGTCATGTGACTCTGAGCACATCAGCATTATTAACGAGACAACTGAGAATGCATCTCTGAAATGGGCTGGTTTAATACATCCCCTTCTAGGACCTCTGCTGTGAGTGAGATCCGTAGTGAAGATGACAATGCATCACATACTTTGTTGGAAGATTTGACGCCCAAATTCGAAGATAGGGATCCAACACACGCCAAGCAACCTACATACACAGATGCGTTTCAAAGAGTGAAGCTATCTGATTTTACATTTGAAAACTACATCAGCATTCCTTGTTTTAGAGAAGCCATTTTGACGGGCTTTCAAGCAATGAGTGTCCTCGGAGTAGTCACATTCCTAATTCACAAAAATCCGAGACGATCGATGAATTGGGCTATGTCTGGTTTCTTCTTAGGAAATGTCATTGGTTGGGAACAATGCAGATCCATACGAAGAAAGTCTTTCCAAACAGTCGAGGCCGCTAGGATTGCCAATCAAGAGAAAGCAAGACAAAAACTCAGAAATGGCTCAGCAACAGATGAGGTATTGGAGAAGTTCCATCAATCTAACTCTGGTAAATAACCATGAAAAATGGCGTAATGCTTCTGAGCTCCCGGTTTTCTTTTACCTGTAAATATGACGAATCATTTAATTTTTGTGTGTAATCAGTTAGTAAAAATAATAAGTGTTCGTATTCTGTTTTGTGAGCTAGCCTGCCAGAATAGTTTTTGGTTGACTTTTTCTGACTGAAAAATCTTACTTCCGCTTAAGGCTATATAAACTTCTATTGAGGTCCTCTCTACATTTACCGAGCATTTACCGAAGCCGCGGCCCGCACCTGTCATGCATGAACGACGAAACTGGCTCGTGCTAATTCATGTAACCATAAAATCAGCACTTTCACACAGAACGAAAATTTTTCAACGAAAAAAATGGAGGGGGCCACATCAAATGTCACATACCGTCAGTCTTGGAATAATTTAGTTGACTTGCCATCTAACCTTGCAAGTTTGCTATATAATGCCAATGTATCTCCTCAAGAAGTGATCGTCGAGCTTGTACTGCAAGCTAAGAACAAGTGCTATGCTGGATGGTCTGGAATGCATTCCAATGGTGCCAGGGTAGTTGGAATAGATCCGATTTTTGCTCATTCCTTGCGCTTAGCTGACAAGCAACTCGTGACAGTTAATGTGAAGATCAAAAATTTTAAATCCAGCAAAATTTTATTGGAACCGGAGCAGTTTTCTGATTGGGAGTTGGTGGAACTTCATGCCAGCAACATTGAGTCCAAGCTCATTGAACAGTCTAGGTGTGTGGCCTTAAATCAAATTCTTGTAGTTTACCCCACAAAAACTTCTTCCGTCAAACTACAAGTTAAAGACATTGGATCTATCACAGAAACATATGCATTGATTGACCCATTTGCAGAGGTGAGCATTGCTCCAAAAATTCGAGAGAAAAATAAGTCTTCAAGATCTGTCAAGTCAAGCAAGAGCTCAAAATCCACATACGACGAAGTTTCTCAAGGCCCAACATTGTTGAAGAGAGGCATCTCAATTCCCAATCTGCTGTTTCCATGGAAAAACGAGAAGCTTTGTTACGAAATCATAGTAAATTCAGGGGAGTGTTCTCGTGTCTTTCTGAACTTGCAAATTGTGTGTGTCTCAGTCATTTCCGGGCCTTATTCCAAGCAAGATAATGCAGATCAATTAAAGGCAGATTCTAAAAAAAACGAGAATGCAAATGATCTGGTTCTCGTCGAAAGCAAGGCAATAACAGCGAGGTTATTACATTCAGATACTGCGCCACCAAATACCGTTGGTTTAAGCTTTGCATTGGCTGTTGCATTGAATGTGGAGAACAGAGTGGGTTATAAGGTAATAATCAGACAAGCGCACAAAAGCCCAATTAAAAGAGTGAGCACTTTGACCATACACCCCTATGTTACACAAAGCAAGAAGAATGAAGCTATAAGTTTAAACTCACTCGCCATCAAAGAACACAAAGTGATTCTCTCAAAAGCCATAAATGATTATCTTTTCGGTAAAGAACAACTCAATCAGTCACCCATCTCTAACTTCTGCAAGATACCAATCATCCCTGATATTTTGCCCAATGGAGCTTTGATGACTATTAGAAGGAATGACGACATTCATGCCTGGATCAAACCATTCTCCATTGACGACGGCAAAAGCTCTATAAAAATTGAGTTAGGTAACGATATTTTGCGATCGGCTTCCTTTATCCAGAATACTGATCTCACTGACGAAGTAGAGCCAATTTATGGTTTGCAAAGCAAGTTGGATTGTGTGTCAGAATATATCTCGACGTTTAAAAATTCTGGTGTGATGGTTCATGGATCGCCCGGAAGTGGAAAAACCCTGTTTTTAAAATGCATTGCGAATCAAATGCGTGAACATAAAGGTATGTTTACGAAGTTTGTTGCATGTGAAGCCAAAATGAACGAAAGCTTCGACCAATTATGTTCCAATTTGAACGAATGGATGAATGAAGCCCTTTGGCATGAACCGTCCGTTTTGATCCTCGATAATTTAGATAAGATTATGTCAGCAGAATCCGAAAATACTGATTCAGCTTTATCGAATCAATTAACAGAGTGTTTTGTGTCTCTAATGGGAAAAATTGGATTGCAAAAAAATACCAATGTTTGTTTGGTGGTGTCTGGTTTGTCAAAAGAATGCTTCAATAAGCAAATCTCTCTGAGTCATCTCGTGGAAAGTTATGTACACCTCAATGCGCCAGATAAGGCTACTAGAGCCATCATTCTCGATGAATATTTATTGAAAACTCTTGGGTGTGATCTTAAGTTCGACATGATGGATATTGTCCTGGAAACGGAAGGATTTCTTCCTAATGACTTGAAAGTCTTGAGCGAACGAATCTTATACGAATCATTGCATTCCGGTGCTTTCATGTGTGAAAGTGCCTCCAAATCCAAGCACGCGATTCAAAAGCCTTTTTTTGAAAAGGCTTTGGAGAGCTTTCAACCGTCAAACTTGAGAGGTGTGAAGTTGGAAAAATCAGGCACGAGCTGGGCTGATATTGGTGGCTTGACCGACGCCAAAAGAGTTTTATTGGAAACATTGGAATGGCCCACTAAATATGCACCCATCTTCTCCAATTGTCCTTTGAGACTAAGATCGGGAATACTTTTATATGGTTACCCCGGATGCGGCAAGACTTTACTTGCAAGCGCTATCGCTGGGCAATGTGGCTTAAATTTTATTTCCATAAAAGGCCCTGAGATTCTCAATAAGTACATCGGTGCTTCGGAGCAGTCTGTCAGGGAGCTATTTGATAGAGCTCAGTCCGCAAAGCCTTGTATTTTATTTTTTGATGAGTTTGATTCGATTGCTCCTAAAAGAGGACATGACTCTACGGGTGTTACTGATAGAGTTGTCAATCAAATGTTAACACAAATGGATGGTGCGGAAGGTTTGGATGGTGTTTATGTCTTGGCAGCAACAAGTAGGCCCGACTTGATCGACTCGGCTTTATTGCGTCCAGGAAGACTCGATAAAAGCATCATTTGTGACATGCCAAACTTTGATGACAGATTGGAAATCTTGAAATGCATTTGTAATAAAATGGAACTTGCAAGTGATGTTCGCCTTGATGTTATTGCTTCAAAGACGGAGGGGTTTAGCGGCGCGGACATGCAAGGCTTGGGCTACAATGCTTATCTTAAAGCTGTGCATGAGAAGTTGAATCAAGAACAAGAGCTACTTTCTGGAGAAGAAGAGTCAAAAAAGTCTTCAACATATGAATTCTTCCAAATTAATGCTAAAGCTTTGAAGAGTAACAAACTAAGACCTGTTGAAAAGCTTGTTTTGCTTCAGAAAATAGAAAAAGTTCTTGAAGATATAGAGAACAAGCCTGAAAGCAAACAAAATAGCAGCATTAGCAGTCTGAAGGTGCTCATTCGTCAGGCACATATCGAGGAAAGTTTGGTGGAAACCAAACCTTCGATATCAGCTACAGAAAGAAAGAAGCTTGATGGTGTGTATTCGGAATTCTTGACCGGCAGAGATGGAAACATGCCCGATGGAAGTGCTAGCAATCACGTGGGTGGGCGCACTACACTTATGTAATCAAAGATTATTACTTCAATTCACTGGCGTGCGCTTTTTCCGGTTTGATCGACCATGGGTAGCACACTATCAATGTGGATAAGTAAAGCATGGTGCTCAGTGTTTTAGGCGGACGCAAACAGTCAGCCGAATAAGCTGACAAGAATCGTGCTACTATCGTAGCATACTATGTATTCAACATGCGCCATTTTATAAATATTCTAAATTCCTTGAGAATCAACGAACGAGCATGCAGTGTTTTTCAAAACTATTCGAATCAGCATGGCAAAACGATTCAACTACAAAACGATTCAGCCACACTAGCAAAACTCAAGAAACCAATAATTCAAAAGGTTACCCCTTTGCACAATTTTTCAAGACAAGTGGAGTATGTTCAACATCAACTTTCATTAAATCAATATCCTGCGACCTTAAATCTGTAGGACTGCCTTATACTACTTTTGGAGTCTTACAGTACCAATCAAAGGTCAAACGGATGGAATTGAACGGTTTTCTTATTATTCTGTATTCAACAACATGTTAGCGATTGTACGAAAGTATTTGAACTATTGTTGTCTAATTTGTCTAATTTGCTAGTGTGGTTTGGATCGTTTTGCCACGCTGGTTTAAATACTTTTTAAAGCATTGAAGTACATATTGGCATAGAATTCGCCAAAAGTAAAACAATGGTTGAATTGAATAATGAGTATGCTGGCATGAGATTGAGGCAAATTAATGTGGTATTTTCACATACACGCACTTTTTTGCAAAATAAAATATGATTAAAACATCGTTTTTTGAACATAGAAAAACGAATGTGGCTTCAACAAAAACAAGAATGGATCGAAATATCGACTTAAAAATTTGGCCTAAAAGCTCGGGCTTGCTTTGTTCATTCGCTATCTGACCGAGATTTTTACGCCCGTTATTTTAATATGGGTCTTACACCCACCATGAATAACACACTACCCATTAGGAGAATTGCACCTACACTGCTCAATTAGACGCAAAAGCCAGCCACATACGGGTCCAGAACCGGCCATGCAACCAATCACTAGCCGCCTGGCATGCGCCTGCCCGGACTTTTATGTAAATCGCGATCCTTGCCCATAGTGGAAGGATCATCGTTGGATGCTCACGCAATGCGCACAAGAAGATACGAAAAACCTAACAATAGGAACCGCAATGATGTTCAGAATTGAGGTTAGTTAATACATAGTAGCCTGTAATCAAAAAATCTATACAAAGTTTTAGGAATTTTCTTCAGATTCAAAATCAAGACATATCCAACTAGGCCAACAAATTTCTTCACGTATAATAGTTCGCAATTGCTCGATCAAAAACTTTTCTATCTTGCCGACATTTCGTAAAATGTTGTTCTCCACTTCACCTATTTCTGTATCGATTTTTACACCACGTATAACATCTATTCTTTCTGAGTTTCCACCAGCAGCATAGTCGGCAAAATTTCCTCCTCCAAATGTGCTTGGTGACCCACGGCTCCTCGATTTAGAGGTTGAATTTTCGATGTTAGATGTGAAATAATCCGAGATCGGGTCGCTGAGATCACACAACAAAGAAATAAATACTCGACCCTGTACATAAGCAATAACTGCCAAGGAATGGACCTCCAAATCTGTAACTTTGAGTTTAATCGGAAGTGATATGAATTTAGTGGAAGGGTAATTAACGAGCAAATTTACGCTCAATTCGAGCATTATATCCCCATGATAGTCCACTTCGACAACGAACTGAATATCGTTATCGCTCGTTTTCTTCTCATTGCTTTCGGATGTGGACGCAGACCTTAGCCTGTAAGCATCACGATTGAAAAATGTAGTTGGTGTTTTTCGCTCTCGAGGACCTAATCCTAAATTGTTCATGTTGTAATTGTGAAACTGACTCACGATATCCGGAGTCTTTCCATCTGAATCTTCATTATTGTTAGGTTGAGGACTGGATTGATCATTCGGGCCTAAAATGTCATTGATAGTGGTATGCCCACCTTCATCTTCTGAAGAAGTCGAATCGCTATCACTTAACCGAGAATCCGCAACGTGTATTTCTTTTTTTTCGTCGACCTCACTTTCATTGTCCAGGTAAAATTCTTCGTATGGATTGCCGACGTATCTAATAGTCACCTCTGGGGGTATCTTTCCCAAGGAGAAGTCTGTAACCATAAGTTCATCAATAAATGACGGTAGTCCAATGGAGCTGAATTGGTCATTTAGAAAATCTTTGATGTTGGAGCTTATACGCTCGTCAGAAGTGATATACTCCCAATTGAAGTCAAATGACATGCTGCGACTTGCTCAGATAATTATGGAAAAGTGTGGTCAATGTGCGTGTTGTCAAAACCCCCAGATGCGAAAAGCTAGAATTACATTCAACATTATCTCCACGAACAATCAATTATTTAAATAAATCAGGTAGTAACAGCGCAGCGTAAAATGCTTTGAATAACAGAAATAACGCAAATTGGTAAGAAAAGGCCAACTCAATTGAGTTGCGCTTTCCTTTCAGAAACTGTGTTCTGCTGCTTGATTGTCTTATTTAGGAAGTTCGAAAAAGAAATCATGACTTGTACGCATGAAGTCGAGGCAAAAAAAAAGTAACTTTTGCAAAACTTCAAAAGTCTTTTCGAGTGAGTTTTGCCAGTGTGACTAGCGGCAGAACAATAAAGGCTCACATTTAAAGCCAGGTTTCTTTCACGCATATTTCAATTTTTTTTTGCAATCGATATTCCAGAATTCGAGAATGACCGCATCCGAGGCTTTGAGATTAATCGTTGTTGGAGCGGGATTAATAGGCCCTAGGCACGCACAACACATCTGCGATAACAAAGAGACAGTCTTGCTTGCTATTATTGATCCTTCTTCCAGAACCAAGACTCTTGCTGAAAATCTTTCAACACTTCACTTCGAGAATCTATCCCAGTTTTTTGCCTACTCCACAGATAATAGCCTCAATTTACCTGATGGTGCACTAATTTGCACACCAAACCACACGCATGTGTCCATCGGTCTTGAGTTAGCTGCCCGAGGCGTGCATTTATTAATAGAGAAACCCGTGAGTAACAATATTGAGGATGCCAAAGCATTACAAATGTTTGCATCTGACAATAATGTGGAGATTTTAGTGGGTCATCACAGACGGTTCAACCCTTTCATGCTTGCAGCAAGAGACATGCTTTACACAGTCGGCAATATAGTTGCAGTGCAAGGATCATGGACGCTTCGCAAGCCACAATCTTACTTTGATCANATAAAAAAGCCACAATCTTACTTTGATCAATCGCCATGGAGAAAAAGCGCTAAAAATGGTGGCGGTGCATTACTTATTAATCTTGTGCATGATATCGATATTCTTCAATATTTATTTGGTCCAATAAAGAAGATCTATGCGGAATTGATTAAAAAGCAAAGGTCTGAGGAATTTGACGTGGACGAAGGTGCGTGTTTGACTCTCAAGTTCAAGAATGGTGTTACTGGCACTTTCGTCTGTTCTGACAATGTCACCTCACCTTTCAATTTCGAAGTAGGAACAGGAGAGAATCCACTTATACCTGCTGACGATGAAGTAGAAGGTATTTACAGGATTTTTGGATCTCGCGGTACGCTTTCAATTCCTGACATGACTTTATATCACCAAAATCACTCGTGCGAGCGTGATGCATCTTGGACTGATAAAATTTCTAAGACTAGACTTATAGACGATAGGTCAAAATTGAGAGATCTTGCACCATTTAGCGCTCAACTTGCACATTTTGTGGACTTGATAAGGAAAAAAGTTTCTCCAGCTTGCAACATGAACGATGCGATATCTGCTCTTCTCTGCATTGACGCTGTCTCAAAATCCCTTGAAACTGGGATGCCCGAGTATGTGCGCGACGTAGAGCTGATTGTGCCGTCTCAAATCCTTGGCACAACCTTTGAAGCATAACTTTTGAACAACTACATCAACTCAATAAATAGAGATGCATAGTCTTTTCTTTCTCAATTTTTTACTTCCGTACATGTAATAACTGCAATGAGCTGGTACCTTTACGCACACATTAGTTCCTGCATTTTCACTACGCGTCTCGTCATAGATTTATAGTTACTGCCACACTACCACCACCAGGATCATCCAATATGTATGGCGACTTAGCCAACAAACTAGTACTAGAAGCAAAACGGACAACTCACTTAAAGGAAATTCCTTTATATCAACATGACCTTGTCAAAGACATTCTCCAAGAAATTTTTGACTTGAACAAGGATGTGGAATACTTAAATGAACAACAAGCGCTTCAGAATGAGGAGCAAGAATCTTGGCGTGTGAACCAGTGCCAACTATTTGTGACTCATCTTTGTCTCAGAAGAAATAAGAGGTGCATGCTAGCCTACGAGAGACTACGAGCAAGTAAAATTGATGAATTTTTATGGCTCAACATAGACCCCATATTGAATTCAGATACCGAAAAGAATGCTTCCAAGAGATTAGAACTCGATCGTGCAACTGATCTATCTTTGACGTCCAAATTAATGGTCGAAAACTTAAGTCACGCTGAACAGGAGTATTTAAAGCAATGTCAAGATCTCATACTTGACTTCAAATCTGGTTTCACAGACATTGATTTGTCAGGAGAATTGGAACCACCTACCAATATATTCATTGATGTTCGTGTACTCAAAGATGGGGGTGAAATTCAGACAGAGTACGGCGTCTTCAACCTTATAAAGGATTCTCAATTCTATGTGAGAAAATCAGACGTGGAGCGTCTTATACAACAAGGGTACTTGGAGGAAATATAACAACAAGTCATTGTTTTCATCCTTGATCCGAGAGTATCTTAGGAGTTAATTTTGTTCAACTCGCCCTCAAGTTTTTTAGAACCAAGAGAAGTGTTTTTCTTGTCGACATTTATCGGTAATATCATGACCAGGTCTTTGTTTCTATTGAAAACACCTATATTATCATCCATTAACTTCACCTCTTTCCTCAAAGATATTGCTATAGAACTAAGACATGAAAACACCTTGCTCACTTCATCTTGAAATCGTTCTTTAGTTAATCTCACATCGAGTTCCTTCTGTCGACTAGGTTCAATAAATATATCAAAAAGCTCTTTTATATTGTCTAAAAGATTAACTATATCTACATCAATTTCGTTCAATGATTCTAGGCGGTCTTGAATAAAGCCCAGATTGGACATCTTTGTAGTAAATAAGGGAAACCTCGCGTTGTTTTGAATGGGAGAGTTCCCACGCACTTTTTTTTCCTGATGCCAATTGACTTAAGCCTAACAAGGATATCCAAACTACTTAAATACTTGGGGAACCCTCATAATGCATCGTTTAAATCAGTGCATGTCGCAGGAACAAACGGGAAAGGCTCCACATTAGCTTACCTATCCTCAATACTCACGCAAGCCAAAATCAAAAATGGTAAATTCACATCGCCCCATTTGATAACATACAATGATTGTGTGAGTATCGATAACCAGGCTTACCCCTCTCAAAAATTCGAAAAGGTCGTTGAGAAAGTCAGGACACTTAACCTAAATTTCAAGTTAGGTTGCACCGAGTTCGAAATATTAACAGCAACTGCATTTAAAATTTTCGAGATTGAAAAGGTAGAGTTGGCATTGATTGAAGTGGGCGTTGGAGGACGTCTTGATGCAACTAATGTTTTACAGCCTTTTGAACCTTCCCGTGGGGAAAATTCTGGGGGTTTAATCGTTTCGGGTATAACTAAGATAGCAATGGATCATGAAGGTCTATTAGGGGAGAATTTGAGAACCATAGCTAAAGAGAAAGCTGGAATTGTGAAAAGGGGGATACCAGTGGTTGTCGATTGCACCCAAGCCCCTGAAGTTATGGAAGTTATAGAACAAAAGGCCGAACTTGAAGGCTCCTCTCTTCACATGAGCTGCATTAATACAGCCAGAGAATTGCTCGAATATTCTCCTTTACTTGGCAACTATCAATTGCAGAACTTATCTATAGCCATTGGCATCTTAAAAATCTTGCAAAACTGGTGGGGGGACACTAGAGTAACAAAAGAGGTCATTATAACTGGAATTCGACAGACTTCTTGGCCAGGTAGATTGCAGAAGTTAACTGATACCTCAACAAAAATCGACTTCATATTAGATGGAGCACACAATGAGTCTGCAGCCTCAGAACTCAGTTCTTTCTTGGAAACGACGAGGAAAGACGGCATTATTTATGTGATAGCTTTGACCAAAGGCAAACCAATAGAAGCTTTTCTTCTGAAATTGATGAGAAAAAGCTCTGATGCACTTATACCATTTACATTTCGACAACCAGATAATATGCCATGGATTGAAAGCTACGGAATCGAAGAATTAACAAGGGCTGCAACACCTTTCGTGGACGACATAATTGAAAAAAAGATCATTGAACCAAAGCAGATTTTTGAACAATTAGTTAAGATGAGACAAATGGGTGACCTCAGACCAATAGTCATATGCGGTAGTCTTTATTTGTGCTCTGACATCTTGCGTTATCTTAATGGGCAAAAATCGTGCGAACATTTTCGCTAAATGTAATCGAACTAGTATTACTAGCCATGAAAGATATAGAGTCCATACGAAATAAAAATATACAGAGAAATAAAGATCTTCTCAAGAAATTAAATCTCAAGAATTTAAAAAATTCCATCCTTGAGAATGCAGATGTGATATCAAAGACAAAGCCACAACTGAAAAAGTCTCGGAGAATTCTGAGAGACTCGACACCATCGATACCAACCAGACGTTCTAGGAGATTAGCTTACACAGAGGAGGATGAAGAAGAAAGAAGACGGAGAGACGATGAAGAACAAAAGGAACTTCAAAGACAACAAAATCTCAAGGATTTGAGACTTTCAAAATTAAATGGAGATTTTCGATGGAATGACTTGAGGGCAGATTCAAAGCTGGGCTATTTATTGGACGAAGACATAATCTATGGCAGTCAAAGTAAGCTGGAAAGCAAAATCGAAAATGTTAGTTCTGACACAGTGAAGGCTTTTGTACGACATCGTGCCAACAACAGCTCAGAGGAATTCTCGTGGAAGACACCATCAGATTTGGAGGAAGTGAGGGACGAATTCAACCATAAATCGCTATTCCGTGGAATAGATCCGGAAAATATCAAATTGACGCCAAACAGAATAACCTCTCTTAATTTTCATCCCGAAGTTGATGACAGAATCATATTCGCAGGAGACACGAGTGGCTGTCTTGGAATTTGGGCGGTTGATTCTGGACGTGGAGAAGCTTCAGTTAATCCCATACTTTTAAAACCGCATGGTCGAACAATTTCTAGAATTGTTAATGTGCCCAATCATGCTACACAATTTCTCACAGCCTCATATGATGGGTCGTGCAGAAATTTTGACCTCGACAAGCAAATTGCAACTGAATGTATTGCAATTGAGGATTCAGAAGGATTCCCTTTAGGAGTTTCCGACGTGTCTATGGTCTCGGAAAATTTATTGTACATCACCACACTTGAAGGACATTTCGTGCTGCACGACATAAGGGTGCCCGCTTCAGAGCTCCACTATAAAGACTTGATGAGATTACATGATAAAAAAATCGGGGGATTTGCTCCAAGTCCGAGTCAAACTTATAAAATAGCAACCGCTTCTCTTGATCGTACACTCAAATTATGGGATTTGAGAAAATCTACCCAAAGAGCAACCTCCAGCATTGATGATGGCCTCTTATCGCCCGTTAATACCAACATATACGATTCAAGGTTGTCTATTTCTAATGTTGATTGGAATGCAAACAACTCATTGATTTGTAATGGATACGATGACTCCATAAGGATATTCGACTTGACTTCTCAAAACATCCCTGCGCATAGCACATCGCCTGCAGAGCTTCGGCATAAGAAACAGATCAAACACAATTGTCAGACAGGTCGTTGGGTGTCGATTCTCAAAGCACGTTGGCAAAAAGAGCCTAAAGATGGCTTTCAGAAATTTGCGATAGGAAACATGAACAGAAGTATAGATATATTTAGCGAGAGTGGCGGCAGGATCTCAACATTAACTGCTGAAGCAATGACTGCTGTGCCTGCTGTTCTTGCATTTCATGATTCTATGAACTGGGTTGTGGGAGGTTCATCAAGTGGAAAAGTTTACTTATTTGTATAATTGAGTCTTACAAGACTTCGCTAAATTCACTACCAGACAACAGTTTTAAGCAGACGATGTCATGACTTGCCAGACTCTGATAATATTGTCAGTGTAACCGGCAAACAAGTTCTGTCCATCAGCAGACCAAGCCAAAGAGATAGCCTCAGGGTCCTTGGCCTTAGCGTTAACAGTAAACTCTGGCTTCAACTCGTCCAACAAAGATCTCTCTTGTAAGTTAAAGATCTTGATACCCGAGGAAGTGGCAGCTGCCAACCAGTATCTGGTTGGAGAGAAAGCCAAAGCGTGTACCTCAGAACCAGCGTTCAAGGTGTATAAAGTGGAGTTGGTGTTCAAGTCCCACAAGATAATCACACCATCCTTTCCTGCGGATGCATTCAAAGATCCATCTGGAGAAATGGTTATGCAAGAGATGTAACCAGTGTGACCAATAAAGTCGGCGTTGAGCTTGTAATCGTTCAAGTCCCAAGACTGAAAGTTAGTAAATCTTGATGTATTGATGAATCTGATTCGTGATTTCAGAGATCTTGGTGATAATAAAATGTCTCATTCGGGCTTCAAGAGCACGTCTGAAGTAGCAAATATATGTGTAACATCATATTCACAAAATTGAAAGAAAAAAAACATACCTTAACAGTCTTGTCCCAAGAAGCGGAAATGACAGTGGAGGTCTTCTCAGCTGGAGAAAATCTGACAGCAGAAACCCAGTCTTTGTGGCCAGACAAGGTTTGCATACACTCGCCGATGGTGTTCCAGACCTTCACAGTCTTATCACGAGAAGCAGAAACAATCTGTCTCAAGTTAGAAGCAATAGAGACAGACAAAACATCACCGGTGTGACCAACAAATCTCTTGGTGGACTCGCCAGTCTCCAAATCCCACAATCTCAATGTTTTGTCCCAGGATCCAGACAAAGCATAAGCACCATCTGCAGAGATAGTAACATCCTGGACAATGTGAGAGTGTCCAATGAAGGACTTCTTTGGAACACCGTATTGGTGGTTCTCACCGCCAGTTAACTTCCAAGCGATCAAAGTCTTGTCTCTGGAACCAGAAAGTAACAAGTCAGGCTTGGTTTGGGTGGTAGCCAACGATGTTACCCAACCGTTGTGACCTTCCAAAGTACCTCTCAAAACTAAAACTTCTTGGTTAGACATTTTTGCTACTATAAGTGATGATTGAAAAGATTTTTTTTCATTGGAATCTTTTTTTCACTGAGTCTCACGAAAATTACTCATCACGTGAGGAAAAAAAAATTCTCAGTCTAGGTTATACGCCGTAGTAGTGCTCGGAATTACGCACCTACTCAGTGACTGTTTTTGCCGAGAATACTTACACAAGATACAGTGTTTTCCCAAATTATTCCAATCAGCGCGGCAGTAAGATTCACACCACACTAGCGAAATTATTCACGCCGAATGACGTACACCAATTTTCATTAAACTTCAATATTCTGAAGTCATAAATTTGGACCATCACTTCTTATATACTACATGTTAAAGCCTTGCAACTACAATTAAGGGTCAGAACCGACATAAGTCAACTGGTTTCCTTATTATCCGGTACACAACAACTTTATTCTTGGTCTGAATACTTTAGCTACTGTGATTTGAATCGTCCTGCCGCGCTGATAGGAATAATTTTGAAAAACCCTGTAGCTAGAGACAATCTCTGTAGCCAGACTACTGAGTACACCAAACACAAGTGCCCCTTGACACACACTTATTGTAAAAATTCAGATAATAGGTTTAACGTATTCTTTTCATTTATGCTTTGGGTACTTTTGAGAATAAATCCTTATGAGTTTTCTGAAAGTTGCTCCAGTCAACTTACTAGACAACATCTCATACCATCTCGCACCCGTACACCAGAATACAAGAAAAGGTACCTCTCATATGCATCGTATACAATACGTCAACACTCTTTAATATGGCCGAGGAAGAATTCGACATTAAAAAAACTTACCTCAAGTTTTTAGAAGATGACAAAGAGATGACTATGCCTATTGCTGCAATTGAATCGCTTGTAACAATGTTAAGAGTTAAGCAACCATCTACATCAAGCGAGCTGATAAACCTCGTTAAGTCTAACATTAAAACTCTCAAACTGTCAATATCAAATGCAATATCCCTATCGGCCGGTTGTGATTTATTCATGCGCTTCGTCATGAGAAACACTACACTTTATTCAGACTGGGAGTCATGCAAAAAGAATCTAGTGGAAAATGGAGAATTATTTGTTCAAAGAGCCAAAGAATCACGGGCCAAGTCAGCGGAATTTGGTGTGCCATTTATTAAAGATGACGATACAATATTAGTACACTCTCATTCCAGAGTGGTGTTTCAACTTCTTGAAAAAGCCAGAAAAGAAAATTTTCTCAGGTTTAAAGTCTTAGTAACAGAAGCCCGGCCTACAGGAAAGGGTTACCACATGGCCAAATTACTTCGAGCTGCAGATGTTCCAGTGGAAGTTATTGTGGACAATGCGGTAGGATATGTCCTACACAAAATTGATAAAATTCTTGTTGGTGCAGAAGGAGTTGTGGAGAGTGGAGGTATCATCAATCACATCGGGTCCTATCAAATTGGATGCTTGGCAAAAGCAAATAATAAACCCTTTTATGTTGTGACCGAATCACACAAATTCGTTAGACTTTTTCCGTTAACCCCTAATGATTTACCACGCGAAATTAACACGGTATTTGATGAGAATGCAGACAGTCAGGATGATCTACTCAAAACACAATTAATTGATTTTACCCCTCATGAATGCATCACGGCATTAATTACGGATTTAGGAGTTTTGACTCCTTCAGCAGTTTCTGAAGAGTTAATTAAAATGTGGTATGACTAACTATGTCCCATGTTGACCCTACTCGGTGCTTTACTCAGAAAACGCACATATCAAATTTATGCCGTATCAACTGTCTCACCCTTAATCGCATTTTCTCAACACATTACAAAACACAAATTTTCACTTGATAACTTATTGTACGCATCCATACCGTGTTTTCCGTAACTATTTTAATCTGCGCGGTGGATCCGACCACATTAACGAAAAAATCCATCCAGTAATCAAAACACTTTTGTACAGCCCCAAACAAATTACTCGAACTGTAGTAACAAAAAACACCTGTTCTTCCGTTCATTTTCACATCTAATTAAAATTAGGTCGACACTACGTTTCACAACAAACTAACCAAAATATTCCGACCAAATGACGTGCACCAACATTCATTAAACTTCGATATTCTGCAGTAATAGATTTGGACCATTGACTTATATTTAATACATTTTCGAGTCTTGCAAATACAATCATAGTCAAAAGTAACCAAACTCAACTGGTTTTGTTATCATCCGTTATACAACAACTTCATTATTGGGCGTAATAACTTCCCTAGTTCGATTTGAATCCTTCTGCAGGGCTAATTCGAATAGTTTTCCAAAACAATCTACCTCACCTCTTAAAACATAAACGTTTCCCAACAAATACCAGGGGACATTAACACATAAGTAACATAACCATACATACCGACAAATTTTCAAACAAAAATGCGAATGCCCGTGGCTAACAAAACTGCAACAACGCTCATCAGGTTCACGCAAGTATTATCTTCCATTATGCCCAATCATAGTTTTCACTTCCTTCCGTATTGGCAACAATCCTCATGTCAATAAAAATTCAACGAACATACTACGGCTTTACGTTTTTAAAGAGCCAATTACCACATCTTAAAGATCAGCCACCTTTTTCCACAAGAAGAGCTAAGTACTATACTTTAAATAGTAATCCTCAATTACAAAAACGGTCACGACCTTCCAATGATATATATCGGAATCCATTCAACAATATCAAAAATTGAAACGCAGTTTTCTTCGACTCAAGTTTGGTGAAACAACACAAATTCACACATCTAATAAATGAATGCGCAAACACCAATCGATAAAAAATCAAGTAGAACCAATGCGTCACCTTTCCGAGTACACTGATTTTACCCACCTATAATATTGATTTTGAACCTACCACATCTAGTGTACGGAATCAAGATTGATCAAATGGCTCTGTACGATCGAAATATCGTTACAAGTCCTCACCACAGCTGTTCAGCACGGGGCACTATTGAAGATAACATTCCTAACTACATTTCACGAAACGCAACCAAATTCGCAAACTATTGATCAAAGACTATATTTCATGATGCGCAATATGGTGCCCAAAACCAGTGTATTTTCCTTTTCGTTTTGGATCTAGCTTGTTAATGAGAGTTTACCAACCAAACATAAAGTGATTCCAAGTTGAATACTTAATATCACATGGCACAGTAAGTTTTGGCGAATAGAAGTTGTAAAAGGTCATTTCCATCTACACCTAGTAAAAATGTACCTCTTCCAAATAATAGTGAATGATTAATTATCCATATTACTTTCAAAATTATATTCTTAAAGTGAATCCCTTTTTATATGCGGTAGCAATCTGAAGTCTAGTTATCGAATAAAAATTTAATGCCGCATTTTCTATATCTATTCTAAATTTAAAAACAATTGCATCAATTTTGAATTTCGATGCCAAACTCACAATGTAGATTGCATGACGTGATGCGCCCGCAATATTGATGTCACGCAATATTTTATTGTAGTGCAAGTGGTAGGTTAGACCAAACCATTTGGTTTGACAGCCCAATCAAAGAGGTTCCCGTCCGTTCAACTGTTGTTGTTTTATTGCGCAAATGTGAGTGCTGTATGGAATAACACTATGTTATCGGCAACAGTCTATTTAAAACATAAAAATTTATCTATTCAATGTGTTGTCCACATACGACGAACATTTGTCACGGAATGGTAGGTATAAGATTTTTGTTCACAACTGATGATGGCTGTGAGACAATAGTGTGTGAAGGGCTACCTGATATTAATCCCAATAATTTGAATGACATTCATTGAAAAAAGATTTAAAGACCAACATAACGATTCACACCACACTAGATATTTTATTGAGTTTAATTGGCTCCATCTTGCTTTAGGCTTGAATAAGTGAAGTCATAAATCTGGACCAGAAATTTGGATGTACTACTATATTTAGGTCTCTTTGCTTGCAACTGCTATTCATGGTCAAAACGGACGAAAGTCAACTGTTTTCGTTAATTTCCGGTACGTCACAACTTGATATTAAGTCTGAGTACAGTGTTTTCCCAAAATATTCCAATCAGCGCGGTAGTACGATTCACACCACACTAGCGAAATTATTCACGCCGAATGACGTACACCAATTTTCATTAAACTTCAATATTCTGAAGTCGTAAATTTCGACCATAACCTTACATACTACATGTTAAAGTCTTGCAACTACAATTAGGGGTCAAAACCGACATAAGTCAACTGGGTTCGTTTTTATCCGGTATACAACAACTTGATTCTCGGTCTGAATACTTTAGCTACTGTGATTTGAATCGTCCTGCCGAGCTGATAGGAATAATTTTGAGAAACCCTGTAATTCTGCGGGTATTATTTGAATCGTTCTTGCCGCGTCGCTAGTATTAGTTCGGAATATCAATGTATCAAGAATTTAAAAAGTTTCGTACCTTGAAGTAAAGTCTTTTAATGCAGTGTTTTTCCAAACTATTCCAATCAATGCGGCAGTAAGATTCACATCACACTCGCAAAATTATTCAGGCCGAATGACGTACACCAATTTTCATTAAACTTCAATATTCTGAAGTCGTAAATTTCGACCATAACCTTACATACTACATGTTAAAGTCTTGCAACTACAATTAGGGGTCAAAACCGACATAAGTCAACTGGGTTCGTTTTTATGCGGTATACAACAACTTGATTCTCGGTCTGAATACTTTAGCGACTGTGATTTGAATCGTCCTGCTGAGCTGATAGGAATAATTTTGAAAAGCCCTGTAAACCAAGCAGCGTAATGTTTCACACCAACATTGATTAAAATTCTATTTTTGATGACCTTAAATTTGGTCCCGTCTTGTATGACGGTGCCAATTCCTTGATCGAAATGGCCGGAACTAATGTGGCTTTCTTATTGCGTTTTCAACAACATGTTGGTAATTGTACAAAAATTTTTGGATCACTTATTTTGTTGAATTTTGCTGATGTGGTTCGAAACATTTAACCGCGCTGTTTTAAATAGTTTTGAAAAGTACTGAAGTGTTTTGCTGGATACGGGTCGCGAAATTCCAACATGAGTCGGGTTTGGTTGTGGTCATTTTATTTCGCGCTTGGTTTTTGCCCTTTCTTGAGATGTACGGGTGTACATTTTGACTTATTTGAGTGCATGTTCGTCTCCTAGATTTCAAACAAGGGTCAGAGTCGGCTATGAATGAAATAGAAAGGAAATCCCTTAATTTTGCCAAAGAGATTGTGGGACAAAATCAAAAAGATACAGTAACTCTTGGTCATATTCTCACTTTATTGGAGCACTTCAAATTTCAAGTTTACAAATTCAAACTTCTTGGCTATTGTGACCACCAATTAGCTTATTTCTGCTTCACCTCATGTCGATCAGTTTTGAAGCTCATAAAAGATGTTGCTAAGAAGAATATTATTTCACTCTTCAAAAGTGTCGAGAGCACTATGAAATCTCTCTACCCTGATTATCTTCAAATAGAAAGGTTTTGTTATGCTAGCATCACTCCTCGTTGTGATTTGCAAACCCGATTAAAGAATCTTAAATCCAATGGTGACAGAAAGCTTGGTATTGAGTTGAGCAACGGAAGTCTCAAATTTAGAGACTTAATATCAGCTCATGAATTAAACTCGATAATGCGGAAGTCATCAGAACGCGTCTTGTTGATTGATTTCAGAAGTCGAAGGGAATTTCAATATAGCCATATTAATTACCTGGATGTGGTCAATATTGAACCACAAGTGGTCAAAAACTTATTGGCGGAGAATGCATCAGCGAGCGATCAAAACTTGGTGAATGCTCTAAATAGTGAGCTTGATGAAAGTATGTTGAACAAATTCGAAAACCGACATAAGTTTGATTTGATTGTTTTTTACAATCTTAGATATGGACTTTCGGATTGTAATGGAATAAATGCTCTCGAGCATTCTCTTAGCACTGGCGACACTTGTTCATTCCTCACATCCAATCCATTCATAAGTGTGATCGAATTAATAACGTACAAATGTCAATACTTAAGCTCAAGAGTGAAACAGTATCCATTGATATTGAACGGTGGACTAAAAACTTGGTTTCAAACTTTTGGTGAAGCGGGATTGAGCCATGTTTCAATAGGAGAAGCCCACATAAACGAATCGGAAAATAGCACATTGAAGAATGCAATTGGGGACACAAGATATCTCAAGAATTTTGGAGACTATTTCAGCAGTGGGCTAATTCAAGATCCCGGTACTCTGCCTCACTCAAATACAGAGTTGCCTGGGGGACCCGCAAAAATTGAACTATCGGATTCCAGCAGCCAGGTCAGCCCAACAGATGAGGCCAACCATAAGTCCCTCGACATTAAAAGAGACGAAAGCAGCTCTTCAAGTCCAGCAAATTTAGTCGTAGAAAGCTCTACCACGGGGCTTACTAATCTCGGTAATTCATGTTACATGAATTGTGTTTTGCAATGCTTGGCTGCCACGCTGCCTCTAATCAATTTCCTAATGAAAAATGTGCATGAAGGCAACAAGGATGATAAACTTCTTTACAAGCAACACATAAATTTTACTAACGTCTTGGGGACAAAAGGGATTGTGACCGGCACTTTTGTTAATTTGTTGACAGATATGCACAATAGAAACGGAGGGGTATTTTCCCCAGCGAAGTTCAGAAGAGTGATCGGATCTATCTCTCCGAACAAACAGTTTTCCACAACAGATCAGCAAGACTGTATTGAGTTTTTGAATTTTATCTTGGACTCACTTCACGAAGATCTTAATCAGCGCCTGATAGATAATGCGAAGGAGCGAGCATTGATAACGGACCTCTCTAGCGAACAAGAGAGTGCGAGAGAGATCCTTCCAATACGTTTAGCGTCCACTATCGAATGGGAACGGTATTTGAAGCTAAATTTCTCCATTATTGTTGATTATTTTCAAGGCCAGTATTCATCTCAACTCAAGTGTCTTGAATGCAATTTAACATCAACTACCTTCAATGCTTTTTCAATTTTATCTCTCCCCATTCCTGAGAAGCTTAGTGGTGCAAAGACAGTTCTGCTTTCGAAATGTTTAGAGTTGTTTTTAGAGACTGAGCTCTTGGACGAGAATAATAAATGGCATTGTCCGAAGTGCAAAAAATTCACAAAGCTGACCAAGAAGATGACGATAACGCGCTTACCTCGAGTGCTCATTATTCATTTTAAAAGATTTAAATTCGATGCTGGTTATTTCAGAAAGCTCGAAAGTCTCGTTACATATCCCGTTGACGAGGTTTTGGACATGACTAAGTACTGGCCCCCGGTGGGCTCATATATGAATCCCCTGACTACGGCTTACATGAATGAGATGATCGAGCAGAATTACCTAGCCTCATTTCCACTCAGAAACCAAGTTCCGCCGTTCGAATACAAGCTTTATGGTGTCGCGAATCATTTTGGCAATTTGACAACGGGACATTATACAGCCTTTGTTCAGAAGAATGATCGGCAAAACGAGCCAGAGTGGTGTTACTTCGATGATGCGAGAGTACAGCGTGGCATCTCACCAGAAGACGTCCTAAATTCAAATGCTTACTGCTTATTCTATCGCCGTGTATAGAACCAAAGTTAGCATACTTAGCTAGATTCAGTAACTTTGATCTTTGGATGACTTCCCACAACTCCCTTACTAATTCCCACCCAAAGCCAGTCAGCTTTCCCCCCTGGCTGTATTTGAATTTCTCCTTTAAACCCCTCAACAAAACTTCTATCATTTACAGTAATATTAGTAGTGAAGTTGATGAACTCGTTGAATATTGCTATTGAAGACCAAAATTGAAGCTTTCGGAGACAAGCAATGACAAGACTAGTGACTTGGCCACCATTGAAACAATGAATGTAGACAGGGGCATACTCCAGATGAATAATGTATTTTAAAGCTTCCAAAACAGTTGTGTATCCCATAGGGACGCCTCTTTTCTTTCCTTTACCTGATTGAGCACATTCGATGTGCATTAAGCGTATGTTTCGACTACAGGCAAAGTTGTATAGATCTGGGTCAGAATCCTCGTCGACAGGTCTTGGTGTCAATGATATGATACATCTTAGCCCTAAGCTGTCGAGAAATGGAAAATTCACCTTCCGGGGATAACCACCTCTATGTAGGTGTGATTGGACACTATTGAATCGTAAGGTTGGTACCAAAGGTTCCATTGTGAGCATATAATTGGGCCAAGAATTTTGCTTGAGTAGTGCAAAATATGTGTAAATTTATATACTGTATATAATTAAATTATGCTCGGGCTAGAAAAGTTTGGGGAGTTTGCAGTCTGCGACATTGGTGGCGATGACCTCGTCAATGGACATTCTCGGGGCCATTCCTGGCTCTTTGGAGCCACCTGCTATTCCGCTGCTATACTTCAAATAAAGTGCGTCCCCAATTTCACTGAAACATTCTAAAACGTAATCCAAATCCTCTTTGGTTAATGCTGAACTGACACATAAGCGAGCTCTTGATGTAGTAACAGGCGTAGCAGGGTAACCAACAATAACAACAGCAATTTTCTTTTCGTACAACATTCTGGATAATGCGGGCATTTTCGCTGGTAAGAAAATAAGCAAAGGTATAACTGGAGAATCATCAGCTCCATAAACAATGAATCCGAGTTTCTTGAGTCCCATGCGTAAATAGCGAGAATTGAACGCGATTCTCTCCAACCTCTCCTTTCCTTCTCCGGGATTGAATTCTCCATCAATAATTTTTAGAGAAGAGATAATTTGCTCCAAAACAGGTGGAGGAACACTTTCGCCAAAGATGCTGTTAAAGTAGTTTAGCCGCATCCTGTCTATAATCCACTTATCGCCAGCAATATATCCACCAGTTGCCCCAAAAGATTTTGTCAAGGTGCCCATAAGGATGTCAACATCCGCAGGATCCACCAGGAAATAATCGCAGATACCGCGACCTCTTGGGCCTAAAGCACCAATAGAATGCGCTTCGTCAACAAAAAGAAAGCATTTATACCTCTTCTTTAAATTAACAATAGTGGGTAAGTTCACCAAATTTCCCTCCATGGAATACAAACCCTCAACGGCAATGATTATCTTCTTCCACGGACGGTGTGTTCTAGGTTGTCCCTGAGCAATTTGGTTTCTAATAAGTTTTTCTAGATCTTTCATGTCGTTATGCTTGAAAACCTTCACGATGGCGCCCGAAAGCCTGATTCCAAAACGAATCGACGCATGATTTAACGAATCACTTATCACAAGACACTGTGAATCTGCTAATGCTGCAAAGAAACTAGCATTTGTACCATAGCCTTGGCTAACTATCACCGCGTCCTCCTTGCCGACAAATTGCGCAATCACATCCTCGCATTTCTCGTGCAAGTCACTAGTCCCAATGGCATTTCTTGGCGAGCCAGACAGGGTGCCATATTTATGTAAGCTTTTTAAAACATTATCCGTGCAAAGGCCATGGGACTGAGCAAATCCCAAGTAATTGTAGGACAGAAGATTCAAACACTCGACTGACTTCCCTGAATACTTATAATCTTTACCATGTCTCTCACGCTCAAAGCAGTTGATTTTTCTTCCAGGCGCACCGTGTATGGGTCTGGCAAAGCAATCATCAATCCGTGTCTTCAAGCGGCGTACGTAGAAGTTTTCGAATCCATCATACCAAGGAGCATACCCATTTTTTTCTATCAAATCTTCATACTCATGTGGTTTGAAAATCTTTCCAAAAAAGTCCCTAATGTGACCTATAATAATCAATATCAAGTAGCTAAGCAAAGTAGCAAGATAAACAAAGTAAGGGGGTTCGTCGTCAATAGGGGTAGGTAAAGGCTCGTCAACAGGATGCTTGGAAACATACAAATGATCTTTTGAAATCAACTTTCCAAATTCTGACTCCATTTTAATTTCATTTGGCCGGTCGTCTAACGGCGCGTTTGGTATTTGAGTAGACATTTGGTGACAAATGCCTATACTATTTTGTAGTCTATGTTAAGGTCTGACGCGAGAACAGAATAAAGCTAAAACGCAGAGTAGTAATGCGCAGTACCAAAAACCCCTGCGCTAAGATTTACAGTTGCGCGTGTGTATTGCAAATTTATTGTAATCATTACCTTACTTAAGGACGTGGTCGTAAAAATTCATAAGATTTTTTTTCGTTCCCGATTAATTTGATCGCATAGTCATGTGGAGGAACTTCCCAGTCTATATGACCGATTGATAACACAGTGGTACTTTGCAAGTTCTTTGCGATGTAATCATGGCATTTGGATACTAGTAAGTCGTCATCCATACATGAAAAAGCCTCATCCAAGATGAGAATACTCGGATTCTTGACTACTGCTCTCAAAAACAAAGTGAATTTCTGTAGCGATGTTGACAATTCACAAAAAGCCTTTGTCCCATTTGGCATTAGCTCATTCTCGAAATCTTTAAAAACTGTTTCCGCAAATGCCGGTACAGTACTTCCTTCGAACTTATACATGAAGTTTGAATTGCCGATACCAGAAACTAATCCATTCAATATCACTTCTCTCATTTTCATTTGTCTGGGGACACTTGCATGCAACTCTGGTGAGGATAATCCGATATGGTCATTGATCTCGAAATAATTGATGCCATTTCCAGGCTTTCTGAGCACTCCGTTCATTTCTAGAAGTGAACCCCATGATTGAGGGTGATCAGCTGTAATCAATGCAACTAAAGTCGTCTTTCCGGAACCATTATTACCTATGATTCTCCATTTAGAGCCCTTGTCAATAGACCATGAGAGATCACTTAAAAGTGGTGCACCCTTATAAGAGACAGATGCGTTCAAAAACTCCAAATGTGGCATTAAAGACATAGGCTCGTCAATTTTAGCGTAATCTATGTTCATTTTCCGCTGGGTAATATCATTTAATTGTTTGGGGAGGTGTTTATCAACGAAGTTCAAGACTTCTCGTTTCGTACCTGAAATGACAACCCCCAGTTCATTTACATAGGCCAAATGTGAAACCCACTCAGGGACTTCGTCCTGCATTCTCAAGCCAAGCACAAGACCAGTATCCAAGTCAGCGGATACTTTTTTCAACGAATCCGCAACTGAAGACGTTGCAGTGGGATCCAAGCCAAGAAATGGGTCATCAATTACAACCATTCTAGGCTTGCGATAGAATGCCTTGGCAATTCTAGCGCGTCTCATCTGCCCATTGCTTAAACTATTGACCCACTTATCAGTTAGTGAGTTCAAGCCTAACAAGCATATTAACTTAGTTCCAAACTCTTTATCTTCGTTTCCGCTACTGTTTTTGTTGTAATTGTTGGCTCCTGTGATGTAGTTCAGTACCGAATTAACGTCGTCACTCATCTCTAAAATACCTTTAAAAGAGTATGACTCATATCGTGCAGATAAGTGAACTTTATCTAGGCCTGAACTTTCACGAAAATCTAAAAATGCGATACTTCCCGGTTTGGAAGTAATAGATTGTGAATATTTTCGAGCTGATGATGGAAGACATATGTAGTTTGAGGCCACAATCTTCAAGAAGTCTGACTTTCGAGGGCCAATTATGCCCCAAAAACCAGAACCTCTCACAGGTGATGTTATGCTAAAATTGTCGATCTCGTTCGGGAATATTAATTCCGCAGACTTTTTGCCAGTTTGATGGCTCTTACGAAATAAAGCCTTGCTGATTTTGAGTAAACTTTCTCCCTTAGCCATGTTTGTTTCAGTAACCCTTTGGCTTTTCGCACATTTTGGGCTGTAAAACATATATTGGGCAAAACAATGAAAAGAATTACGACGGTTTACATCACCATAGAATATTTCGCAGAAAAAATTATTTATGATTATTCGTCATTGTTATATCTAAATTCTCAACTTTTAAATGGACGACAACATTGAAGGCGGGCCAAGGATTTCACAACTATAGATCACGTGCGTGCTGTACCTAAATCGCGTTGACTCCCTGAATTCTCAACAAACAACATGGAGTTCACAGACTCTACTGTAGTCCATGACGAAATAACGGAAGAGAATGAATCGAAGCAGAACAAAAAATATGAAAGTCTAGCTCGTATTGAGGAAGAGATTGACAGTGCATACACAATGATTGAGAATAAATTCTCGGAACTTTGGAATAGTGCTTCTCGCAACGCACAAGATTTACAAAGCCAAGTGAACTTAGAGAAACATAAGAAAAGCTTTATGGAGCAAATGAGTGATATCAAAAGAAGCATTGGATCAAATGAATACAATGAAGATAGCGAAAGTTTACTGCAAGAAAAAATCAACAAATTAAAACAACAAGTTGGTGACTACGAGAACAAAATTGAATCTAATTCTTTTGCAGATAAAGCTACTCAAGCATTAGACTCCTTAGATTCTAAGCTAGAGATTGTGGAGCAACAAGCCGGCAAGTTTGTGAGTCTGTTTACTTCTTTTTTTTCAAACGTTGTTTCTGTCAAACCTTTGTCAAATGATCTAGAGGTTGATGCGAAGCCAATCATGCCTAATGCTGCATATGGATCCACTCGTTTTGGAAGTGATTTATTTCAATTACACACTAATGAAGCGATTTACTTGTCTCAAAACGATGATGTTGCTGCAGATTTCAAGAGCTTTGATGTTGATGGCAAATCAGCTGAAATAAGTGCATTGCTTCAACGCTACCCCGATACTTTGGAGAAAACGATGAACAAATTGGTGCCAGTCCAAACCTCGTACAAGCAGTTCTGGTACAGATATTTTGTGAACGAGGCTAAGCTTAAATCCTATGATCGAGCAAGAAAAGAATTACTTGCTGCAGAGGAAGTCTGTAAAGATAACGAAAGAAGTGAAACTCTTGGTAGCGAGCCATATGGTGATGATGAAGAGGAGTTTACTTGGGATGATGACGAGGAAGTCGTGGGTCCTACTTGATTATTATCATGTATTTAATACACATTATGATTCCTGCATATTAACATCCCTTGAGATTCCTTAGTCGCAATGTGCTCAGCGAGAGCGGCTGACACTTCGACTAGAATGAGCAAAAGTCTAGAGTATGATCTGCCCAAATCTAAACTGAAGACCAATTCGAAGTATCTGCCGTCAAAGTCAGAAATTTTAAGACGAGTATGGATTCAACGCTTGAACGGAAATCCAACGACTATAATGATGGGGAGGGATTGTATCGTGGATGACTTGAAGTTAGCAGTTTGCAGCAGATTTCCCAATCTGTTGGCTCGTTACTACGACCCATCAGATCTTCAAATAAGGCTTAATTCGAAAAGTCCTGACAATTTACATCAAACTAAATTATCCAAAAGAAAATCCTCCATGCTTCGCCCAACACAGGAATATACTGATGGGAAGAACAAACCGGCTTCCAATATTTCGAATGGCTTCAGAACCGTAACCTTTGAACCAGACCAAAATGTTTGGCAGATAATTGATGACTATTTTGGTAGTTCGATGACCATGACCGATGCATTAATTGTTGAAGTCGACACTGAGATACTGCCTAGTCCATTACAAGAGAAATTTAACTATAATGCACCAAACGAGGTTGATGCACAAAGAATTCGCGAAGAGGAGAGTCAATCGCCTTTGCAAAAGTGGGGTCCACAGGTAACGCTGCCTACAAGCTCTGTTTTGCATAACCCAAGGCCTCAATATCCCCAACATACCAAAAGCAAACTGTTAATCAAAAACAGCTCTATGTCACCTCATGTGACTTCGAGACTATCCCCCCTCAGTTCTACTCATCAAGGCTTACACAAGAGGTCTTATTCCAATCCCTCACAGTCCCCAGAGTCCTTCAATCAACGCACGAAAAATAGCAATTCCCAGGCCGTATTATTATTACCCAAAAACTTTTCTTTGGGAGAGCAACATTCACTTAAGAGACTCTCGTTAGATGAGAGCTCACAAGAAAAGTCATACGGGCTTAAAAATAACGTCACCAATATTGGCACTTTCTCTGAGCAATCAGCTAAAGCACGTGGTGATATCAGACCCCATGACTTGAAACAAGGGTCCTTATCTAAAAGCGATTCGAATATTGACGTAATGCCTACGCATTCCTTGGAGAGTACAGATTCTTCGGAAAATCACAAGCCCAATGAAATTGATTCAAAGTCTCTACCAGAAAGAATGAAACTCAAGGAGAAGACAATAAATACCAGTACTTTTGAAAAAGTACTCCCACTGATATCAGTATTGGTTGTGGAGGATAACACCATTAATCAAGCAATTCTAGGTGCTTTCTTAAGAAAACACAAAATTCATTATCAAATTGCTAAAAATGGTCAAGAAGCTGTCGATAAATGGAGGAAGGGCGGATTCCACTTGGTATTGATGGATATTCAGCTCCCGGTGAAGTCTGGTATCGATGCCACAAAGGAGATTAGATCTCTCGAAAAGATCAACAGGATCGGTGTTTTCGCGCAACATGAACTAACCAACAGTAGCAACTGGGGTCAATCAGAAATAAAGGAGGAACAAAAACTCGATCTCAACGTGTTCAGATCTCCTGTGATTATTGTGGCATTGACTGCTTCCTCAAATTCTTCTGTCGACAAGAAGAATGCTCTTACGGCTGGCTGCAATGACTTCTTAACCAAACCGGTGAATCTTGTGTGGCTCCAAAACAAGATTACTGAGTGGGGATGCATGCAGGCTTTGATTGATTTTGATGGTTGGAAATTTAAGGAGAACTCGTAACATTGCGCCAAAGTAAGTCAAAAGTCGGTGATATTTTTTGAGTTTAAGGGGGTAACATGAAGATTCTTCAACATCAAGTTCCTTTCATAAATGAGACAGTTCAAAAAAGCTCTTTACGGGAGATAAAATTTGAATCAAGTACGAGCTATTCTCTTAAAAACCAATTACTGACACTTTACTACTTGGGGTACAATCGCACGATTAAGTATAGCATAAGTAACGAATCTAGCCAATTATATACACTCTAAAAGGGAGCGCAAAAACTCGGCAGTTGTTCGCAGGGAAGATTCATTCATCAACGATGTCATTGGAAGAAGAGGTTTCTCTGCATTCTATCGAGGCTGGCCGTGAATCGGCAGATTTCACTCAAGTGGATAAATTGCTACCCCTAGAGGCGATTGACCGTGCCATAGGTTCGAATATCAAAATCTTGCTAACAAACAGCAAAGAATTTCAAGGAAAACTTATTGGCTTTGACGATTTTGTGAATGTTGTTCTAGAGCAAGTCGTGGAAATACAAGATGGAGAAAGAAAAGGGCCTTTTTCGAAGAAAATGTTATTGAACGGTGCTCAAATTGCCATGTTGTGTCCAGTGTAATTGGCTATGAAAATTAAACTAACAATCAACAAACCGCGATATATATATAAATATCTATATATATATTTGTGTCTTTCAAGAATAGAGCATTTTACTCAATGATTGATTTTACACCTGCCAGACTCCATATCATTGAAATAGATTAGGTTAAATCAGAAAGCGATTTTACAAGAAAGCCTATGTGTCTTACCATCTTAATACACTTTTGCATCAAAAATTCATACTTGTAATCCAATGCTACCAAATGATTGTAAACTGAATATCACTAGCTTCGCTTCGGTAGAATAAATTGCAGCTTAGAGAAATTGACTGGAGATGGCGGATAGCGACAATTTCCCTGCATGCGTACACCGATCACCTTTTTTTTGCCTCAGAAAGCATTAAGGGATACATCAAGACAGATTATAAGAGAATTCAATTTTATCAACAAGGTATGCAGTTAACTATTTCGCTTCAAATCAATGACGAAACTGTGGGTGTTGAGATATCTGAAGAGATCATGCTTTATGATTTCAGAGCTTACGTGGAAGCTGAGACTGACATTGCGGTTGGAAATCAGATCCTTCTTCATAATAATAAGGTATTGTCAGAAGATGATAAGACTCTAAAGCAATTGGGAATAAGTCATGGAGATTTAATTCTACTCTATGTCCGAGCAGGCAGTCAGCACAAGAAGCAGGGCATCAAGATACACTCAGACATGGATCGGGGGATTGAGAGCTCTAGTTCTCAAGCTTTTTCGAGTCCCCTTGCCGCTGAAAAGTCACACAGGGACTATCCAGAACTGAGTAATGCCATACTTGACCATTCCAGGTTTAAAATTGAAATGCCTCAACATGTGCAGACACTCCAAAGTAATAAAGGGGCGAATATGGCGAATGCTAACGATGATCCCGAGACACAAGCCAAAATATTGGCTGCAATTCGCCAGCAGCGTATTGAGGAGAATTTTGAGTTGGCATATCATATAGCCCCCGAATCTTTTGTGGCAGTAAGTTTTCTCTACATCAGGCTTGAAATAAATGGCCATGAGGCATATGGTTTGGTGGATTCAGGTGCACAGAAAACCACTATACACTCCAGTCTTGCTGAAAAGTTTGGAATACTGGACTTGATTGATACTCGATTTGCTTCAATGACTGTTGGAGCTGGAACTCAAGAATCAAAAGGGAGGATACATAATGTGGCTGTAAAATTAGGTGAGACGAATGTTGAGTTGCCTTGTTCGTTCACGCTACTCGATATTCATGTTGGTATATTATTCGGCTTGGACATGCTTAGAAGGCACAAGTGCTCAATTGATCTCGAAAAAGATGCATTGGTCACTGGCGGCCAAGAAATTAAATTCTTGACTGAAGCTGAAATTGAAAAACATGTGAAACACTTACCTAGCAGTGCTGATCAGTATTTAACCGAGCGAAAAACCGCTACAGGTGCTTATCGTGCACAGCAACTACCTACGCCTGTCAAGAACACCAGCGAGAGATTCAGCGAGGAAAGCATTGCTCAAATTACGTCGTTGGGATTTTCTAGGGAAGAAGCCGTGACCGCGCTAAACATGACGAATGGAAATGTGGAAATGGCAGCTTCCTCGCTATTCTGATTTACAATTTAAACGTATAAATTTCCGTTATTCAAGTCCTGAAGAGTATATTTCCTCAGCAAGTGTATCTGCTGCGCAAGAATAGCTTTAGATTGGTTAGTCCATCCTAAGATTCTAGTTAACCAATGCTTCAGCATCTTCGTCGGTCGTTCTCTTCTTCAACACCAATGGCTTTCCAGTAACTCTAAAATAAATTTCCTTGATATCATCGGTTGTGGTTTCGAAATGAGAAGAAGCGTCGTAACTCTTGGAAATATAGATGTTACTCTCAGAGCCATCCTCTCTGGGCTCGAATAATTCAGCAAGACCCATCAAAGTGTCGACTCTAGAGCCTAATAATTTAAAAGCTGGCTCCAACTCAACATGAGGCGTCGCGGTCTCCACGATTGTAGAAACAATTGCGAGATAGTAACCTTTGGGAACAACGCAATGCTCTTCCGACAAAACAGCAATGTAAATATCATTCTTTCTTCCAATTTGGTTCTGAGGAATAACAATTTGCACAGAGTCCAAATCATTTGTGTTCGGCACTGGATGATCCAAAATGCACATGGCCCTGATGACTTTTGCCCCAGTTTTCTTGACCCGCTCAGGAAAATATGTTGGGTCCGCAATAACGATTGGAGCCTTGGCAGTACCCTCTTTGGTCTTGACACCCGCAAACTTTTTATCTTCATTGTACAACACTTCTTCGATTGGCGTGTCTAACATGTAAGTACCACCATAGATAGCCGACAATCTGGCAAAACCTTGTGGTAATTCACCTAGGCCATACAATGGATAAATGTAAGGAGATTTTCCATACTTTGCCACGGATTGAACGTAGAGAATAAGCCTCTCGTACGTTGGTCTGGCAGGCTCCACCAAGTAGTCATCATTAGCCCACAATGCCATTGCATGTCCAATGAAATCCTTGGTACCTCTTTCTAAACCGAAGTAAGTGTAAATCTCTTCCATCGTGTTTTTGTCCAAGTCAAATCCTTGATGAGTAGAAGTCATATCTTCATCATAAGCGGCAATAAATTCTAGAAATCTCTTCATCCTCCGCTTTTCAAATATACCCATTAAGGAACTTTTTAAAGCTTCAACCTCATTTGATGGGACTTTAGAAATTCTTCCAGAACGGTAGACATAACTACCACCAATTTGCTTGAATTCAATGTACTTTGTGACATCGGTGTGCACCAAGATATTGGTCAACTCACCATTGCTCATCAAGAATTTGGGAATAAGATCAACACACCAATCACGATCACGACCGGTAATACCTTCAGGCTTTTGACTAGATGGTTTGAACTTACTGTACAATTGCAGCAAGTTAAGTGAGGCGGACTCTCCACCATAGAAGTCCTGGCGATCGATGTGTAAAACCTTTTTGCCTTCAACAGACAAAATTCCAGAGAGAACACATTCTGTAAGACCAGTGCCTAAAACAATCACGTCGTAATTTTCGTCCATATTGGAATCAAATGATATGAAGAAAAGCGGTTCAAAGGGGCGGGGATTGTACGCACAGTGTTCTCTCCGTGTAATTCGCGACTTCCCTGTCAATTTTAATCTCCACGGCAACTACTTATATTATTCTCCACGGCAACTACATATCTTATTAAATGATATTATGAAACCCATGCTTTCCTTTTGCTGCGCTGTTCTTAATTATCTTAGTAATTTCAGTAGGATCGGATGTTATTTTTGTAAAATTCTCGTAGCCGTCCTCTGTAACAAGAAGATCGTCTTCTATTCTGACACCCCCGACGTACCAATACTTGTCGAGCACGGTTTTGTTAATGAACTTCATCTTGGAAGGATCATTCAAAATGTCCTTGAGCAAAAAAGGTGAGAAGTAGACTCCTGGCTCATCCGTTAAGACCATTCCTTTCACCAAATTTCTGCGCAACCTCAAATACTTTAGTTTAGGGTCGGGATCATCATAATTTGGTTGACCGCCGACATCATGAGTGTCCATTCCGAGAAGGTGGCCGAGGCCATGAGGAAAAAACCCAGTTGTAACATTTGATTCGAATATTTCTTCTTCAGTTGCATTTTCGAAAATTCCCAACTTTAAAAACTCTCTGATTAGAACTTTGTGAGCCTCTAGATGAATTTGATCCCAATGAGCGCCTGGTTTGATGAGCGACATTGTGACATTTTGCATCTTTTGAACAATGCTATAAATTTCTAAGTGTTCTTTAGCCCAGTCTCCGTTGATCGGAAAACATCTTGTGACATCAGAAGCGTAGCATTTCCATTCGGCACCTGCATCGATTAAAATCGAACGTTTGTCAACTCCAATCTCGTCATTATTTTTAACATAATGCAATGTCGAGCAGTTTGTGCCAGAACAACATATTGGGTCATACAGTTGATACTTAGAACCTTGTCTGAGAGCATGGTACATGAATTCCGCGTGTATGTGAGTTTCGTTGGTCTCAATTGGAGTAGCTGACATCACTGCCAAGTGACATTTATCGGTAATAGCAGAGGCATGCCTCATGAGCTCAATTTCATAAAGGTCCTTGATCATCCGAGCTTCATCTAAAGCGTAAAAAAAGGCCTCATCGTTCTGGATAAGAAATTCCTTCACAGCATGATTCCACTTGTTGAAATCCGTGGTGTAAATGGAATACCCAGAATGTTTCAATGATTCAACTTGCATTTTGAGATCACTAGCAAAGTGAACTTGATCCACGTCGAATAGTACCAAAGCCTCTTCTTTCAGAAGGGGTAATCCACTCCACATAATATCGTCATCGTTAACATTCGGCAAAAAAAGAGTCAATTTGTCCGAAACAGCATCATAGAGGACATGAGATCCGGGAATCTCGCATCCACTAAGATAAAAGAAATAACGATTTTGGCGAATGGGTTTCGTTTGGTCGCAGTATGGGTAGAGCTCGAGATCTTCACCGCTTATAAAAAACCCAACTTTTTCTTCTTTTTTCTTTCCCTGAAAATGAGTGAAAACTCTCCTTGCATGTTCTTTTGCTGGATATTTCAAACCTTCCAATGCATGGATTTTGAAGGACATGTCAGAATGAAAGTTTTGAGTTATGCGTTTTCCTGATTTTCATGGGAACCGTGAAAAAGCGCGGAGCTACAATATGAAGACTCCGCAACACAAACACACAAAAAGTCACTCATGGACACACTTTAAAAAATTATGCACGATACTGTACAATTAGAGTTGCAGTGGATAGTCGGTTTGTAAAATCGGTGAGTTATTTTTCGAGCTTAACTTTGCTTACCATACTGATAGAACAATTTTTGTACTCTCAGCTATAACTTTAGCTCGAAGATAAACCTATTGAAACTATGAGTGTAATCTATAAACTAATACATTTCCTAAAAAAGCGCAACAAAGCAATGCTACTTAATAAGGCTCATTTTGTGTGGAAGTAGGGAGGAAAGAGTCGACACTTGGAGTGCGCGTATCAATCTTTCGCCACTTTCACTCACTTTTGTGCTTCGCAAAACTTGTAACATCAAACATGGAAAGGTTACAGAGATTGTTAGGTGGTGGAGGCAGCTTGAGTGGTCCAGGAGGACCTCAACCGACTGACTCACCAGCAATTGACGATGCTGAAACGGTTTACATTTCGTCCTTGGCCCTTTTGAAGATGCTCAAACATGGAAGAGCAGGGGTGCCCATGGAAGTCATGGGATTAATGCTTGGTGAATTCGTGGACGATTTCACTATTCATGTGAAAGATGTCTTCGCCATGCCTCAGTCTGGTACTGGTGTATCTGTCGAAGCAGTTGATGATGTTTTCCAAACGAAAATGATGGATATGTTGAGACAAACCGGCCGCGATCAAATGGTCGTTGGTTGGTATCACTCTCACCCTGGATTTGGCTGTTGGTTATCTTCTGTTGATGTGAATACACAGCAAAGTTTTGAACAGTTGAACAAAAGAGCAGTAGCAGTCGTGATTGACCCTATCCAATCCGTTAAAGGAAAAGTGGTAATTGATGCTTTCAGAACAATTGACCCAAGCACAGTAATGAGAGGTCAGGAGCCAAGACAAACTACTTCCAATGTTGGTCATTTGAACAAGCCTTCTATCCAGGCATTAATTCATGGTCTTAACAGGCAATATTATTCCTTGAATATTGATTACCACAAGACCCTGTATGAGACAAACATGCTTTTGAATCTTCACAAGAAATCCTGGCAAAGTGGATTGAAAATGGCTGACTATGACTGTTCTGAGCATAAAAACTTGGAGAATGTGCATGATTTGGTAAAGATCGCCAAGAATTACAATGAACGGGTGACTGAAGAGAAGATTTTGCTGGAAGATCAACTTAAGACGAGATATGTCGGTAAGCAAGACCCGAAGAAGCATTTGTCTGAGATTTCTGAAAAGATAATCGAGGAAAATGTGACAACTTTATTGACGAGCAACGTGAACTCTATAGCAATACAGTAGTTAAATATGCGCATCAAATCAGCTTTTACAAGGTAATCAAAAGGTGCTCAAAAGTTTCATGCTAAAATCCAAAGCATCTGCGTGCTTAGTGTATACCGTTTTCGAAAGATGCGTGTCTTTAGGAACGAAAAATTTTATGCAAATGAAATATGAGGCAAATTTTAGTTGCAAAATCGATTTGGCTTCAGAGGTTTCGGAATTTTTGAAAAAATTCATGAGAAGGGGAATGGCAGTATCAAACTCTATTAGTTTGGAGAAATAAGACTGCTCGAAGCATTTTTTGTCCAGCGGGTTGAAACCACTCAACAACTCGCGTGCATATTTCAAAAAGGCAAATTTCTCATTGAATAGATGAGAATGTCTTTGTCTGAAAGACCTCCACCTGGTCATATCTTTTAAAACTTGAGCAGTTATTATCTTACCACATTTGCTGACCTCTGCATCCTGGTAAAAAAATGCCTGGCATGCCGAAGAATCTGTCAGAGGAATGTCGTAAATTAAAGCAAAAATCCACATGTCATAAAACCCATCTAACAAATCATTGATCAAATGCTCCGCCAGGTCTCTAAAATATTTAGAGGCAACTGATTTTATCAAATGAGATGTACAGACAATCTCTTGGAATTTTCCAACTCTCTCCACAACAATGGGAAGTTCATCATCAGGTGACGCAAGATATGATAACGGCATTAAAACATGCTGGGAAGTTTTCATGGCATCATCAGTCGGAAGACATAAAGAATTTTTAAAGCAAAAAATCAAGGAATTTGCCAAACCAATAGGATCAGTTGCTGTATATTTTACTGACCCTTTGATGTCAACTGGCTTAACATTATGAACTGCTAAAACAAAAGCTTCTGATGTTGAAGGGTTTGAAGTATGATTCAGTTTTGAGCCGAAAGTATATTTCTTCAATAAAACTTCATCTGAAAAAGGAACAGATGGATGTGTTTTGAGAGGAAAATGTTCAAATATCTCCTGGATTGGCTTTGGAATTTTCATGATATGGTTCGAAGATGAGAGGACGATTTTGCGCGCAGTGACAACAAACTAACAAGCCTTCTTGGCAAGTAGTTAATCTACGCAAAAATTAATTGAACAATTCATACAAATATAAAAAGCCTTTAAAATCGGGAAACTCACTCCTCTTGAGGAACCAAATCGATCGACAAGTCGTACCAAATTTCATTGGCAAACTTGCAATCGCTCACGCCGTGATTCAAAAAACCTATCTTTTCGTAAAAAGGGATTAGATGCTTGTGTGCGATAATGACCACCTTACTGGCAATATCTTGATTTGACATCTTCTGTATGTAGTCGTGCATCAAGAGTGTTCCCAAACTTTTACCTTGCCATTCAGGGTCAATTACCAAGCCATGAACACCGATAAATCTAGAGTGTTCAATATGGCCCTTCTCAATGTCATGCTTTGATGGAAGATCCATGGATTTGCTAGTTATTTTGTCTGAGTAAATTTTAGTGGCAATTATATGGCCAATGAGAGTTTCCTTAACAACAGACAGCTTCGTAGGCAATTCTTCATAACTCTCATCTTCACCATTAGCACCTTTATCATCACTATCCTGGCTGGTTCGGGTTTCCTTATCCAATCTTGCAGCAGTTTCTGGCAAATTGACAGCATTGTATTTTGTGGTGTACTCTCTAACAAATAAACCAGAGCAAAGCTCGGGACACACAGTCAATCTGTATTTGAAATTCTCTTCAGAACATCTTTCTGACTCGGAAAACCCTTTTGCCTCCAATTCCACACATTGTTTCAAATCTTCTATAGTCAACGGACGAATTGACAAATTAGGTGGGAAATCTGCCATGTTCGCATATCTTGCTTATGCGACCCTCTCCGTTGTCAAAGTATTTTAGTCGTGTGTTTACCAATACAAAATGTTACCTTAATAAATAGGTCTGCATATAATTACACAGGAGTGTCATCCGACTCTAACAACTTCTCAATATGGCTTCTCAGAATTATTTCAAAGTCATACTGATTGCCGCCGTAACTTGCTTAATACCTCAATTAGGACTTCAGTAAATGAATTTCTTGAATGAATGATTGTCAAGCACGGAATATAGTACCGTATGTACACCCGATCACCGGCCGTGCAAATAGAGTCCAAACTTTTCCAATCCAGCATATGCTTGTAGTGTATTGCTAAACGTGTTCACATCCGTTGTGAGGTTTAGACATCCCGCATTTCAATTCTCGGATATCGCTAAATGCAACGGTAATCCTTACAGCTCGATGAATAATTAGTTGCTACTATAGATCATTTGATAAAAACCTCATCAAGGAATTAGAATATTGTATAATGACTTACTTGTCTGACAAATTTTATGTTTTTATTATTTTATATCATTTCCTCCAGCTCTGTATTATTCGGAACTGCAAAACACACCTTGTCAAAGATAACCCAAGTCCATAATATTTCAACGTGTCAGATCCGCAGGGCGTATCACAATACCCATGAGGACAATGGTAGCATCGCAGATCGATTAGACGTGTGTACCGTATCACGTCGATCGAAACACCAACCAGCGACCCACACGGCGCCTACCCTGGTAACTATATAAACCCGGCTCTCTCCCTTTGGGAAGAGCCATCAACGAATACACACCTGATAGGTACCAGACGTTACCAAAGAATCTAACACAACAGATATCATATGCATCATATACGTAGAATAAGAATTCTTAGTGTTCAAAGCCTGGTGCCTGACGATTTTTGTTGCTAGTGTGCTTCTTGAAAAAACGCGTTTGTATTCAAGCAATGCGGTAGAAGTACTAATTTAAATTTATAAATACTTTAAGTCCAATTTTCAGTTCGAACGCAATTATTCCAAAGTTATGTTCGTCAAATCGGATGATCCAGTTTCAAGTAAGGATTTACCTATCTGCCATAGGTGAACTATATTATCATCGGCCACAGAAGCAAGAGTCCAGTCCATAAAAGGGCACCAACTCAAATCTGTAACAGCACCAGTATGTCCCGCATGCATCATAAAAATCTCTGACGCTCCGTCCTCGGCATCCTCTTGGGACTGTTCCTCACCTATTTTTGTCAAATCCCATATGAATACTCTTCTATCCTGCGAACCAGAGGCGAGAATACCGTCCCTACCGGGTGAAAATTCCAAGCAGGTGATTGCGTCTCCATGTCCCATCATGGTATGGAGAAGACAGTCATCTCGTTTCTCGGAAGACATTTTTCTGATGTCTAATATATTGATACTTGAGCTCGCATTTCCAATAGCCAATAAATTTTCTGAGAATGGAGAAAACGAAATGCTATTAATGCCCTTAGAATCTAAGCTCTGGAAAGCTGAAACATTCTTTTGTACTCGAGAGTCATACAAAAGAAGATTTCGGTCATCCGAAACAGATCCAAAGATATGTGCATCAGAGTTACTCCATTTCACGTCGTTCACGATATCAGTATGTGCTGTGTATATGACTGAAGCAGTGTTATCACTTAATTTGTTAGTATCAGTGACAACAACAGTCTTGTCATCTGACGATGTAACGAGAAGTCCTTCTTCAAACAGATTCCAGGATAAACCGTAGCCATTTTCGGTATGGGGAGCAAAATGACACTTTTTATTACCCATATTCAATTCGAAGATATCACATTCCCCATTTCCATCTATAGAAGCGACTATGTTGGGGTTTTGTGGCATGTACCTAGCTCTATTAATTTCACTTGAAGTCTCAAACTTCTTTGAAATCTTTATTATGGAAGAAACCTTTGGATTCTTTTGAGAGGATGAATTCGGTAATTTTGTTGTAGCCAATTTAAGATAGTTTTGTGCTTCTCCAGAAGTGTGGGTACCCAATAGCAATTTGGCATTCACAACATCACTCACATCGTGTTCAGGGAGCCATTGCACAGTCAATGAAGGCCACGTGAGAGCTGTTTCACTAACAAAATCATACATATATCTGCAATTTTTCCTCCATAGCTCATATTCCTCCTTAATGTTCAACTCTTCCTTTTCGTCGCTCATGGTAAATGTTTTTTGTATGTGACTAACTGGCGAACGTTAATAGAAATGTTCTGTCACGTGTTCCACGACCCGCGTAGCATCAGCTTGCATTAAATTATTAATAGTTTAGACCAAAGATTTTCGGTATTTTCTTAGACTGTCTCTACCTCCCTGAAGTATTCCTGCTCATGATTGTCGATTGCGGCAAGGGCTGTTCGAATGTGATCGAAAAACGGCTCATTGTCAGAATCAGTTGGAGAGAATCTCGAGTAAGAATTTCCCGTAATACTGCCTTGTGAGCCATTCACAAGGATCAAATTCAATCGCTTTATGAATGCTAGATCATCCTTGAGAATTTTTGTTATTCCGGAATTTCCGAGTCTTTCACGCAAGCTGCGACTCTTGGGGACCCGAACAAAAAATGAACGCATTCCTCGCTTTTGATATCCTTTGAGCACGTTGTGTAAAATCTGCACGGCAGACGAGTCTATAAAAGACATTCCCTCCAAGTCAAAGATTCTATACTTGGACATAGATGCTGCTCTGCTTCTCTTGAGGGCAGGATGAGCCCTTGTAGATCCATATCTTTCAAGCCTATCAAGGCGTGCTCTTAGGTCACTTGCGTTCGCAAAAGTCAAAGGCTCTGGAATTTTCACAATCAAGCATCCTTCAATCTCCTCCAAAGCTTGGTAATTTAATAACCTGATGTTATCTGTGAACAAATTCAATTGAGACATCCTCTTCTCAAATGGGGAATTTTTGTCTCTCCGGCTTCCGCTCTCAACGACGTCAGCATCCGTATCTGCATTTAAAAATTGATTGGTACCTGGAACTCTGCCTAAGATTTGTATGTTAGACTCAGCTGAATTTTTGACTACTCTAACAAACAGGTAAATTAAGCCAACTGCGACACCTGCCTCCATAGAAAAAAATAATGTAGTCAAAACTGTGATCACGAACGTGAACACCTCATCATAGCCTTTTGATTTCCAGTGAAATTTGAGTTGCGGAGGACCTTCGCTCATCAACAGTATGCCGATAGTCGCAGTTATAACACTGAGAATACATTTGGGTATGTAATGCAAGTAACCCAATACATATTTAGCGGCCCCGAGAGATATGAATCCCATTACCGCACCAGAAAAAGTTGTTTTGGCCGAAATAGCATTAATCTTTGATCTCCCGTATCCACCGAATGCAGGGAGTCCTGCAAAAATCGAGACAAATATGTTGATTGCCCCAAGAGCAACAAGTTCTCTATTAGACGAAATCGGCAAATTGTAACGAGATCCGAGTGACTTCAGAGCTGTGGTCGACTCAAAGAAGCCTAACATAGCGCAAACCAATCCAGAAGAGGCAAGGCCTTTCATAAGTGTCAAGTAGCGCCATGAAATAGGATTGAATAAAGGGATTTCAGTGGAAACTTCCGAAAGACGCCCAACTACCTCTAGACCAATGTGATTCCATTCAAAATTGTAACACATCACCGTTGATGTTACCACCACTATCAAGATGTCTGGAATATAAATTGCCGCCTTGAAGCTCTTTTTATCCGAGTTGCAAGCCAAAGATTTAAACTTTCGAACAATCACTATAGTAGCGAAAGCACATAAGCTTACTCTAAGAGTAAGCAGGTGATATTTATGAATATGATTCACGACGAACATGAGTTTATCGAAAGGAGAATGAATTTCAAGTGAGTCATTCTTTCTTACCTGTTTGAGCACTTCTTCAAGACCTAGCATAGGAATCGAGGCATTTATAATCATGACGATACCTACCCCGAATATGAAACCCTTTAATAATGAGTCACATAGCACATTGTCCAAGAAGCCAAATCTGCCCAATCCGAGTCCCAATAGCGTAAATCCACTTAAAAATGTAATCGCAACGACATACTCTGTTGGGGAAAGCTTATACTTCCTTGAGTGGTGCAATAGCGGCTCGACGGCTTGTCCTACTATAAGCGAGATTGGTGCTTCAGGCCCAGTGATCATTTGCGGTACGGATCCCAAGAACATGTAAACAAGTGGTGCAATACCCAAAGAATAAAGGCCACAAGTAATTGGGACTTTAGCCAAAGAATTGGAGTAGGAAATGGCCAATGGAATTTGGAACGTAGCTAAAGATATTCCTCCAAGCAAGTCGCCCACGAAAAACTCTAAGCAGTATTCATTTATCCAGGATAGTATTGGCAAATAGTAAGGAAGAAGCTCCCTTATGGAGGTAGTATGAGCTCCAGGTGCATACTCATATGTAAACGAGGAAATTGGAAGTGAAGCGTTCTCGACGGGGGAAGACTTGATGGACTGACCAATAAAAAGTGAATCATCATCAGAGCTCAGAAGATCATCTCTTAAGTTCGACCTGGGTCCATTATAGGCTCGAGAGTCGCTGCATCTGAGTAGGGCATCGCGTTCTGGGTTGACCCTTTTGTTGGAGATAAGCCTGTAACTGGGACTAGGGCTGGCTGTGTTCCTGGTCTGCAGGGAGACTTTTGACTTTTTGTCTCTTTCCGAAGACATTATGGGGCTCAATGTTTATTCAGTCCTTCCTGGCCAAAGGCTGTATCATGAACCAGTTAGCAATGTGGCTATAAATTATTCGCACGTGATGGGGAGTAATTAAATGCGATGTATTAAGTGGGGAAGGTCATAACAGGTGCTTGAAATCCCAATATCATGTAGCGAGGGAAAAAAACTTCGGGAAAAGACCGAAACTCTATCAGCTCTCTTGTACTTTAAATTATTGGAACGAAAATTCCAGAAACAAAGTAGAAGTAGTGACTCCCATGCTTTACTTGAGACTAAACACGCTATATTCAGAGTTAAGAAAAAATTCTATAGCTCATAAAAATTAAGAGACTACCAGTCCATAGTGCAATTCAAGAAAGTCAAACTCTTGTCAAATAATTCTCAATACGGGAACAGCAAGATAAAGATTCAAAGGGAAAGATTAGATCTTCAATGCTCCATGTTCAATCAGGTCGCATGCACTTTTGAAGCCGATTACGGTGCGAAACTGCACCTTCGCACACGTAAAAATTTGAGACGGTTGTTTGAACATAAATGTCTGTACGCTCCTCAATGCTCCGTTCCATCTCTTCCATCCGAAGACTTTCCAATTCAGCATATAGATTGAACGTTCTCACCTTTATCGAGTCAGCAAAAGGATTTATTACTCCCTCCTCTTTGTCCGCAGTAACAGCAGCAAGGGCCCTTGGAAAGCCTATCACAGCTATCGTGGCAGGTCCGGACGGAGAGAAAATTGCCGGAACTGCATCAAAAATTACTGGAATAACACATGTATTACTAGTCAAAGGCGAACAATACAACCATTATCTTGCCGAAGAGTTGTCACCGTTATTAAAGGAAATTGTCAATAGTAAAGGTTTCACACATGTTGTGACACCTGCCAGTGCAGTCGGAAAATCTTTATTACCAAGATTGGGTGCATTGCTTGATGTGCAGCCAATTTCTGATATTATTAAAGTAGAAGCTCATGATACTTTTGTGAGACCGATTTATGCTGGTAATGCATTAGCTACGGTTAAATCCGAAGATGAAACCATATTGTTTTCGGTCAGAGCTTCGAACTTTTCTCCATCCGAAACTTCAGGCGATAGTGTTTCCGTTGAGGAAGTAAAACCCTTGGTAGAGACAGGAAACAGAACAGAGTTTATTTCCGAGCAATTGGTTACATCTGAAAGACCGGAATTGGCTTCAGCACCGCGCGTGGTTTCCGGAGGTCGCGGATTGCAATCTAAAGAATCATTTGACCATTTGATCGAGCCTTTAGCTATTAAGCTTAATGCCGCAATTGGTGCTTCAAGAGCAGCCGTTGATTCCGGTTTTTGCGACAACTCATTGCAAGTTGGCCAAACAGGTAAGATTGTGGCACCAGAGTTGTACATCGCCGTAGGAGTTTCCGGCGCTATTCAGCATCTTGCAGGAATGAAAGACTCCAAGACTATTGTCGCTATCAACAAAGACCCAGATGCCCCAATTTTCAATGTTGCAGACATTGGCTTAGTCCAAGATCTCAATGAGGCAGTTCCAGAGCTCACTGAAAAGTTGTAAGGGCTCTCTTCTAAAACAGTTAAATAATTATGATGTTTAATGGACATAAAGCAATTGCAACAGGTGCATTGAATTACAGAAAATTATAGTCTCATCACAGTATTACATAAGTTCATTCAATACGTATTCAAATTCCCGGTGTTGCCTTACGTGGTCTAGTCAGTAATAGGACGAAACGGCCTCAACGACGTGGAGCGATGCAGTGGTTGCAATTTGTGCATCCGCGCACTATTGAAAGCGCATTCTGGCAAGTGACTTTAAGTACAGGCTTCGCGAGCAGGCAACAAAAAAACATAGTCCATAATTCGGCTTATTCAAAAGATTCCTTGAAGACGCAGGCGCTACACATAGACTCGTTTCTACCTTTTCAATAACGAACTTACGTAAGGAAATGTCAGAAAGAAGAAAACCCGAAATTGATCAAGACAGAGTCACGGTTTTGCTTCTCATCAATTCGCTGCTTATAAAGAAAGCTCACAGCATATATGCCACAATCTTGAGCAATCGGCAGACAATCCAGCAATTGCTGCCGCAAAACAGACAAAATATATTGGAGCAATACAACAACATCAATCGTCGACTACAATGCAATTTGAGCGTGCTTTCATACATCAATGATTCATACGTTAACGAAGAAGCCGCGCGCCAGCCCAATCGGCTCCAATTTCCCGTGATATTGTCCACGCCGCCTGAAATGCCAGAACTCAGGCTGTTGTATAAGCGGCTCCAGGATCTTTATCCTGAGGCCATGCAATTTCTCAAGTTGAAGATCCAGCAGATGAAAATGCAACAAGAAGCTCAAGGGAGACCAGCTCAAGGCAATCCACAGAACACAGTAAGCGCTCCAAATTCAGGTATTCAGACGCCCCAAGGCCTTCCTAATGCAAGCATGCAGGGATTTCAAGGCTATCCACAAGGAATGACACCTCAGAGTTCACAGAGTATTCAAACGCCCCAAAATATACAGAGCCCTCAGAATATGCAAGCATCTCAGATTCCTAATTTACAAGTAATTCAGGGCATTCTGAACTCTCAGAATCCTAATCAAAGCAACCAAGTTTTTCAAAATATCCTGAATGTACAGAGCTTCCAAAATATCACAAACACACAGAATTCACCCAACATTCAGAATATACAGAGTATGCAGACCCCTCAGAACCTTCATGGATCTCAGAATTTTCAAAATACTTCTAATGGCCTTCAGGTAAATCACCAAAGTTTGTATACTCCCCAAAATACCCGGAACGGCAATATCATGCATAATTCAGCACAGCAAATTCACCCTCAGGGGCTTCAGCCCCAGCAGCCCCAGCAACAGCATGCGTCAGCACAGTCCATGGCACAAAATCAGCATCCAACATTCAATCAGTTCAATTTGCCTCATAATCAATCACAGCAACATTTCCAATCTCCGCAGATGAATTTGCTGCACCCTACACCTGGATCTGTTGCAGCGAGCTCAGGCCAAAAGTTGGTGTCGCAGGGTCAGCAACACATGCAACTCAACCCCGCTCAATTACATCAAAATCAACCAAATTACAACAAACTGCCTGCAGAGCTTCCTTTCACAGATGGCATTTCGCCTCAGATGATGACGAAAGAACCCGAGCTTCTGGCTTTCGTAGACTTGTCCACTTTTGGAACCGGAGATTACAAAATTCAGGAGAGGAATACTGCTCCAATGCTGTCCATATCGCCACAACAAATACTTCAGCAACAGGACCAAAATGATGTGTCGTTGGATTTTTTTTGAGCATACACGTTGTTAATGGCTAATTATTATTTATTACTGAAATGCAAAATATGGGGGTCTAAGTTGCGATTTATAACATCTCAGAATAGGTCATCTTGAAACTCCATGTTTATAATGTCACTGTATGCCCCTGCCAAATTTCCCGCAGAGGGGCGCGAACTTGGCATAAAAGCATTGTTGAGATTAGGAGACGTCGACGGTTTATTGGAATCAACTCCGTACATTGGCATTTTGTAATCATTCTTCACACCGGACCCGTTCGGCACCCCCGAAGTCTGCAACCATCCAGCATCGTTGGTAATTTCGTTCCATAACTGTTGCTCCTCATCTAAGTAAGTAACGCCTTCAATACCCTCGAGATCAGAATTGGGAAAAACGTCTCCTTTTGATTGATAATTACTATGTGAAGAGTTGAAGGTTCGCTCTTGCCTCAAGTCTTCAGCGGGGTTGATAGCTGGCGTGTGTCTTTTAGAGGCTGCACGCGTAGCAGAAGGGACAGGACCATTAAACTGAATAAAATCTAGGTCGGACTGGAGTGGCTCGGAGTTCGACACAGCATACTTTGGACTATGAATGAAATTCGCTGTGGCAATCAGCGTGCTCAAGGGAATGTCGTAATCAAAGTCCATGCGTACATCTGCGCCAGTAACGCTATTTTTAAGAGTGTCGTCGTGCTTTTGCAATAGGTCATTCATGACACCGTTGAAATCTAAAACCTTGATCAACTTTAGTAGTTGGGCTCTTCTTAATGCCGCAGGATAATTTCCAAGTTTTTTCATCTTGGTGAAGAGACTCAAAGCATGATCTAGGTGCTCACAGGTTGCATTGTGTACACCGAAAGAAGCGTTGAACAAGATCAAAGTTGAAGCAGATGTGAAAAGATACTCGCGATCCATCCAACCAAATAAAGCAACCATATTCTGTGGAAGAAGTGCCCAAATGGACTTAATGGTATTGATGGATGCTTGGAAAGAAGCGTTAAGTAGCGTTAAAACATTTTTGGAATACTTCGAAAGATCCACATACTTCGGACCTTCCCCTTCTGAATGAAGCTCTTTTAATTTCTTCGTAGCGAAGTGAAATAGTAGCGGCCTGACCGCCAAATTCATTCCTTGGAAATACTCGGTCATGAGGTTGACAATCAATCTCGAAATTGTGAAGTTTGGAGCAGAAAAATCCACAAGTAGGAAACTAGGGAGCGAGCTTTTCCATTTGAAAAGTCTTTGAACTAAGTCCGAAACAACTGGAAGAATGTTTGCCGTTGGTTGTTTAGTGTATAATGACGACAAGATAATGGCATTAATCTGGGTGATTGTAACGCAATTATTGATGTATTCTGAGGAAGGAAAGATGAAATACCCACGAACATCATTCTCATCTGCTGGAAAATTGTCTGAGGATATATCAAAGTCGAAGGGCAACTCAGTAGAAACACTGTCATCTGCAAAACTTAGAGGTAGCCCAGCTTTTGAAGAAAGCATCCTCTCGTACATGTAAACCGTCCACCAAATTCTTCGCCTGTGTTCTAATTCGAACCGATTCAAATTCTCCATATCCGCATCAACATGCCAGCCTAAAATCAAGGTCGAACGCAAAGCTAACCCGAAATAGAAATATGAAGCAATAGTACAGTCTGCCACCTGGAGATAAAATGCATATAGAAGCATAACCTCAATACCACCATCCTTTGTTATGTTGTCAATAGCCCCAGACGCAAACAAACCGGTGAAAAGTTCAGAGGCTTGATAAAAGAAGCCAGAGCCAGGAAGGGTGTTTCTTTTTCCACGTAGCTTTTTCTTTGTCTTATTTTTTCCAAATTTCTTGACAGTATTTTCCTCCAGGTTTTTCATGTGAGGGTCAGAATCAGTACCAAGGTACATTTCCCCAATGGCGAAGATCAACAAAATTTTACAAAACCAGATGGTCTCTAATATTGTATCATCGTCGGTGTCTGTCTTAATCAGATTCTCATCATCCGACGGTGACTGTTTCGGAGAAATGTTTCTCTTGATAATTTTCTTATTTTCGCTAGTGTTTCCAGAGTAAAGGTTCATCAAGTATCTTTTCACGAGTCCCTCGTTGAAGAAATAGAAACACCCATCGTTGTAGTTTATAAAAGTATCGACCAAGAGGATGGCATAGGAATAAGACGGGAGTGTAAAGTTCACTGACAAACCCGGGCGAGTGTTTGTCTTGGCCAAAGTTATGTTGTATGCATTTCCCTCTTTTTCAAGAATTCGTGTTTCTCGCTTCTTTTCATGCCCCACATTATCCATTACTGGCGAAGCGTGAGTGTTGGCGGGGCTGTCAGCAGGAGTTGAGGCTGATGAATTAAGATGTAGTAAGTTGGAGTTAGGAAGACTTGGTGCCATATTCTGTATTTCAAGTCCAAATAAAGTCATGGATGAAGACCCCACATAAAGCTTTTCCCCAGTCTGGGACTGGATCAATCTGCCGTGCTTATCGAGTGAAGGATGAATGACTTCATTTCTTGGCTCATAATCATCCGCACCCAATGATTTTAGGTCTTCTAAGCTCTCCAGAAAGGCGTAGGGAGACTGAAAGTGAGTGTGTTGCTCCAGCAGACTTTGCGACCGCTCATGGTCTGGGGCCTTCATTTGCTCTTGTTTGAGGCTATTGCGAAGAGCAGCATTTTCTTTTTTGAGCTTAACTATATCATCCTGGAGCTTGTATAGATACTTTTGTGATACTACCAATCGCTTATTGTACTCATTGTACTCACACTTCGTTTTGGCCATCTGGCATTTCAGGCACGGCTGACCACCCGGGCACCGAGTATGGCGATATCTGCACCTAATACAGGCTCTATAAGATTTTTTTTGAGTTTGCTGGTCGGCCAGATAGGAGGCCAACTCGTCTGCACCGAAGTTTTGATGAAGCGCTGGAAGCGAGTTTACGGAGGAACCATCCTTCTCATCTTCAAAAGCGACACTCGGAGCTGCAGAAACCGAGGAATTTTTTTGTGCAGACATCCCCAGAATGATGCCTGAGCGGTTCTTATGCATTGGTCGAGGAATGGGACACCAGCAAGATTGGGTCAGGCGCTATGAGTGCGTTTTGCGTGTTCGTTCTAGAGTTAGTGTGGATCCCAAGAGATGCGAAGCTTGAGGCTTTCCCTTGCACCATACAGGTCAATGTATAAGCAGAGTAGAGATGTCGTCTTCTAGGTTTAACTTTTGATTAGGAGTGTTCTTATTTCATTCTATTCTTTTTAGGTTGTGGGGCCTGTCGTCTTGCCAATGTCATTTTTACAATGTGAATATTTTTAAATATTATCAATTCCGGTAAAAATACGCGGGGTTTAGACGGAACCCAACGTTCACATAGTGAAGCGACTTAAAGTACAATTCTTAAATCAACAGAGCGTTCTTAGCACAGTCTTTGAAACCTATCTATGACATTGTGGATAAAGCTCCAATAGTAGTCAAAAGTTTCCAATAAGATCTATGATCGGATTGCAGAAATCCATCTGCATATGTGTGTTTGTGCCTCGCTTTGATCGTTCACATTCCCTCGGTTGTACCGTGGGGAATACAGTCTTCCGACTGCTTCTACAAAATTTGGTTTCCCATTGTATTAATATTTAATCATATCAGTCTACTTTGGGAGCACGTTCTCTCTAAATTGGCCCGGCACGTTTCCAGCAGCTTTGTAGTTGCAGATCGTATACAAGACGTTACTAGGGCACATCTTGAATCCGCAACCAAGCTCGGTAGTACCCTTCCAAACCATCTGAGTGAAGTGACCAGTTGCGTGGGAAAATTCACCAACAGAAAAGTCATAATCCTTGATTTCATCATACCACATCTGAACGGCATCGAATTCAGGAACAGTACCGTAAGCCAAGTTTTCTCCGTACCCTTTAGCCTGCAATTCGGGACTATGTTGCAAACCCAGGTTACATGGGTATTGATCAGCTTTGTTCTGAGCGAACTGGTACAACTCAGTGGACCAGCTCAATTTGTCCGCATGATGCAAGGCTCTTTTGGCGTTGTGGTCATCCAAAATCTTTTTGGCCCTGTCAGAATCAGCGCCAGAATCCGATCCCGTCTCAGAGCTTGGGGCCGCTTTTGAAGAGGAGGCACCATTGTTCACCTTGGAAGGAGCAGCCCCACCAGCAGCGTTAGGAGCAGCCTGTTGGGGTTGAGCGTTCTGTTCACCATTATCCTGAAAATCAGCAGAGCCTGAGCCTGGTTGGTTATAAGGGTCAGCACCACCAGCATAGAATCCCGAATTACCAGAGCCTGGGTCAGAATCAATATAATTTTCAACTTCAGGGGCGTTCTCGAAGTTTCCCGAGTCGCCGAAATCTGGACCAGCGCCAGCGTAGTTGGCTTGGTCAGAAGGAGTAGAACCGACTTGGTTGGTAGGTTCAGCACCACCAACAGGGTTACCATCTGCGTCAACGGTAACGTAGTGGTACTGGGTGTGGTAGTGGGTGAGTGCGGAAGCCACGGAGTAAAGGGCGGCAGCGGAGAGGACAAAGGACAACTTCATTGTAAGAGTAGGTTAAAAAGGAAGGAATGAATTCGGTTTTAAAGGAGTGGATGATCTAAGAATCTGGATCGATGATGTGATGAGAAGAGTCAAAAGGCGAGGGACCAGTATCGTTTTATATGGCTTACTGGGCTAGCCTCACTGGGGTATGGGGGCTTGGCAAAGAGGTACCTTTGTGCGTGGAATAGGCATCTCTGCATCTCTTGTTCCATTGATACGCAGAAAAAAGGCACGACTAAACGCGCTTTTGGTGCTGGATAATGCCACCGCGCCTCCTTTTTAGATTCAAATCCTGTACTCACTGGAAAGCTACATCAGCTTTCGCAACAAGGATTATCCATGCTTTGTTCAGACGTTTAGTAGTAATTGACTCTCACGCCTTAAAATACGCGGGTGAAACGGACCCCTTTTCTTACCGTTTTTTCCTTCACCGAGAGATCCAAAACCTCCAGATCCGAACTATTTAGTAAAAAGTAGACCAAAATGTAACATAAGTTGTTTTTTCTTTCTCAAGAACTTACAAGGGTATTACTTGTTACTGCCACGATCCACATCGCAACAAAAAAAAAGAGATGCTGGGCTAGATCTAGAGGTATTCTGCGCATTTGGCTGGATTTACCCGTTCTATGCACGCACATTAAACATAGCCTCTTGCTTCGCATTTCTACGTGGGTCATCGCCCCATGGATCAGCCTGACATGTCGGTGAAACAAGAACCTATTGTGTGTTCATGTTCAAATGCAACAAAGCTCCAAAGTAATATTTTTCAATGTCGATTACTAATGAATATGCTCGATTTGCAAATTAGACATGTATTATTAAGCTTCTGCAGCATTGCTGGTCGAGGTGTTTACCTTCGCTGGCCAAATTGTGCGGCATCGCCAATGCGGCATTGTTAGTGGAGCTACTGAACCCAGCCTTCAAGATGATTCCCTGTCGATCTTTGGGGATCATTGAAGTTGATTTTTCGGGTGAATGAAAACTTAGTAAATCGACAGTCTAGTGAGAGATTCTCACTTTCAAATTCTCTAGAGGCCGGCGCAGAAGCTGAAAAATGGGCTGACTTCAGTTTCATAACTGTCGCAAAACATGGTTCGTAACGTTCTAAGGTTTTTGCTCACGTAAAGACGGGTTGCATAGTTGCATCACGTTCGATTCAACATTCCCCTGTCTGGTCCAGACATGTTTCGAGCCAGATAACCCTGTATTCTCTCGCCAAAAAGTTTTGAGTGTTTATTTTTTTGTTGCTGAAACTGCAAAGATTCGAAACATTACTCAACACTCAGTACTACTCGGGTACTGGATCTCAAAATGAGACTCCGCATAGTCAACCCATTCCTTCAAAAAATTAACCCCGCTTTGTTGGAGTAATTCCATGTCACCAATCACACAGAGTTGTCGTTTCGGGCGGGTCATTGCCACATTGAGCCGTCTGGAATCGGCCAAAAAGCCTACTTCGCGATTATCATTGGACCGCACAAGCGAGATGATAATAGCATCCTTTTCTCTGCCCTGAAACCCATCTATGGTCGAGATTTCAATATTCTCAAAAGATTCCAAAACCTTCTTGAGTACCGAAATTTGAGCACTGTAGGGAGAAATGATGCCAATGGCCTCGGAGGGAACACCTGCATTCAAGAGAGAGGTCACATGCGCCAATACTACACGTGCTTCCATCTCGTTAAATTTGGACCCTGTGGAAAGACCCAAGCTCGCTGCCGAGTCTTCGCTTTGCTGCTCTGGAAAATCGCCACCCTGAGTATCATACCAGATGCAAGGTACAGATGTGAGATCGATTTTCCGCACACTCGGCATGTCGCATAGGAGTACATCTGCGCAGCTTTTTGCAGCTTTAAGCTCTCCATCGTACAAGCGACGTGAAGGAAAGTTCATGATCTTTGCATTCATCCTGTACTGAATATTAAGCAACTTGCGATATTCATCACCTCCTAAGTCTTGCACGAGTCGGTCGAATAGTGTTATCTGCAAATTAGCCACAGGCAGGGCTTCCAGATGGAGCTTTAGCGCAGTCTCGAGCGACTGTACCGTGGGTGGTAATTGCTTGTTATCTCCTGCTATTACCAAGCGACGGCATCCCAAGTGGTTTATAAGCGGAATCCAGCACTGCGGCTCAAGGGCCTGCGAAACTTCATCAATGATAATGGTGTCGAAGAACGGGTTCCCCGGCCCATATTTTCCATCCTTATAGATGTTGTAGAGTTCTTGTGATCCTGCACCGTGAAGAGTACTCAAGACAACATCGGCTCCTGAAAGAAGGTCTTGAATGCTCTTTCTCTCTCTTTCTCTGAGTTCAATTTTGAGCTGCTTTAATTCGCACCAAAGCGTCCGTCGTTCACCATATCGTTTACACTTTTTTATCTGCGCCATAGTATCGCCAATATCCTTTGAGATGTCCTGAATAATGGTTTGGTTTTCTGAGCCCCGTCCTGAGCCTGGAAACTTAGTAAGCATGTCGAGCGAGTGCCGGAGGGTTGTCTGCAAGAGCCGTGCAGGATGACCTATCCGAATGAGTTTTTCCGGATTTCCATGGTGAGTTCTTGAAAGTTTTGGAGGTTTTAAATATTTGGGGCTTTCCAAATCGTCATTTGCTTTCTTGGATACTTTTAGTTTGCGTTTGGGCTGAGGGGTATTCATTTTGGCAAATGCAGGCGCTAGCCGCTCAAGAATATTGTCGACGGATATATTGGAAGCTCCACACACAAGCACCTTTTCGCCGTACCGAAACTTGAGCTGTTTGATAAGCTCAATGAGTGTGTATGTTTTCCCAGTTCCTGGAGGTCCGTGAATTATCGTTACATGGTTTTCCAAAGCAAAAGAAATCGCTTGTCGCTGAGACTCATTTAAATTCGAGTCATAGAATTCCAGACGAGCATCGATACCAGCATTCGGTTCAACGTGTGTTTTCTTGTGAATAAGGGTCCCTGGGAGGAATTGATCTAGGCCAAGAAGAAGGCGGTTTACAGAGCCTAATTTGCTCTCATCCAACTTCTGCAACCTATTCATGGCCTGTATCATGCGCTTATACGTCATGGAGTTCGCAAGCTTGACCACCCACATGCGTATGTTATCGCTGCCAGTGTTGTTGTATAGCATCAAGAGGTTTTCATCAGAAGTGTCCTCTTGCACCAACACAGCCACGAGATTAGCCGTGAGCTTAGTGACCACTCCTGCAAGTGGAGCTTCTTTATCTTTTGCTTTGTCCATTCTGTCCAAATTTACTATATCCCCCACGCAAAGCGCTCCTGCGGAAATTTTTTCACCAGGTTGAGAAAAGGCCGGATCTAAGGTGAGTTCAATGAGTGTTTTGCCAGCCATTCCGGTTCGGATGTTGCTCATCAACAAATTGGTGATAGCCAAGCCAAAGGAGGCGAGTTTTCGGGCGCTATATGCCTTGAGATACGTGGACGTGAGTAGCATATCGCATTCCTGCTCCAATTCAATAGCTCGTACGAATGCATTAGCTAAGACTTCTTGCTTGGACATTGAACTATTTGGAGTTTAGATTATGAGGCAATTTCTTGCACAACTATCAGCTTGGCTTCGCGCGTTGAGCGTAGATTGTTTGGTCTTTGAGATGAATCGGAAAGACTGACGTATCAAACTTTGATTAAAAATGTATGGAAGATGAAATCAGTTTAATGCGTTCTCAACTCTGATTGACGGCGGTGTAATGAGATTATTTTGCATACAATGCATAAGCAGACACTGTTACAACGAGCAAGATCATACATCTAGCTCTTGACAGATGTTCTACATACTGTTGTTAGAATCAGCATATCTTAGTGTTCGTTGAAAAGCCAATAGAAAGCTGGCATTTCAACCCGTCATGTGTTAGACATCGGAATTCTAGACCTTCCAGCTTCCTCCGCATTGGGATTCGCGGTATTGATCAACTACGGACTACTGTGAATATATAATTTTTAATCGTATTACAGATAGAAATCGGGTTCGAGGTCTGGAGCGGGTTCCCCTCAAAATACACCGTGTCCAACTTCGGCAAATCACCCAACTCGCTACTGACCTCTTCGAAGGAAGATATCTGGTTGTACGAGCACCAGAAGTCGGTGAGGCCCTTCAAGTGGGATAGGTTGGCCAAGCGCATAAGCCGGTTGGACGTGACGTCGAGAACCTTGAGCTTGGTGTTGGCTTCCAAGTTCTCAATCTCAGAGATACCGTTGTGCAGAAAAAGAGCCGAAAAAGAGTGGCATTTGACACAGATCCAGTACCTTCTTCCTAGGAAGAATCCTTCTCTAATTGCTTAAAATCATCAAAATTGCGACCCGTTTGATCTTTGATAAATTTACTAGTTTCCTTCCCAACGTAATCAACTATGAAATTCTTCTGCTTGAAATATCCACTGAAGCGTAAAATGGAAACGATTTTGTCGTAGAAGGATTCTCCAAGCGCCAAATACTTGGCAAAACCATTCCTAAAGTCTACTGACGAGAGATTGGAGGTATCAAAAACGAGTCCCGTGTTGCGGTGGATGCCGGCGAGGATCACGGAAATAAGCACCAAGTCTATTCCGTAATGGGCCAACTTACCAAGCTAAAAATTAGTTAACAATTGAACAAGGCTCGGCTAAAATTGGTACATACAGACATTGTTGTGGATGTAGATGATCAGGGAGCGATGATGCGCGAATCATATGTCAGTAAGTAACTCAAGTCAAAACCTCAGGCTACCAACGCCGAGCAAGATAATTTTTGTGATCGGAAAGCGAGCAGAAGCAATGGGAAACTTTTGTCGAACACATCATAAGCTAACAAATACAGGGAAAAATAAAAGAAATAACAGGGACGACAAGCAAGTGCTCAAAATTTTCTCACTTTGCTCCTACATGAATTACCCACTTTCCCCACAATTCTTGTATATGCTCCTCATTTGTACTTGAGGTGCTGACCAAAGAATGTAGCTGAGAGTTTAACCGCGCGGAGGTCTATTTCAGGAACAATTCAAAGGCAAAAGGTTTGTTCGAGGGCTCGAGCACAATCACATGGAACAAAGAAGGACTCGGGGGTCACACTTGACTAACAATAGACATGGTCTGGTTTGTGAGGGGAAAACCCGATTGTGATGTGTGGTGTAATTTCAAGACGGGACAGCCCAAATCGCGGCGAGTTTGACTGCGAGTTTAAGAGAGGGTCTTGGTGCACTTCAGATGATTTAAAAGAAAGCTGTTCCCAGCACTTTAACAACTATCATCAATTTATACAACAACAACTTAACTTCAACCAAAATGAAAGCATCTATTTTCAGCTCCATTTTTCTCGCCTCCACCGCACTTGCACTGACTGCTCCGATTTTACTTGCTGCAAAAGTGAACGGTCGTTATTTGCGTCTCTATGGGGAGCCAGTGGACGACCAGTACCATGTGTTGGGATATGGAGATCCCTCCATGGCTCAGGCAATGACTTTGGATGGTAATCATGCCTATATTGGCTCAAGTGAGAAGCCTTTTTTCGTGGGATTAATACCATCTGGATGGTTGGGCTTCTCTTCGACCGATGGTTCACATAGCTCTTTTTTCTTCGATGAGAATAACAAGGTCATCAACAAAAAGTTTTACGCATGTCTGGGTTTTGCAAATGAGACAGAGAAGTTTGCTCTTATCTTCACCAGGATTCTGTTATTTGAAGATGCTGCACAGAGATGTACTCCCGTCGATGTTTACAAAATTCCTCTCTTATTGTAGATTTTTGGACTTTATCATGAGATCCGAATCAATAAGTTACTTACCCAATGGGACTGCACCAGAATGAACAAGGCTGAATAATGCTTGTGAATTTATATTTCCTCATTCCTGAATGTAAATTATTTTAAATGTAGAATGCATCGAGATCTCGGAATGTTGCACATTCACAACATCAAATCTTGTCAACATATGAAGGGTCAATTCAAGTATCTGAAGCAGTATCAGACACAAGAAACCACACACACGGGGCCACCTTCATACCAAGGCCCGAGCCTGCATTTTATCCACGAGTTTCCTGCTTGATCCATTCAACGACAAACTGCCGGCCAAGAAGCACAATGGAATATGAGGATCATAAAAGACATATTGAAGAGTACCAAGAATTAATTTGCAAGAGAAGGCTGGCGCAAAATTTCAGTCAATGAGGGAGTCATCGCGTACGTCTCGATTTCCGTCTTGACTGTGTATAGTTTGGTGGCAGCTCAGCTGATGAATTCTCTTGACCGCTGGAAGCACATCATCGGTGGTCCATTCTAGTAGCCGTTTCAGTGATTTCGAGAAAACTCCAAATCGTAATGCCAACTGATCCATATTGAGTTTCACATGTGCAGAGACGTAACATGCATTTTTTGTTTCACGTTTCATGACCTCCAACAAGGTCAATAAGCCGAACCTGGCAACCAAGATCTCTCCTGCTCTAAGAGAAATATGCTGGATCTGATAGATTAACTTTAAGATCCGGGTTTTGAGAGCATCTCTCACGTATGACAAACTCATGAAATTCAAAATCCAATCCATCACCTCTTTTTGCAACAAAAGAGTGAAGTCCTGATCATTCCGAACACCATTTGCGAGCTGGTCTACTAGCCATGCCACTTGTCGATAATAATTGTCTTCACCAAGGTCTTTCTCTGTCCGAATAAAGAGCATGATGGCCCTAAAAAGCGGCACCTCGTATGCTTTCACGACCGGCGTGGATAGAATGTAGTGCTTCACGCGATCATACATGAAGTGGCCTGGGTTGACTAAAATTTTCAGGAAAGACGCCACCATGTGCCACACTAAGGGTATCAGGTGGTCTGCCACTTTAACTGTGTGAAGGATTGATGCGATGTATATCTTCAAAAGATTTTTGTGCTTGAAGTTGGCGGATTTTCTTCCCTGTTGTTTGGGCTGCTCGGCCAAGTTTTTGTTCCAGGCCTTCCAGTTCTTCTTTGACTTCTTCGCTTCATATTTCTCTTCTTTCTGCTGGCACACATTCCCTTCTGTTTTCTCTGGAGCTTTGGTAATCCGTTCGAGGAATTGAAGTATACCTTGCAAGAAAATGATACATTGATTCCGGATTTTCGGGTTCGCCAAGGAAGCCACAGTGAACTGAAGTACGTGAGACTGAATAATCCCCTCGAGCTCAAACTCAAGCTGCCCATCAACTTCGCTGACGAGCTCGTGATTATTGAGTATGAGCTGAATAAGAAACTCAGAGTCATACACCGCGCCAGCGTGTAATCCACGAGCTTTGTCAATAGTGTTAATGATAAGGTTCTTATTCAAAGTCACTGTGAGGCTTGTTCTATTGGCAGTAATCAACCTCACGTGTCCTATCAAATCAATATCGTCATCTTTGAGCTCATCAATGAAATCCCAGTCGGTCACATGCACAATCCAAGAAACCATCGACTTTGCCTCCATCTCCATCAAGATTTCCTTGATAACCAAATCCTCACGAGTCATCGTTCCATTGTAAAGCACAACAATCTGTTTGAGCAAACCTTCTGTTGGCTTAACACCCTTGGAGAGCTTTTGAAGAATTGTGGCCGAAACAGTTCTCAACCGACCTTCCTTTTCCTCGGGAAAATCATTAAGTGGCATCTTTTCGTTGGTAACGAACATTTGCAACAACTTGTCTAAATTCAACGTAGGCTGCAACACTTTAAAAATGTGTGCCAATGATTCCTGGGACCTCACCCACTTATCATGCGCTAACACTACTTCTGCCTGCGCCTGAAAAATTTCCAAAGGAACACTTCGGAGTAGAAAGGGGTTCTTCACGATAACAGTGCCCATGGCATCGAGAAAGTCATAGAATCGAGCCGATAGAGAGTTGCATTCAGCGAATTTCCGAGTCACATAGAGCATAGCACGATAAAACCAGATGTACACGTCATGCAGGAGGCCTTCAGTCGAGAAAGTGCTAATGAAAGTAGCAAAAAGGGCCGTCATCGAATTTTTGTTTTTCGAGTTTTCATTACCAAACACTAATGGGACAATTTCCGCAGGGCAAAATCTCCCAGGATAAGTGATAAAAATTTTCAACGATTGGTGCCAGTTTTTCATGGATTTTGCAAGTTCGGAAACTTTATTCAGGAATTTGGCCGCCACCTTTGGGTAGAGCAGCGCCACTTGATAGAGCAACGAGTCTTCAATGGAGACGGTGAGCAAGTACTGTTCAAAAAGCACGGCATTTTTTCCTTCCTTGCAAAACACGAAGTGGAATCTAGGGTCCTCGTACACTTTCGATACCTCGTCAAGAGAGGATAATTCCAAGCCCCAGACAATGTCACCAATTTGAGGAGACTGAATTTTGAGGAGCCGGTCTAAGTCCGGCGCGAAAAGAACATTTCTCTCGATAAGAAGCTCATAAACTTCTAAAACCACCAACTCGTTCTCAAAGATCGTAACAAGTTTTTCTAGTTGCTCATTCAGAAGCACCCAGAGCAAAGATTTCAACATGCTTTGGGTTTTTTGGCTTTGTTCGAGACTTAAGGTTTCGACTAGTAGCGAGGCTATTTTACCAAAATTCAAGCCATTCTCATCTTCCGAAACGGCATTGAGCTGCTTGAGCAATTCGTTGTAAAGAGAAATGGCCAAGGCATTATATTCAGAGAACTCATCAGGAATATCAAAGAAGCGGAATGTCGACGGATTCACGAGCCATGCAATGGCAGGATCGGATGCCTTTAAGCCCATGCAGTAGTCGCCCAAACGGGAAAACGTTTCAAAAAGTAACTCCGTCTTTGGATTTTCGAGCCCATTCAAAAACATCACTGTTTCAGCAAAATCAAGACTCGAAACGACCACTTTTTTCAACTTCAACTTAGTAAAGTCCGGGACGTAGTCAAAACCAAAAGCCTTGATGAGGTTCTGTACGCCATTCTGCGGTTCCCCAATCAAGACCATTTGCCTGATGAAATCGTGGAGCCATGTCTTCAAAGATTTGTCCAAAACCTGGTTATCACGAAGATAAGCCACCTGTTCGAGCAAAACCACCAAAAAAATGCTCGTTCTTTCATAATGGATGTTGCTCTGATCCAAGTATTTGTATGGAGACTTAAGGCATCGAGAAATGGTTTCGTCTAGCAATTTGGAAACATCCTTCGACTTCGTATTGGCAAGAGTATCGATGAGCACCGATATAGGAGACTCCACCAAATGAGGACTAAATGACAAGCTCTGCTTCACAAGTCGGTCTAATATTTTGAGCACCTTGCCTTTGAGGAAGGCATTTTGTGATAAAAGTAAAAGCGAGGTAAAAAACGAATGCGCCCCGGACTTATTCCACCATTTCAATTCATTGTTGGACTGAATGGAAAGGTATTTATCCAAAAGCACCAAATTGTAGCTTGTGCAGGCGTTGAAATCTATGCTGCTCATTTGCTGGTTAATTATGGTGATAATGGCCAACGATGAGCTTTTGGGAGCCACATGCTCCAAAAGCGACACAATGGACGTGGCAGTTAATTTTATGATGCCATTTTCATGCGTCAAAAATGGCACTAGCGACGTGTGTGAAGGCAAATTACTGACGATAGATTCGGTGAGAAGAACGGACCTGTTTTTAGACCTTTTGACCTTCTGCAACTGTGTGTGTACCAACTCCAAGGCTATCTGTTTAACCAAGTCGTTGGGGTAAGTCAAACACGCAGTTAATGCTTGCTTTGAAAGGGGTAAGAGAGCCACAGTTTCGAATGAAAAAGGAATATGTGGCGACTTGAGAATTTCGAGGAAAAGAAGCGATCGGCCCACCCAATAACTGCTGAGAAACGGATCATGGTAGCCGCCGAAATTGGAAACAAGCCACGCCATGTATGGACCTACAAGCTCTGGAGCCGCATTGATTATGCTCATGGCAAGTGTCAATTGCGGATTGTGTTCCCATGGCTTCAAGGAAACGAGCACCTTGTGTAGCAATTTGTTGTTGATTTTAAAGTCCATTCCGTTAATGGAGATTGGGCTTCCGAATTCGTTGACCGGGAATAGAAGTCCGGACTTCCGGTTGGACACCACAGTGGTCATGAAGGCAGGAAATTTGGTTTTGAAGGTTTGAAACTCGTGCACGTCATTTCTATCGCTCTCTCGAGGCGTGTCAGACATTAACGAAAACAAAGAGCAAAGGCTCAAAAGAGCATTCTCGTTGAGTATACGGCACTTGGTAGAGCGCTTGAAGTTGATTTCGCCCAAGACCTGCTCTTCGAGAAAATCAATAATCTCGTTCAATCTCTCGTATTTCTCCATGTCCAAATACTTCCAGAATTGATTCATGACCAGGAAATTCGTTAAAAACGACTTTTTAAGTGTGAAATCCACCTCGCGGATGAGAAGAATCCAGAAATCCACCACGACGTACCGCATCGACACGCCCGACACGATTTTGAGGTCAAAACAGTCCCTAGACGGCACAAATAGCTGATGGAAATTCGTGTTGGTGAAGTCAAAGCGCTCCATAAATTCTGCCGTGACTCTCCGGTTATGAAACTGCACCAAACAACTTAATACCTTTAGCACAGCAGCAACGGACTTTGGCTCTCTATTTCCGAACACGTTGTATACAGACCTTAAGTTTCCTGTGAGCTTCATGTAGAACTCCACCAAGTGCTCGTTTTCCTCCACTAGCACTAGTTTCGTCTGCAATGAGCTTTCGTCCTCAAGGAAGAACATGATCTTGCCAACAACCTCCGCTAGCTGCATCCATTGCCTGAGCAAGTTCTTTGTGTCGTTTTTAGAATTAGCATGAACTAAATTTTCCACAGCGATTGTAAGACCACCTTTGCGGATGAAGTCCAAAATGGGTGTGTGATCTTCAAAAATGCCAGTGGATGAGGCGATTCGAAGATCCACGACGTTTTGTGCATCGTAAGAGGCGGACATTTTCGGGTTGAGCCGGAGATTGTCAGAGGTAGCAATGGGCAATGACTATTCAATGTGCTATTATCGGCTATGAGATTCACAATTTGCTATTTGACTCAGAGCAAACGCTAAGTATAAGCCAGATGTCGTTTCATGGGACAAGTTACGTGCGAGTAATGGCGATGAGATGAATTTTCTCGCACGTGACCATGCCTTCATACGTACGAGAAAAGTTGTCAAGTTGCAAATTGTATGGTGGTAGGTTGAGTGATACTACAATACTATTCTTCAACGATACACCTGATTTTTCAAAGTATTTCAAAGTATTTCGAAGTATTTTCAATGCATCAGACCTATTGTTCGAGATTCGGTGGTGTTCCAGTCCTTCTATTTTCATCGACGTGGATCACAGAGCTCCGGGTAGTTGCAAGTAAGTGACAAAAAATATTGAATGTCGTGCAACGAGTTTGAGTCTATTTGGGCAGATAAAATTTCGGCGACACAAGTATATGTTTTAGTGACGGCGTGATCACGTGCGCACTTACTGATTGAGGGGTCCAAATAACATTCTTCATTTCACGCGATACATCTATTGTGTTCCTACCCATGGAAGACGAAAACATCGTTAGCTTGTAGGAAAGGCACAGAAGCTCTTTTATTTGCAGGGCTGTTTGTCCATACATGATACACAAGACAGACAAATTACACACTGCCATATGTCAAGACCAGACCCGACCTCAGTCTCAGCCAGACAATTCGCGAATTAACGTTTTAGGGCCGAGCATATTTAGCGTCCAGACTGCGGGGGTTCCCAAATTAGCTTGTGTTGACATAAAGCACAACACTGATCTGCAGCTAATCTGGCTCCACATTCGTAGCTGCGGGAGCAAGAAATACGCCATGACATAATACGACGTCACAGACGCACAAGTAAAGCTACGTAAATGCCCCCTAAGAAAACTAAGGACAATGTTCACAGGCCTCGAAGCCCCTGAAACCCGTCTCAATGCGCAGCGGGGAAATGCGACTCTGAGACACCCCTCAAGCAAACGGTGTAAAATACCGCATTGTAGCGGGGATTGCACATGGATAAGGCTCAATGATATCATTCCGCATAACAGGTTAGGTGCCCGGCCTGCTTCTCTGCCACAACAGACCCAAACAATAGTCCAAAGTGGCAAAGTCCTTTTAAAATTTGATTTTGACATTCAAGTTGTGTATTTATTCTTCATTTGAGACCTCTTAAGACACCTTTTATCGATCTAAATTTGAAGTCGGGTTAAAAATTAACTTGGCAGGTGCAGAAGTGAATGAAATGTTGTAAAAAGCCAACTTTGACAAGGCTCACGAACCAGCCTCTTAAGTCACTCGCCTTCTCCGCTAGATTACGAGATATCCGCAAAAGCAGTTTTTAGTAATAAAAAGTACTCGAAAGGTATTTATACACAGGACTCAAGAATTTAATGTTTTACTTGAACAAACCCGTGAGTTTGAATACTTTTCTCGCCCAGCCGGAGATTCAAACCGATAAATAGGTTTCTGTAGACAGTTTCAAGAGCATAGCAAGGAGGCTGTAGATGAATAGACAGTGAGCAATAAACAGTGTAGACGGTGTCCTGTACATACCGTGCCAGAGATCTAGGGTACAGTACCATGGATCTAGGGTACAGTATTTCGTATAAATGACGGGTGTAAGCTGCATTCTATTCTGGAGCGCCATGACAATAATTACTCAGCCAAGATTTCAAGTCCGAGTAAAGTCCCGAGTCACGTGCGGACACTGTTTTTACAGGCGGTTTCATCGCCTGGCCGTTTTGTTCTGCCTTCGCCTCTACGCATTACTTTCTTTTCGCGCACGAGCTGCGTCTTATTTTTAGTTTTTCTACCCTCGAAATCCATAGTAACATTTCCACTCCGAATTTTTTAAGGCGGCTGTCCCCGGAATTTTCGTACCGCATATCTTTTTTGACAGTCATTTTCTTGCCTTTTGCTCCTGGGTTTTCTCTCCCGACTTCTTGAATCCTGCACACGCGAGCCCGGCCTCAAACAGCCCCTTAGACAACGAATTGTGTGTGCTCCTGAATCACTCGAAACTGGCAACTACTGCTTCGTCAAGCCTCACATCACTGCGCCTGCCCCATTGTTTTGCACCAGCCTCACTTGGCATTACTGACTTGAAACGAGAATCTCGTCTTTCCTTTTTTTCTGTCTGCTGTTAATTAGATATACGTGAGGGCCATAAATTTTATTTGAATGAACCAGATACTGGATATTTTACACAACTGATTGATTTCTGCTAGCTCTCCGTCTGTTTCAACTGTACCTGGCTAAGAGCAACTGATTAACACTATCCAGCTTATAGACTGAAACCAACTTACAAGTTGAAACCGACTCAATACTTAAAGGTCATCTCCCAAAATCGTCATCTCCGTCACTAAGTGTGTTAGCAATACTCTTCCTATGTTCGAGGAAAATTTTTCGGATACGACCCACAACCCAATGTTTTGCTTAGATAGCTATCCAAACTTGCCCAAGGCCTATCGCCTAGTGAGCTTGCTAGGCGAGGGTGCATTTTCTAGTGTCTACAAGGGGGAACACACTGAGACTAAAGAAGTAGTGGCTATCAAAATAATCAACAAACTTAATCTCTCCACAAAGCAGTTATCCAACATCAACAACGAGATCCACGTAATGAAGACACTCAACAAGTCCGGTGGCCAAGAAAACGTGTTAAGATTGATAGAGTCGTACCAAACCGAAGAAAACTGCTTTTTGATTCTTGAGTACTGCGACGGTGGAGAGATATTCAACAAAATCATCGAGTACACATATTTCTCTGAGGACCTTACTCGTCATGTGTTCTTGCAACTCTTAAATGCTATCTCCTTCATGCACCTGAGAAACGTTGTTCATCGGGATATCAAGCCCGAAAATCTCCTATTCAAAAGCATTGCCATGAAGGAGCGTCCCGCCGAGGAGTTCCATGCCAGCCTCCGCAAGTCTGATGATGAATCCAAGACTGACGAAGGCGCCTTCATGCCTGGAATCGGCGGCGGAGGCGTGGGAATGATTAAACTCGCGGATTTTGGCTTGGCCAAGCAATTGAAAGTCGAATCGGCACAAATGGGCTCTGCCCAGGCACTTCATAGCAACTTGAAAACACCCTGCGGTACAGCTGGCTATACCGCTCCGGAGGTGATTCATTGTGGCGTGGAGACAACGAAAAGGCGGTTCAAAAGCTCTAAATCAAAGGCCAATTTTTATTCCAAAGCCGTGGATATTTGGTCGCTCGGTTGCTTTTTATACACAGCACTTTGTGGCTTCCCTCCTTTTTATGACGACAACTCCGAAACTTTGACTCGGAAGATACTCACGGCAGACTATGTATTCTTGGAGCCATGGTGGGATGAGATTCTGGACGATGCCAAGGACTTAATTTCCAAGATGTTAGTGGTGAACACCAAGAACAGAATTACCCTCGATGAAATCTACAAACACCCATGGATGGCTAACGCAGTCCCCCTTGAATCTGAAAGCTACTTCCCCGAGACATACAATCTCAACAGCTCATCAAGCTCTGTTTCACTTACGCCAAGTACTCATAGTACAATACGGAAAATCCCCAGCCCATTGGGTAAAACCAAAGGCTTGGTATCTCCGGGTGTTGCTATAAAACAGCTTTTCAATAATCCCGCAATGTCACATGTGAGTTCCAAGCTGTTGGCGCAATACGCCCAGTACAAGCGTGAAAAGATGAAGGCGGAATCAAAGAATGTCAAGTTTGACGTGGGAACTTCGTTTCATGCGAAGAAACCGCTGCGCGTACCTCGAACGCCTAACCCAATCACCAATGTTAGCTTCAAGGATGTGTTTCAAAACTCAGGGTACACTTTCAGCGACGAGAGTAGCGCAGATTCGGAAATATCAGAGTCTGATGTTTTAAATGAATCAGATCTAGTGGATTCTGATTTGGCAGACTCGGATGCAGACTCGGAATTTGGAGAAGTGGATTCTGTGCATGAGTTCCTGGTGGAGGACGACGCACTTGTGGACTCAGCAAATGCAGGCTTAACCCACCTTTCTATTCTGTCAACGTCATTCTCGTCAGAGTCCCTGAAGCTGACAAACAACGGAGATGAATATGCCACGCGGCTGTCGTCAATAATCAGCGGGGCAAACGGCGACTTCAAATTTACTCTTAATTTGAACGACTCAAACTTGCTCAGGCGCCGCTCGTCAGTCAAAAGCAGTACTACATGAGAAAATCCTGTTCAATGTAATGGTGACCGTCGAGTACTGGTCTTATCAATCAGGATTATAATATTCACTGAAAGAGCGGTAAAGAAAGAGATTTGGATTCAAGCATAACTCCATCACTCACGTGAAAATAATGTGGGATGAATTTTTCTACTCCAGCAGTATTCTTCTCGTGTTGCAATGTCTTGCACAAGTGGTTCGCAAGAATTCTCGCGATGTGGCAAGCACATTACTCATATTTGTATCATGTGGTATCAATTGAGTTACGTGAGTTGGCAGTAAACAGAAAACGAGATTTTGTATATACAGTTAAGATCTTTCGGCGGGTTTGATGTCTGCACTCTGTGCAGGCCCATCATCTTCCGGTACCAAACAGTCATTGACCTCCAATAAATCCGCCAATTCTCCCGATTGTGCCATTTGCTGGATGATGTCGCATCCACCCACAAAATCTGAGTTTACATAGAGTTGCGGGATTGTCGGCCACTGGCTATATTCCTTAATGCCCTCTCTCAATTCCGGGTCCTCCAACACATTGTATGCAGCAAACTTCATGGGGTCCACACCCTGCTGGCCCAACATTTGAATTGTGGCCCTGGAAAAACCACACTGAGGAAACTCTGGTGTTCCTTTCATGAACAAAACGACGGGAGACCCTTGTACAGCTTTGTCGATGGCATGTTTAACTTCAGTGGAAATGAACCGAGCCGAGAAAGCAGCCGGAAGCGTCAGTCTGTGAGCAGACGTCTATAGTTAGTGAAATCCTTGAGATACTGAGGGGCTGATGGAGACTATTAAGGGGGCTGAAGCTGCTGTGATGACGGCTTAGGAGGCTTATAGTGCTTTGAAGACCGCCTATTAGAGTTGTGCAGGAAAGAAAATCCTAAGTGATGCCATATCCTTAAAGCTATGCAAAGCGAAATCGATACGTACCGATCTTATGGTGTGCAAAAGAGACTTGTAGAACATTGTAGTTGGAAGCTTACTAAAGGGAGATTTGATTTGTCGCGGAGCGCACGTGATTTTGAACACGGTATATCACGTGCAGATAATACCGACTTCTAGTACTAAACCTTCGCCGAACGATGGGCATTTCAAAGCTCTTGTGGGGATTCTAATGCGCGCGTTGTTGAAATCTAGTCAACGTGGGCTAGTGGGCCTGACCAGCCGGCGCACAAAGCGGCCTGAGCAAGTCAGCATTTGAAACTCGATATGATCAACTCGAGCATTTCTCAAAGCATGATGTAGACCTTCGTGGGCTGGTCCTCGGACACCCATATTTCTGAATCGCAGTGCTGCAGTCCCTGTTCTAGTAGAGCTCCAGCAACATCTATGCTTGAGGGAGGATGCCGGGGGAAATATTGAGGGAAGTGAAGTTTAGAACACAAATCCCGGAGATACACCTGACTGAAACCTGCCCGAATATAAGACGTGAATATCCACGCGGCGAAATGACTCTACACGACTATTCACGAAGACCCTTTTATCATAACCAGAAGCAAATTGGGGACTCTGTTATATACAGGTCTATATCGTAAAATGAGTTTTTCTTGTTGATCTTCGGTGATCTGGACCATTAAGCAGCATGTGTGACTTTTCCAGTAGCATCAGTATTTTGAGGAAGAACATTCTAGTGCTTATCCTCGGAGATCAACTTTTGAGTAGCCGCCTGACAGCTGTCGTTGGTGAAGCTCCTTAGGGGCTCTCTAGTAGCGTTTTTCTTCTGGGCCGAATTTAGTGCTGACAACTTGCGTGCCAAGCCTTTTTACATTCATACTTTGATATTCCAAGAGAAAGGAAGTTAGAACACTTTTGAATTACACGGTAATAGAATTTTTCCAGGACAAGCACCAGATATAGGATGCATAGTATAGAAGCATAGAATGCGTAGTCTTGAATCATCTATGTTGAGCACAGGCATCTCAGGGTATCAAACTTGTGTTTAGTGAGCAAATGAATGTCCAAAGTTAACATAAAAACTGGTTGAAAGCTCGACCCAGACTATTTCCACCGCAGCCTCGGTACCAGTCCAACAACCACCGAAGCGTCGGCATGCTGTGTATCAACCTCTGTATGGTAAAGTACTTTTCGGCCAATAATTATTCGAAATAGATGATGGCTGCGTGCACTAAGATTTTTGTAAATAATGATGAGCTAGACAAAGCCAAAAATGATTTTGGGTCATTCAAGGATATCGAGATACTACACAGTGGACCGTTGAGTATGTTGATCCTTGAAATTGTTGGAGCGCCCGGTATCGCGTCCGTCCATGACTGGTAATTTCAGGATATCCACAGGTTTCCAAGCTACAAGGCCAGACTGGAACTACTCAAAAAATAGCTTAAGCAAAAAATCGTCTGAAGCACCTGACTTTTGTTTTTCTATGCTCGAGTTTTCGAGTGTATTCTCGGCGCCATCATCCCTAAAGTTCTCTCAGGTGTACAAGGAAGGAAAGCATAATGGCATAGAAACATGGTCTTTGTTTTATAACCAGAAACCTTCAAGGTGCCCTAGACAGACACCTATAAAAAACGAGCTTGTCTAGTATCTCCTACCAAGAACCTTGAATAAATATCCTACTCAATTATTTTCAATCTATGCTGTTGTGCATAGGATCTAGACTATATGATCTGTATGATCTGTATGATCTGTATGATCTGTATGATACTAAGATGTGCTATCAATTACACTTCCTGCGATTGTGCTGATGTGTGCAGCCAAGAGAGAACTTCTTATACACCTGTATTTGCGCTGATCCCAATTTGAGCCCTGATCACTGAGCAGTTGCACTTATGTTAGCAAAAATGGGCACAGCCTGCCGAAATCAACTTCGCTTGTCTTGCCAAACCGGGAAAGGGCACGCGATTGCGGTAGTTCTGCATGCGACACGGAAAGTTTCAGAAAAATTCCCCCTGTGTACGTGCACCTAGGGAGTCGAGGGGCACGTGCTACTAACCTTTTGCAGCTGGGTGCACAGCGTTGCGGAGCACAAAGGAGGTCACAGACAAAATCAAAGCCGACAACGACCTACAATCAGCCAAAGAGCAATAACAATACCTAAGCGCTTCAAGTGATTGTCGAAACGCTCCTCATACGCCCCTGAAACGTCCTCTCACTCATGCTTCTCCTTCTTTTTCTCTGGTGTGTGAATGCACAGAATATAAGCGAGGAGCTTTTAACAAAGACCTTCCTAAATGGCTCATACTACTCACTAACATTCCCCTTCGGACTCCTGCTAAAACAGTACGTCTTTGAGGAGTACGACCCCTTGGGCGTCGAGCCTTTTGTGCAGATTGCCGGTCCGGCACGTGACTGGGACACTCTTCTGTTCCAGCGTTTGGATGACCCAGCGTTGGATGAGATCTCTGTGATCGGAAAGCCTGCATATGACATAGACGCTATACATGAAGACAAGCCCCTCCGGCAAGAGGCGGTGGCTGTGGCATGCGCCACTAGTAACTTGCTTAAGCTCCAACTTCAGGAAGGCATCCTCGTCAACATGGAGGGTCGTGTTGCTACCGTGGACGGAGACCACTTATTCCAGTTCGACACCGAGCTGGCAGACGTAACGTGCGGCTGGAGCGTCAATGGCTACGGGGAATTGTGCCTCCATGGATCTACCCTTTTCTACCAGTGCCACTCCGGCGTAAGCTACAAGATCTACGACGCACCCATTAGCCTGAAGTGCATGCCAGTACTGCTTGAAGTGGTGGAAGTAGTTTCGTGTGTGTAATGAATGAAAGGAAGTGCGGTGTACGGAAGTGCATATTCCGGGGCCGGAACACCCTTCTTACATCACGTGACGTACATATACAGAAATCCAATTGTTTTTAGTGTCTATTGTTGCTATTAGTGTCTATTGTTGCTATGAGTGTCAGTTGTTGCTGAAAATTTGCTAAAAAGTGTCGCCAAAAATTGTCGCTAAAAGTTGTTGCGAACAATGCTTGCTTTAATGTTAATTGTTGCGACAGTGGTTACATTTGTTGCGACTGTTACCCCCGAGCTTGACCGGTGTTGCACTTGTTCTAGTTACGTCACTTTTTCCTTAGATTCTCACCTTAGTCTCCACCTTGCTCGTATGTGTTCTTCACTTTCGTCACCGAAACTCCTCAATACCTGCGCTGGTGGGTACTGCAGCTCGGGCAAATGCGCTCATGCTGTATATACACGATACCCGAAGAAGTTATGCGCATTGCTGCATATAATATATAGCCGCAATGCATGGCTTTCATGCACGACGTGTATCTATCTTGCCGGCTTTGCTCGGGCATAAATTTCGGGCATGATTTTGAAAGGACTACGCGCGCATGAAAACAAGGAATGCCTCGAGACCCGGCCCAGATGGACCCGGTATAAATCGGTCAGATGCCAGCCGTTTCCTTGAGGCTTCGGGCAAGTCCGCATGTCACAGTTTAGCTTGAGTACCAGCATGCTCATGGTCTCGATGGCTGGTGTTCCCGTCTATGTCGTGACGTGTTCTTATCATTGAAGAATTCGGGTCTTGAGTGCGATTGTTGAGGTCTTCATTGTGATTGTTCGGATCTTGAGTATGATTGTTCGGATCTTGACCTTGTAATTCCATCTTCGTCGGATTCGGCAATTGGTCTTGTGATTTCATTGTCGGGTCTTGGTCACGAGCCTTCGTCAGCGTAACCCTGCCGCTTTGTTGTCGCTTGCCCTCACCAATTTTTGTAGCAGGTCGCCCCCTTTTGGGACGGCTCTTGGCATCCAAATGGGTCTTGTAGTGCTGCATGCAGTTGTCCTGGCGGGCGAACCGGGCATTGCAAGTCTCAAAAGGACACTCGTGGTTCCGTTCACCTGTATGAGTTCGATTGTGACGAGCCAAGTGGCCCAGAGTGGTAAAGGACCGGTGACATACTTGGCATGGATATTTTTTTTTTGGCAAAGCGCTATCCTCCGCTTTTCTCGAAGGCTCGCTAAAAGTTTCCTTTGGCGTGGAATTCTCGCCAGTAACTAGCAGTGTTCGGGTCTGCGGAGAGTTTGTTGTGGCTATTCGGGGTAGAGCTGCAGCCATAGGCGATGAGGACGGCAGCGTAGTCATTATTGGTGCAAATGTAGGAGGAATTGGGAACGCTGTGTGGGGGCTGGCGGATCCCGATATCAGTGATGTAGAAAAGTGGGGAGGCTGTGAATGCAAAAGGGTAGCGGAGAAGTACTCGGTCAAGGGAACCAGTTCAGCTCCGAGAAGTGGCCTTCCAGGGACAGATTTAGGTGTGGCGGAAATGGAATCAAGTCTTCCGGGAATGGAAGTGGGCCCATAAATAGAAGCAGAGCCGGGTGTAGAAGTAGGTCTGGAAACGGAAGCCGGGTCCGGTGTAGACACATGCCTGGACGTAGAAGTAGACCTGGAAGAAGAAATAAGCCCAGAGGTTGAAGCAGAACCCGAATCAGAAACGGGTCTAGTGTTAGAACTGAAGGTAATTGGGGCTGACAATGAACCTGCTAGAGGCTCGTTGGGGTGTATGGGGATGGGGACGTGGGGCAGGCTGGCTTCAGGGGCCCCCCTTAAATGCTGGTTCATCTGAGATGAACTCGGGGGAAGGTCTGGGTCCCGAAGAGACTTCACCAAATCAAAGAATGAGGGCAAGTTCTGGTTTCGGGGAAGGGTCATCATGTCTTCGAGGAGCGGCGGTGGTGATTTCGGGGGATCCTGGCTAGGCTTGGGATCAAGGTGCAAGGATTTGGAGGAGCGTTCCAAAGAATATGAAGTGATGACAAAGGAAGAGGTATGGGGTGCACACAATAATAGGAAGGAATGTATTCGGCCAATGGACGGTCGCGTAGATTGTCAAGTAACCTTGGATTTTCTTGAAGTAATTCGGACTCAGTTATGCTTGAAGAGCGGTAGCCTGAATTATGATTAGTGGTCTTGACGGCTTGACGTTTTGGTGATTGACGGTTGGACGAGTGGCGATTCGTGACTTGGGGTTCGGGTGGAGGAGGGGCAAACACGAAAGTAACAAAGCCGAGGATCTATGTGCGGGACAAACCAAAGGTAAGGTAACGAGGGAAAAGGATTCGAAAAAAGAGAGCGGGGTGCGAAGGGAAAGTGGAAAAGAAGGAGTACTTGAAGGAATGACGTTGTTGATACGGTTGCAGATACGGGTCTGTGAGTTATAACGGGAAGTGGGACCGCCTGCAGTACCATCGGCATCGCACATGTTCGATCTTATGCATGCGGGTAAACGAAAAAGGATGCGTTGGTCGAAACCTTCATTGGCATGCGCATATGTACGTGCGGAAAGTATACAGGCGCCCAATATCATGCACACTCAAGACAGAAGACACAAGACCCAACACAAAAAACTGACCCAATTTAAAAATACACACAGACAAAAAGTACACACAGACAAGAAGTGTACACATAAAAACATACACAGACACAAAAGCATACACATCTACAAAACCCCACACCTTTTGCACACAAAATACAGACACAACATACATGAAAAGTCCCCAAAAAAAATCACAATTATAATGCATACTTACTTAAGGTGTAATAATCCGCCCCTTTTATGCCCATGTGCCCCGCAGGCTTGTGGCGGAGACCCATTATTCGGAGGGAGTCGGCGGTGGTACAGCACGTGAGGCTGAGCTAAATCGTGAAGGTCGCGAAATTCGCGTCAGGGTGCATGCCTAGCTCATGAACAGAGTATATCTGCAGGGCGCATGCTTAATGTTAGCGTCTGCAGGGTGAGGGATTTAGAGACCCCTCGACGATATGGTACTCTGCGTCGTCTGCGACACTCCTTAAATCAATGGAGGCTATTTGCGTGCGTTACATTTCTCGCGACAATCAGCCCCACGTGCTATTTTTTTAAGCGCCGCATATTACACAGGCCCACAATGCTGGAACCTTTAGGTTCTGCACACAGAACGGCGACGTATGAGGAAAGCCGAGGCATAGCCGTGCTTCCGAGCCGCAACCAGAAAATTGTAACATGAGCACCACTCTTAGCTCGGCATCCCGTCATACCGAGGCATTCTACGCCAAAGTTTGAGTGGCCTGATAATATATTTGGTTCAAGAGAAGACTAAGCTGCCATCTACGGTCGACATTACCAAACTCCGACGCTGCAGATTCCCGTTCGTAAATTTCTTCTTTAACTGACCTTCTCTCGACGCAAGCCCAGTTACGAGCACCCGCATTTTCTAGTTTAGTTTCATGGGATACCACTTAAACTATTGTGCATAATCTTTCCCATGCGACCGAATCAACCAACTTAACGTTCCAGACCCTCTATGAGTTTGTAAGCTAGCCAGCCACAACTTGCATAAATTACGCTTTGAAACAAGCATAACCGAGAACGCATAGCCCGAGAATACAATGCCCTTGAGACCGAGACGAAACAAAACTTTTAGGTAGCTGCGGACTCAACTGGCCTAAAAGGCGGATCTCTGGCTTGGGTAAGAAGTTGTCAAGCAGATTTGAAATTCCACCTAGATCTGAATAATTTGCCAGATATAGAGGGATGCCTCTCATGCCCCAATTAATCTAAAACTGAGTTACGTGTGATTATTGGTAGGTCAGCTCCAAGTCATTTGAATTGTCAACAGAATCATCTGGACCAAATGCTCTATTGGATGTAATGTATATCCATAAGGCCAATCTCAGAATCCACTGATGCAGTCCAATTCTACGGCTTTTCCCCAACTACTTCCATTCTTCCTCGACAATCGTCCGGCTGTCCATGGACCTTACCGATCCTAGTTATCCGCCTTAAACCTTCCAGAGATCCTTGCCCATTATTAATACCTTCAATGCGCAAAAAGAGGTGGTCAAATGGCCCGGCCAGAAGCAATCTCGATCTGCTCTGGCCACACTTGACACTCAACAGATTGATGATGCGCCAAGGCAGGAAGACCGAAATACAAAAACCGAAATACAGAAATTATTGCAACGACGGAAGGACAAAGTTAGAAGGATAAGTGTTAGATGACACTGAAGTCCGCTCAAAGCTTTCGATAACATTGGAAGTTGATACTCTTCCAATTGGCCCCATGAACGATCCATCAAGAGTCAAGAGCCACACAGCTGTCACGAAATGGTTGGTGCCACAGACACCCGTGCACCTATAACCTACAGAATAGTGCCATTCATAAACGCTGTCTTCGTCAGGTGTGGGTTCAAGTAAAGCACTTGAAGATATCTACACCCCACAGAATTTGCTCCTTAAGCCAATGTAGTTCCGGACACCATGTGCGCTCTATCTATTGCGGCCGTAGCTTCGACTTCTGCGCCAAGCCAATGGCTTGATGCCGATCCACTGCAGGGTCCATTTTTTTTGCCCAAGAAGTAGTGTTTTCTTGCCATCGCCGATTATCACAGTAAAGCTTGTGTCACGTTTTAATGTATGTTGTAGATTGGAGAGCGGTCACCCCACACCCACCTAATATTGTCTCCGATCAGCTATGCAATTGCTCTCCCCAAAAAGAATCAAAACAACCATTTCAATAAACTTGATCAGTAATGTTTTACTCCGGTAACTTGCATTTCGCATAGACCCAAACGCGTGGTGTATGAATGCATGTGATGTACGGGTTTGTGCAGCAAGCACCACCATCCCTTAAGCCGCTACCCAGCCTGTAAAGTTGCCCTTACTCCCCATTGTGGGCTTACGATAACGGCACTGCCTAAGTCTAGTCAGCCGGTCGTCGTGGGCAAGGGTTGCTCATGAAAGGGGCAGGTGATGTGCCATGTGCTACCACGTGACCCAGTGGCACGTGATCCAGCGTGATCAAGCCCGCTTGCCCGCCCAACACTCTGCAGCGACAATGACCAGAGTTCTTCGTACTGCTGTAACCATTAGCCGCGGGATCAAGATCTCGGCGGCAGCCGACAATTTCGTGCCGCCATTCGTGCCACTCGTGGCTGACGGCTTCTCGGCTGCAATTGGCAACACACCACTTATCCGACTTCCTCGGATCTCCGACTCCATCGGCCGCAACATCTATGCCAAGGCAGAGTACATGAATCCCGGCGGATCCATCAAGGACCGGGCGGCAAAATTTATTTTGGACGATGCCGAGCGCCAAAACCTTATCAAACCAGGCGGAACCGTCGTCGAAGGTACCGCCGGCAACACCGGAATCGGGTTGGCCCATGTGTGCAGGCTGAGAGGCTACAAATGTGTAATTTACATGCCTAACACTCAGTCTGCATCCAAAATCGAGACGCTTCGCCTTTTGGGCGCAGAGGTACATCCTGTTCCGGCAGTGGCGTTTGATAATCCTGGGAATTACAACCACCAGGCCAAACGTCACGCCGACAGCCTTGAGAATGCCGTGTGGACGAACCAATTTGACAATACTGCCAATCGCCAAGCGCACATCGAAAGCACAGGCCCAGAAATTTGGGCTCAGTTGGATGGCAATGTGCAGGCTTGGACCTGTTCGACTGGCACTGGAGGGACTTTTGCCGGAGTCACACGTTACTTGAAAACCATGAATGAATCGGTTAAGTGCGTGCTTGCAGATCCGCCAGGATCTGTGTTGTACTCTTACATAAAGAGTGGCGGTAAGGAAATTATCCGGGGCGGTTCCTCTTTCACCGAGGGCATTGGCCAGGGTCGCGTGACGGACAATTTGCGCCCCGACATCTCATTAGTGGATGAGGCCATTCAGATCTCTGACGAAAAGTCAATTGCCATGGTGTACAGGTTGTTGGACGAGGAGGGAATTTACGTAGGCGGCACTAGCGCCTTGAACGTGGTGGCTGCCATGGAGGTGGCGCAAACATTACCTGAAGGTAGCAACGTGGTGACGGTATTATGTGACTCTGCACACAAGTACACAGCCAAGATCTTCTCCAAGCTGTGGTTGAGGGAGAAGAACTTGTGGGACGCCATTCCTGTGCACTTGCAGAAGTACGCCCTGTTGGAATAGGTAGATCCGGGCTCAAAATTGACCTCTTACAGCTCTTTTCCTTTGTAGCATCACACTGTAGATCTTAGTGACTAATGAATCAAACGTACAGTGATATTTAGTTCTATAGTGCTATTCCCTGACGCCATTCGGGGATGTAATATATTCATGCAAGAAACAACAGCAACAAAATTAGGTGTTTTACGGCGCATCCTGTTTAGCAATCCTACTTGCTTTGTCCATAAACAGTCAAATCCCAACATTTCTGAAACCTTTGACGATAGCCGAATCAATGTATATGCTGTACCTAATCAACAGGCCATGCCAGCTTTAATTCCATATGTTTTACACGGGAATTTGCCAAAATGTGGATTGCAGTAGGGCACGATGGCGCTCTAGCACATGCATGCGAGAACTGGTGGTATCGGAAAGTCAATTATCATGCCACTCTTAAGATACATGCAAGACTGGGAAGCGAATCCCGTGTCGGAGTCGGCAGGGCCCCTATTAGCCCGAAGCTAAAAAATACGAGAAACATATCGCAAATTGAAAAAGGGTTGAATTTCTACCCGTTTTCTTCCCCACAAGTCCCCAAAATCAATCGGGGCTCACGTATGCAGGCTCGGTTAATGTTCTTACCACGGATGGAATGGAGGGGATCACCACAAGCCGTGCTTGTTGCGAGCCCTGTGGCAACCAAAGTCGTAGTGTGAATACACTTGCCTCTATTGCATATGCATGCGGGAAGAAGTGCTTGCATGCCACGCTCGCTCTTGCAGCTAGGTCTCCGTGTTACGCATATGATTTTTCATAGCTGCTTCTGCATGTGTACCAACACACTTCGTGCCGGATTGGGCGAATCGAGCGTCTTCTTTATGCAAGGGAAGCTTGCTCACAATTTGGAGTGTGGGTGCATGACTGCCATGGCTCATGTCCACACCACTTACAATAGAGAATATCAGACGATTTTTTGAAGGTTTTTCTTGAGCCAAGACCAGGCCAAGAAAAAAATCCTGTGCGATACCGGTTTTACCCGCTGAAGCAAACTGGTAAGTGCCTTCGTGAAAACGTATTCTAACCGATAGCTCGCCTTTTAAAAAGCGGAGTTTACCCAGGAAGGCCGGAACTTCGGGTTACCCAATCGAGCTTAGACCAAGAAAACTCGGTATGCAGGACGCTATTTAAAGATCACATCCACATGTGCGGTTTTTTTGCGGTTTTACATGTGCCGTCTTTGAATAACGATGAGTTTTTGAAGTCTACTTTGTTGCAATATTCTTACTGCTTACTATTGCACTACCAAAGAAATTAGAATGGACATTCGCTTATGCACCGTAAACTACCATGTGCCAGTCTATACCGTTGGAGTTCAAATCCTTGCTATGAGGACCCTGTGCATATTTCCGTACAATACACAGGACCCGCATATTCTCCCAACAAGTTGCTCGAAGTTTTCAAGTAATAGTCTTTTGGCGTGGTACTAAAAAAAGTAGTAGGCTGTATCGTTTCACTAAGTCTTAGGGTCACAGACCCAATGTTCGGCAATAGCTTCAGCCAGGGCTTTTTGCAGAAACATCAAAGCAACGGTATGCTGGACCGTGCACCGAAAGATGAAGGATGAAAAGTCCAAGTGGAGCCCGGAACAGCTGTTTAAAATTATAGCCAGTTTGACACATGTGAGATGAGTGCTGCTTCTGCATGTAGGCTTACAGCTCAAAGGGACCGACAGATACGGTTTGCTCGCAAACAAGTTCTCGTCGCAACAGCCGATATGCATGATAATGCACACAGGTGGCTTTGTTGAGCAAAAAGGGAGCAGCAATGTGCAGGCAATCTGTACCTGCTTCGACTAGTACATGAAGCCAAGCCCCCAAGCGGCTCAATTCAAAAATTTGGCGACACCGGAAAAACCCCTCGATAGTTTTACATGCCTGCCGGCACATGGACAAGATCCTGCACACCACTTGCATAATATTTTGTGCCCGATGAGCAACAGTGTAAGAGAGAAGTCTTTTGCAATAGTCACAAGAGATCTCTGATTGAACATGAACTCGTGTTTACATAAAGGGTGAGTGAGAAACGCATATCAAGAGATTTCAAGTCACACGCAAGACGCACGTGACGGATATGCAGTGGTTTCGTCCAAGCGCGACAGTTTGCCGCCATGAGCACCTGAAAGCAAGCAGGAGTAAGTTGTACAAGCAAGCAAAGAAGCTTCCGAAAAGGATAAGTGAATGCTCATTTAAATAGAGTACACAGAATCCACTGGCATGTCGATACCCACTTTGGCGTGAGCTTCTTTTTGGCGCCTACTACGAGGCGAGTGAGCACCCAGTGATTTGATTATTCTGGTTGCTGCCCTGCTATAATTTTTAGTAGCGAGCGTAGGGTGAAAGTCCCCTGGATACACTCATATCGAGTTTTCTCACATTGCCGGTCACTAATCCGGTCTCTGAAACTTTCCCGAGAGCCTCGAAGAGTTCCTAAAAGGCGTGATTAGGGCACAGGAATAAACCGCACTGACGCTGCTCAGTCAACCTCGCTAGCAGCGGTTGGCCATGCTGAAGATTCTGCATATTGTCCGTGAAATTTCCCAAAGAACCTGCAAAGGGTAGCATGACCTGTCACTGGTCGATTCGAGGAAGCACAGTGGCGCTACAGTTAGCGCTCACTCAGAAACCACGGTCTCTACGACATTGCCGCTTTCTGTGTGTAAGGATTGCTCGAATAGTTCTGATTGAAGAAAACGCCAAGACAAAGGCGAGCCAGATACCGTTTACATGATTTTCTGTCCATATGATTTTAGAGTCTTAACAGCGGAGAGACGATTTCTCTAAAAAGTATCGCTGACAAACCTCGTCCCGCAGGAAACTCATCCAAGATTTGCAGCAGTGCCAATGGACATAAACGAGGTTTTGTGAAAGGTGAAATGGAAAGCATTAAAATGCTAGAAAGTTTGTATGATGGGCTCTCATGATGCCATTAGTGGCGCGATACCCTCTGGTACTGGCTCCCAAGGTCAAAAATCACAGAGTGCTTGTTTCGATAGCCTAAAAATCTCTACCTACTTTTACAGCACATCAAGTGCTCCAAGGAATTTCAGTGGCATCAAATCTGCTTTTTGCCATTCTCGTCAATTACCGGCCAGTTAATGTTGATTATGAAACGAAAAAGGCTTGAATAATTTTCCAAGAACTTTGCACATTCTCGGATCAAGCAGTTTCTGTCTGCATCATACGATGAAAAGAATCATTGCGAAAGGTACTCCCAGTGCTGCGCTGGAGGACTCGAAACGCACGTACACATGGCTTTACACAAAGCTTCCATTGTACCAACAATTGATTAGCAGTTCAAACACCAGTACATCAAGTCCAGTACGTAGCAATTACAAATGCTTCACAAACGGCAGATTTGAGAACCTCCTGAAACTTTCATTCCCACTGGTCATTCCGGCGTTGAGAAAAGCCAACGTCAAGGTCTTCTAGGCCGTCTGACCTGAGCTAGGGGTTTTGAAAAGATACTTAAGTGGTGAGGAGTAGAGGTAGAGTTAGTGGAGCGAATAGAGAGAAGAGAAGATTATTCAGAGCATTTTAATTCTTGAAAGCAAGGGTAATGGTGGCAGAATAATGGTGGGATACAATACCGGGGAGGTATCAGTAATGCGTGCTAACAGTACACTAGTACATACGGTGCACTCTTGATATGTAGTGTTGAAGCGGTGAATGATGTGGTGGTTAACCAGAAAGTGCTGATGCTGGCTGCAGGACAACAACACTTGTTAGCAGGAAACGGTGCTTAGCGCGCGGGCTCGCAACTCACTGGGCATCAGCGGCTGCGCGCTAAACCCGTACACCTCGAATCATTATGAATCATAGAATCTTTTTTTCGGTTTTTTTTAGGCTCAGGACTCCAGCTCCACATACCACACATTCTACTTGTCCACCCGCCGGCGTTTTCTAATACCGGCTCCCGCTCTGCGTCATTGAAGAAAACTCGTTCATTTCGTCCCGGTGCCGAAATTGGTACTAATCCGCCAGAACAAACTAAACGCCTACATAAAAAGCAGCAGACAAAAAGGATACCCTGGCAAACAATAGCCCAATAGGCCCAAATCCAAAGCACTCCTCGCTGTACATATTGCTGAACTAGCCCAAGAGCCGTTTTCTAAATCTATCTACCTGGACAGCGATATCGAAAACATCTTGAAACCACTCTGAAACATCCTGAGACATCAGTTGGCCACCTCATCTAATTAGCCAATCATCACCCACTTCCCACTTCTCATGGACCAGCAAATCCAGCAGGCTGTGGATATAGCATTAAGCGGCACGGCTGATGCCGGGCTTAAAACCCAAGCATACCAGTTCATCAATGACATCAAGAGCACCGAGCAAGGCTACAAAACCTGTGTGGAGCTCCTTCTTGCGTCATCCAAGAACAAAACTAGCGACGGCCTCAAGTTCTTCATTTTTCAGGTCGTTGACGAAAACATGGACAAGTTGGGCGAGCAACAGTTGTTCGAGTTAAACAAGAATCTTTTCGAGTACTTGAACGAACAGATCGCAGCCGGTGTGACGGATGAGATCTACCTCCGCAACAAGCTCTGCGATCTATTCGGGCGTCTTTTTTGCTTCGTCTACCCCACGCTCAACAGAGACTTTTTGGCGCACTTCTTCGGAATAATTACCACTCAGAATGTCATTGCCTTGGACTTATATTTGCGGGTATTGATATCGATCCATCTTGAGGTCGGCGACAAGTTAATTTCGCGGGCCAAAGAAACCCACGAGCGCAACAATGTGTTGAAGGATTTAATCCGAGAACGAGACATGGTTACTTTGGTGGCCTCGCTCAAAACAATTCTCCGCGATTCCAAAGACTCAGTAGTGTTGGTAAATGCTTTAAAAGTCGTGGGCCAATACATCGACTGGATGGAGATCCTGTTATTCGTGCAGGATGGCTTTCTCAACACCATCTATGACTTTTTAAGCGTAAATGCCTTGCGCAACCAAGCTTGCTTGACGCTCATAGAAATCATCTCAAAAAAAATGCAGCCCGGGAATAAGCTACAGTTCATAAGCTTATTGGACTTGACTTCGCTCATTGGGTCCACATTGAACGATGACGATTTGGACTTTACTGAAAATCTTGCTCGTTTGGCGAACCAGATTGGCCTTGAATTGACCATTGTGTTGGAAAACGACTCATCGCTTGCACAGGAAATTAATGCCCAGCTTTTCAAATTATGGCCTATTGTGTTGAAGCTATTGGCTCACGAATACGACGATGTGTCGCAGCAGGTGTTTCCCTTCATCCAGCAGTACTTAATTGTATCTAAAAAGGTGCCTAGCTTGTCGTCCACAGAATTGCTCTCCACATTGCTTGAAAACATTTTCCAAAAGATGAAATACGATGCCGATTCCGATGGATTCGACAGCAGCGACGATGACGACCAGTTTGCAGAGATGCGGGCCAAGTTGAAGTTTTTTCAGGACACCATCGCAGCCTTGAACCCAGTGTTGTACACAGAGATGATGCCAAGGATTGTGTCCAGCTCGATCTTTGAAAACGAACTGGGACCCTGGGTGCAGGTGGAGTTGGGGCTCTACGAGTTGAGCAATTTCGCTGACTCATTGAAGAACAACCTCATCAATGTCCCCAAAACAGAAATCTCCACGTCCAGGCCCTACCAGATTGTGCAGGATTTCTTGGTAAAGATCATCAACAGCTTTCACTTGATCAACCACCCTAAAAACCAATTGGCGTTTTTCGAGTTAATCATTCGTCACTTCAGCACCAAGAACTTCACCAACACAACGTCCACCACCCTGCAGGAGTTGATTCTCAAAATCATTGAACTTTTTTCAGACTTTGGCTTGTTCAACGGGATCGAGAGTGTGCGGTTGAGATGCTGGTACTTGTTTTTCCGGTTTGTGAACGCTACCAAGCCCAAATTGAACACCTACTTCTTGGAAAACTTGTTGATGAAAATCCAGCCATTGCTCGTGATTAAAGCTGAATTGCCCACACGTGACGAGGACGACGACTGGGTGGAAAACGGCAACTTCAACAACCAATTGTATTTGTTTGAGGCATTAGGCATGTTGGTGACGTTGACGGAATCAGACGAAACCTGCGCCAAATGTGTGGATATCATGCTCCAACCGCTCTTTGGGAGCTTGGAGGCGTGTATCACACGAGATGATAAGGACGTCAATCCTCTCATTCCCTTACAGACGCACCACTCGTTGATGGCCATTGCGACCATCATCAAAGGACTTGATACGCAGACACCAGGCAAGTCTCAGACATTGAAAATGAACCCGGAAGTGGTGGTAAAAATAGGCAATGCGGCTCAAGTCGTGCTCATTTCGTTGGAGAACTTCAACAAGTTCGAGAGCGTTAGGGATGCTGCTCGCTTTGCGTTTGCTAGGTTGGTGCCCGTTTTGGATGTGCAGAGCTCAGTGCATCTCAGCAAATTGGTATCGTTAATCTTAGCGTCGCCTAATCTCAAGATCCAAGAGTTGGGCGACTTTGCCGGGTTTATCGGTCAAATGGTGCACTTATTCAAGAACAATGCAGCTATTTTCCAGCTTCTAAATGATCTCTTGACACCCATGGTGCGCAAGATCCAGGATGTGTTGCAGCTCGAGGACGAAAACTACCCAGATTTGGTGCGGGAGAAGTACGGCTTGAAGCGGGCGTTGTTGGCTTTCATCAGCATCCTCGTGCTCAACCACCAGTTCTCGTTGCTCTTGACAGAGACCAACAAGGCCATTTTCCCCGGTATTTTAAACGCCATTGTGGAGTATTCGTACGACTTGAGTGATCCCACAACCACCAAGGCAGCCATAGTGCAGTTGACCAACGTTATTGGTGTGCTTGGGTGCAGAAATGGCAAGCTCTCGGACGAAAAAGATAAGTTTGCGGGGACGGTGGCTGCTGTGGAAGGAATCGATAATTACTTGATGGACAGCGCGATGAAAATCTGCTTCGAGGGGCCATTTCAAAATCCCGACTTCGATATCCGAGACGCCCAGATCCGCAACGTTGCACAGGAGCTTTCTTGCGTGCTCAAAACTTACCAGCAGAATCTGAGCGAACAGGAGTTTGCCAATTTTGTGGGGCAGTACTTGTCGAACATGGGCTTGGGGCAGGACATGGCCAATGACTTCTGCACCAAGTTGGTAGAGATGGACGGCAAGGCTTTTAAGAAGTACTACGTGTCTTTTTTGAGTGAGTTGAAGAAGTAGTCGGGATTGACGCGTTGTTCGAGGGACATGTCGGAGGGGTCTAGTCAGATCCAAGCCGCATCGAACCGCACAATCTCCACCAAGCGCCCGTACGCTTTTTCTCTCCTGAAGGCGTCTTCTGCATCCAACCCCGGTTATTCACACTCGGGGCGTGGACTCACGAACCCTCCCGTCTTGCTAATTACCAAATCCATTGCATCTCTCAACAGCGTAGAAGTAGGTGTATGTGCAGTCGTCTCATCTCAAAAAATCTCATCTCAAATCTCAGCATTCCCAGCACACCATGGACATTGACACAGAGTACAAAGATGACGAGGAGTTGGGGCTCGAAAGACTTGTTTTCGGCGACCAGTCTGGGTTTGAGGCCAACCTCCGCAAGATCGAGAATCTCTACGACTACTCCGACTCTGACTACGAGCATGAAGCTCAGCTGGCCCTGGACACAGAGGACCTTTTCTACATCGATGAAGCTGGAGACGATGCCATGGATATTCACGAAGACAGCAGCGACGGTGGCGCAGACGGCGAAAGCAAGCGTCATCTACTACCTGTATGGGCGGATCTGGACGACGAGCAGAATACCATCAACATGAAGACACTGGCCACCACCAAGCTCCGCAAGGCACAGGCCGAATATGTGGTCAACGGCGTGGAATACGTGGCCAGGCTCCGGGCGCAGTACGAGAAGATTTACCCCCGGCCCGAGTGGGTGGACAAGTGGGAGAGGCCCGAAGAGCACAGGAAGGCCCGCAAGGCCCGCAAGGCCGACGCCCTCGACGACACCGACAGCGTTTCCGAGGACGAGGAGGACCGGCGTGTCGGGCCCAACGCACTGCAGCTCCTGGAGATCCTTGCCAGCACCAGCACGTTCGTGCAGGCAACCAGCAAAACGCTTCCCTCGCAGAGCATCAACATCACGCGGCTCAAGGACGCCAACGTGGCACGGCGGTCTAAGTCCGGGGTTCTGGCTGTACACTTTCACCCGGCCACAGCGTTGTTGGTGACTGGCGGGCTTGACCGCACCCTCCGCATCTACCACATCGACGGCAAAAAGAACGCATTCGTGCTGTCGGTGCACTTCCGAGACACGCCCATTGCACGGTGCCAATTCAGCACGCGTCCCGGGTCCAGCTTGGTTTACGCTGGCGGCCGTCGCCGCCACATGCACCGCTGGGATATGCAGACGGGCGCCGTGGAGAAGATGTCGAGGATGTACGGCCAGGACCTGCACCAGCGTACGTACGAGTACTTTGTGGGGTCTCCGCAGGGCCTGTACATCGGCGTGAAGGCCGAGGGCGGCTGGGTCAACGTGGTGAACGGCGTGACCGGCCAGTTGGTGCGCGGGTTCAAGGTGGACGACCGCGTGGCAGATTTCGTGTTCCTGGCGGACGATGCGGTGCTCATTGTCAGCAATGTGGCGGGCGAAATCTCCGAGTTCGACGTGCACACGGGCCGTGTGTTGCGCAAGTGGTCCGACTCCACCGCCGTGGCCGTCACCAAAATCGCCTTGGGCGGCAACGACAGGTGGCTTGCGGTGGGCACGCAGTCAGGCGTGGTCAACGTGTTTGAGATGCCCAGCGTGGAGCGCGCCGAGCCCGAGCCTGTGATGGCGGCTGCACCCCAGCTTGTCAGGGAAATCGGAAACTTGGTCACGCCCATCAGCTCGCTCCGCTTCTCACACGATGGCCAGATCTTGGCCATGGCGTCGCAGGCCAAGAAAGATGCATTCCGCTTGGTGCACATGCCGCTGGCCAATGTGTTCCCCAACTGGCCCACACGAGGCACCCCGTTGGGCAGAGTCACCGACGTGAGTTTCTCCAGCAACGGCCAGATGTTAGCCATTGCCAACGACGTGGGCAAGGTCACGTTGTGGCGGTTGAACCATTACTGATCAGCGTGGCCGGTGGCTGGCACATTAGCATCCGTTCCCATCCATTAGATTGGTAGTGAATAATACGTATCTGATGATCCTCGCCCATTAAGGTCTGCCAAGACTGTGAGTAGGTCATTTGCCTAATCAACTGTGGGTCATTTAGGCTGACTTGAGCAGACCTGAGTTCCGGGTGCGATGGCTGCGAAATGTGCCAGGACAACGGCGAGTTAACGCCCAAACTCCTGGAGGGGTTTCCGTTAAACCATCACATGGAGAATGGGTATTTTTGGTAACTGAATCTGCTCTAATTGTTTCGAGCGTCAACGGTTTTCTATTATGCCGCTCTTCTGGTTCAAGATCTCCCTGTAAAATGAGTAAGCCAAGCACACTACACAGTGGAGTGTGGAATTGCTTCCTGGGAAACTTTTGGGCTTAAGTGTGAAATAATGCATACTGTGATTCCAGAAAACATATAAAGTTTCGTGAAGATCCATGCTTGTATAATTTTCTGATCAAGTAGACTTGCTTGCCTTACAGCTGGAGAAAAACACGGCACAAGGCAAAGCTCCCCGGGTATTTCATGATTTTTTAGCATAAATTCAAACTTCTCTGCAGTTAGTAACGCTCTACATGCCACAGTAGACTCTTTCTCGGTATATTCACAGATGGTGGGATGCTAGTGGATTCTCACTCATTCAATTTCTCTATTGCTCCACAAAAGAAGAATTTTTAGTGGCCCGAACGGCACCAGCCTGACTGCAGTAACTCATAATTATATGTTGGCAAGTGGCAGCAATGAACTTGACGGAAAGGAAGGAGCATACTGTTAGGGCGGTTGCAAACGGTGAATACCAGTACTAGTTACCGAAGGCATAGTCCCTTTGTCGTATCTGATACTGATTGTATCTGACCAAACGCACATCTTCAGTCCATAGGATCTGTAAATCTCATGCCAGCTACAATTTAAACTGCACGTCGTTTCATTAAATATACTGCATATTTGTTTAGCAGCCGGCATAGCTTAGGGCAAATTTTTCGAAGATTCAATGACTTATCTTTGGAGTTAGAATAGGTTGTAGAGTTTGTGTAGCTTTTATATTATACGAAGTTGTTTAGCCAATTGAGTTTGTGTTGGTTAGAAGGGTTGCTTGGCTTCAATAATTCCTAAACTCAGAACCGTCGCTGAAGTGAACTACCAGCGTACATCTCGATGGAGTAGTATTATAAACTTCTCCACTGCTAGGAATGAAAAAAGGCAGAAGACTCGATTTTGTTCTGAAATAGCCGAAGTCCAGGACCCCAAATTATACCTCATGACATTCATGAAACAACATCTATGGGTGATATGACTACTTATCTACCATGTTGTAGCGAGTTTGTGAAAAGAGCTACATTCTGAAAACCAAAATACTAGGTGAATTGGTCTTCAAGAACCTAGCAAAAGCTTTATTGGGATTAATGCTGGGCTACTAATGCAGTCTGCTGGTACATACTGACTAGTGTATGCGTAACAGAACATGAGGATACAAGTGAAATATTCGGCTTGTATGTTTTCAGTAGCTGCTGAAGCCAGGAAATTACAAATAGAAGCTACAAACGAGGAGTACCATGATTAGTCACTTCAACATCTCCGTAACTTTAGGCCTTGTGGGATATGACCCTCGGCGCATTTAAGCTTCAAGATATAACGCTTAGGAACAAAAAATTTGGAAAACTGAACGACACGTCTATTATTCAGTCTGTTACTTTGAATCATCAATTTTCATGGTAAAAGAAAGATGAACACTTTTGAAGGATCTGAAGGCTATAACGGTTACAATGGCCCGCTTTGTAGACAAATGTAGTCCATCAGAGTACATAACATTGGTTAGGCTTGCATAAGAAAAATGAAAGTGGAGAGGTGGATGTTCATGAGCCACATGATACATGACTCCGGTACAGAGAAAAGGATATCAATAAGCACCGCTAAAGAAACTTGAACTGAGCCAGATATGGGTGTAGAACACTATATCTTTGCTAAGAGCGATCGCCAAAGAGCTCGCCAGACGTACCACGCTGGCCAAGCTTGATTTAAAAATCAGTACAGGCGCTATTGCTTTCAGTTCCTTCACGTTGGAGCCTAGTGGTATCACGTCCAAGATTGTGACCTCTCAGTCAGGCACAGCGTTATTCAGTAGCCAATGGCAACTGCAACTCACTCAGATCTCCACGGTCTCTTTCATCAACCATGAGTGCGCCCTTTTCTCGCCCATACGGAGCAACTTCGGCGCCATCTCCCGCCTGATCTCCCGATGGTACTCGTTGATCCACTTGATCTCCACTGAGCTCAAGTATTGGGCGTCAATAAGTTGCGTGCAAAACGGAACCTTGGTCAAGTACTTAAATGCCAAGTACTTGCCGTTGGCCCGGGTTTTTCCCTTGGCCCGTACCACCTGGAGTTCGCTCTCCACCCGAAACCCGCATTCACCATCTATGTAGAAACCCGGCTCGTCTGTCACTATTGATCCCTCCTTGAAGTAGTCTTCGGTGCTTGCACCACCCGCAGTCGTCAGTATGAAGAGCGGCCCTTCGTGAACATTTCCAAACGCACCGACTCCGTGGCCGGTGCCATGGTTGTAGTCTAGGCCCTCATTCCAAAGAGGCTGTCGGGCGTATGCGTCAAGGATTGTGCCGGTAGCCTTGGACCCCGCGGGAAAATGGGCCATAGCCACGGCTAAATGCCCTTTCAACACCAACGTGTAATGCTTCTTGTGTGCAGCGCACAACCCGTCGGGGCCAAACTTGTACGTCCGGGTAATGTCCGTCGTACCCTCCAAATAGTGGGCTCCCGAGTCCAATAGATAAGGAGATTTAACATCAATTACCGCACTCTGCTCCTTAGTGGGGGCGTAGTGGATAATTGCCGCATTGGGTCCACTGGATGAGATGGTTTCGTACGAAAGGCCCTTGAAGTTGGGAAGACGGCTCCGGATCTTGTATATCTTTTGCGCCGCCTCGTACTCCGTAACCTTTCGCTTTTTCCCCAAAAGCTGGTGTTCCAACCATGCTATGAACACAATAAAGGCAAGCGAGTCCTTGGACTGCGCCACTTCGGCATTGAACGACTCCGTGTCGTTCTTCACGAGTTTCATAATGGACACAACAGACTTGTAGATGATCTGCCGCTTGGCAAAAGAGTTGGGGATCGACGTCACCAATGCGTAGTTGCACGCTTCTTTGCTGGGAAGCACAAGACGCAAATCGGCACTTCGAACCGTCGCTTGGAGCTTGGACAAATCAGAATAAAATTTTGAGTACTCTCTCACTTCTAAGTTTTCGATTTGCCTCAACTGTTCTGTCACACCACTCACTTTGGCCGCGTCTGCATACAAAACCACACTTTCCCTGCTCACTATGGCATACGCAAAGAAAAACGGCGAAAAAGGAATGTCCGTATCTGCTCGCAAGTTGAACAACCACCCGATTTCGTCCAACGCTGTGCACACAAGGTGGGTGCCTCCTAAGTCCTGCACATGGCTCCTGACCCTCTCGATCTTGCTAGTACTGCTTTCGCCACCATACTCTTCACCAAGGGCGTACACCGGTTCAGCAGAGCGGTCGGGCTTGTCGCAGCCCCACACCTGGTCCACTAGATTCGTAGCAAGTGGCACAAATGCAAACCCGTGCACCACCAGAGCAGCCTCGAAGTACTCGCCAATGCCTAAGCTGATAAGCCGAGGGTCACAGGCGATTCTCAGTGACACCTTACTTTTGAGGGCCCCGTCTATGGCGAACTCTCGCCACGTAGCACACCCCGCCACGCCCTGCTTGAGGAGCGTCCACTGGCTTCCGTCAAGCTCCTTTTCCGCCTGTAAAAAGTACCGGCCGTCGGTAGACAACGCAGCCTCACCGTTTAGGTCGGAGTCCGTCAAAGTAACCACACAGATTCCAGCACTTCCGGTAAATCCACTAATAAACTCGCGCCGCTTGTCCGCCAAGGCGGTGTATTCCGACTGGTGCTCGTCTTCACTGGGAATAATGTAGACAGCAATCTCATGTTTTTTCATGAGTGCCCTTAGACGACGGAGCTTGCTGGCAGCAGACATTTCAGACTGCACGTTAAGGGGGTATGGCAAGGGGTCCAAGGGCTCGGCGTCTAGAGGTTCATCCCAGGAATCCCACTTATGGAGGGAGCTGGTGTTGTGAAGGATGGAGGCATTGAGGTTGAATGGAGAGGCAATGGTGGGGAGACACTTGAAGGCTTTAGAAAGACAGCTGTAACGCAGGCCAGTAGCCTCAGGGCGTTCGAGAAGTGGCTGTTTCTCCATGTGGGGTTCTTGTAGTGGATGGGCGGCTTATCGCGGTGTCCGCATCACGTGAGACCGCGCGGCCCTCGACTATGTTGAGGGGTGGCAGTCTTCGCTAGTGATGGGTTGAGCTCGGCACGACCTCGGTATATGTCGCGAGATTGTTGCGTAGTTGCACACCAAAATGCCTGTTATCGGAGCCCCGTATGTACACCACTCAGGTTTGTCGCTAGCACTGTGACACCATGCTAAAGCTATTGAGTACTTCAAAAGAACTCTCTAATGTCGAATACAGCAGCATGCCCGCAAGCCCAGATGCAAGATCTAGATGGCCCGGAAGATCAGACAGAAAAAAGGACTGGGAGAGACAACGAGAGGGAGAGACACAAAAAGCACATTTATCCATCAGAAAGACACTAGGGGACAACATATAGAGTAACAACGATAAAAGGAAAGGTCCATGGGTACCACGAAGATCAGAATGGAAGACTACTGGCTATATCGTACTTGATCGAGATCCTCACCAAAGAGGCCCTAAAGAATGAAGTGGTGAGCTTAGCAAGATTAAGAACTATCCAATCTCTACATAACAGTCTAGACTGGGGGCAGTACAGTACCAAGCAGAGTCCACATGAATCCCCTAACCGAGTCCATGAGTCCCCTAACCGAGTCTACGAGTCCATAATGTCATGTGGCCTATTCCTTCGTCGCCATACTAACCTCTAGAAAGGGCCATAACCGCTACAGAAACCCCGAGACATTCCAGATGACGCCAGCTTTGTACCGTGTGCGCAAGCCGTTTTTCTGGAAAAACTTTGCCTCGTTCTTCGTCGTCACTGCTGTTCCTCTTGGAGTGTACATGTACACGTGGAACGTTCTCAGTAAAGACGAGTTCTCTGATATCCCTATTCCTCCCATTTCCGATGAGGAGTTGGCAAAGTTGAAGAAGGAGTACGGCTCCAAGTAGCTGAGGCTCAGCCACCTGTTCGCCCACCACAACCAAAGTATGTTCCGTGTAGAATGCAGAGCTCCCGTGGGCTGATACAGTAGTGCTTGGTTTAGTGCCAACACGAGGCATCTGTATATAATAATCAATAAACTGGCACCGAAACACCGGTCAACACTGACACACTTTTCACTGGTGATGCAACTATAAAACCTCACATGACAGGAACTTGTCGGCGTTCTCAGACTTGTGGAACAAAGAGGCAGGTAGACTTGACAGTGAAACAGTTCATTTTTTTTTCATCGTGAGTCGTTTCTTTCGTAGTCCTTTCCAGAGTATGTCCACTCTGTCGGAGCTTCATTTTCCATATACGTCGACACTCCACGCACAGGATACGGCGCCGGATAATCGATGGTTTCCAAATTCTTATTTTCCGTTCTACCAAAGTCGAACGATTCCAGAGACAAAGCCTCTTTTTTGGTGGGGTTGAGCAATTCCGCAGACGTATCGCTTCTAGAGTCAGCCAGATGCACTTCCAAGCGCCCCCGCCTAAAATTCTTGTTCACGTCGTCGTTGTAAACATGCGAGCTCATTTCTCGGTGACTGGTCAACGAATCGGCAGTCTGCGTTCGGCCCGGCGGCGCAATCGGGGCGTATCTATGAGGGTGGGTGGTGCTGGAGATCGAGTTGATTGTCGTTCTAGGAAACTCCGATGTTGTGGGAGTATCGCTACCGGCGTTACTCATGAATTTGTTTCGAGAGCTTCGTTCAAAGGGGTTCTCGGTCTCTGCAGCCGTCAAGTCTGTGAGACTGATGCTGGAACCGGAGTAACCGAGCTTGCTCTTTGGGTATGGGTTTTCGAACGGACTTTCAAACGGATTGACCGGAGCATCGTACCTGTCCATGGGGTTTGACGAGAAGGGATTTGGGTGTTCGAGTGCAGCATCGCTCCGCACGTCAAATGTGGACGACGAGCCCAACAATGGGTTGGCCTGGATATCCGAGTAGTTCATCAAGCCCTCCTCCAAGATCTGTTTCTTGGGCTTGTGGTTTCTCCGCACTAAGAACCGCACCTTATCGTTGACTGACTTGTAGCAGTACGCCTTGAAAGACTTGAAGCCTTTTTTGGAAATCTTGACCTTAATAGGAATAAAGAGCAACAACGCCACCAAAAACGAGAGGAAGAAGAAGAGAAAGATCGCAATCGAGAGCAACTGCACCGAGAGAATGATCGAGAGCCGCAAGTTGGTGTCGGCAAGGGCGCGGATGTTGGCCAAGATGTCGTTGTTCAACTCGCCCCCAGTTGCGTAGAAGCGGAGCGTCATGAAGTTGATTACTTGACGAGGCAAATCTGCCACGAGAATCTGGAGCGCGTCGTCCATCTGGAAGTAAATGAAGAAACACGCCCACTGGAAAAAGCCCTCCTGGTCGATTTCGTGGAAAAGACACTGGTAGTTGTAGCTGCGCAACGCATAGAAGAGCCGGCTGTAATTGTTCAAGTATGCTAGCGCAATGTTTCTCGTGCGGTAGATATGGATACCCCACGAGATCTGGTACGCCAAAAGAAGAAACCGGAAAAGAATGCATCCGGTAAATATCCACTTGGCGATCTTGTACTGGTACACCTCGTATTCCGACGAGGACCACCGGTGAAACACCAAAATCGACACACATGTGTAAGTGTCCAGTGCCAAAATGGCCAAGTTAAGCGCCACAAGTACCCATACCCATAAATATGACATCAAGGTCCAGAATCGGGTATTATGAAAAGCGTCCACTTGGACTATGTCGAAAGTCGACTGATCTAGACTCTCACGTTTCTTCTCTGCATCAAACATTATTCAGGTGTTAGAACGTTGCTTCTTGAAGGACTTAGCAAAGTGGAGCACTGAAGAATTGATTTAGTGACAGCCTTGAGCGGGTCTGAGAGGGGAACACCAGGGATCACTTGGCCCAGACAGCGAAATCGACAGCCTGAGAGACGCTGTAATTACTTTCAATGGAGGGCCTAATTGGTGGCTTGATGATTGAATTACCGAAACAGTCTTGAAACGGTTGTGAACAGTGGTATCAGTGGATCGCCCGAATCAGTCGTTGAGAGGAATGTGACAAAGATGAAACAAACACGTGACACAAATACGAGCACGTGACACTGATGGAGCTAGAACGTGGCGTAGATGAAACAAGGACGTGACGCAATGAATAAGAACAATCAAGAATAAAGGTGGTCAATAATGAAACAGTACCGCGGCCACTGCAGATCCCCGCGAGGCGTGCTACAGGAGAGCGATGCGCAGTTCACACTTGAAACACACCTGAAGCACGACGGAAGCACGCATGAAACACTATCGCATGGTTTTTCTCGATCATTCAAACAGAAACAGAAACCCACCCGAACAAGCGTTCTTCAATAGCAGGCCCGGGGTGCCGTTTGACTTCTATAAATAACCCTTCAACTGCGGTTATGTCGTTATATACAGGCACAAATCAAACACAGCTGCGGCTTGTGCGCGCACCAGATATACCGCATATTCTGTGGTGAACTAGATTAGCGTGCTTTCAGTATTGATCTGGCGTCTTTTTACGCTTCGGTGTACTGGTTTATATTTTATATATAGGAAGCAGCGGTATCAAGCAAGCCGACACATCATTATTTAGGGACAAAAATGGATTTCAGTCTATCGCTTAAGCTAGAACAGCCTGCCACAACTAGTGGATTCCGCTTTATCTGATTTTTAGTTCCTTCGCTCTATGTGCAGTCATTGATACTGTTGAAGGTCAAGTCGGGAAGTGCGCAAATAATGTACAGCGTTTAACAAGGGTGTTAATGGCCCATGACGTGTGCTGTCTGAATGGGTGCGTTCACAGCCTTACTACCAAAGGAGTAAGGTCGTGTTAAGGAACACTGCAGTATGGCAGTATGAAGGAAGGACTGTTGCCCATGCTTTTCAAGCATCCAAGTTCGACCAGGGGGCATTTTGCTAAGATATCTTCGGCAACCAGACCCACCAGAAGTGCTTCGTGTGCAGCTGTAGATCATTTCAGAATTTTCTGCCCGAAATTAGAACCAATGGTACTCAATTTTTGACGACATCATGAGACATGTACATCTTGGAAGTCAAGTTTCTCTGACCACACTCCATGGTTGATCTATGGCGCACCCGAGTCACTAGAGGTGACGCAAAAATGGGATTACCCTCTTTATAGGAACATCCACCATGTGCAGGATCGCCAGAGATACGTCCGCTGATTAACTTCTGGGATACTCATATTCGCCATTAATCCCAATTTGAAGTTTGAAGCTTTACTTCCTCTTTTTAAAGAAGACAACCATTGGACGCATTTGAACCCACAGTTCGTCTTTATCATGAATATTTAGTCAAGAGTTTGGAGGCCTCTTCTTTGAGATCTTCTTCCTCACCTTCACTGAGGCCTTTCAAAACCTCAATACACGCAGCCTTAGCGGGAGGCCTGTAAATAATGAGGAACTGGAGCGATAAGAAGCCGAGCTTGGAGCGGGCAGGGTCTGCGCAAAGCGACTTGATTCCCTGCACCATATCCTTGTTGAGCCATGGCAAGTCGCTTAGTAACCGGAGAAAGACCTTGCGGTCCGTAGGCTCCAAGAACGGAATCATTGCATCCAACACTTGCTGGCCCCACTTGTCGTATAGAGGTGTAGGAATGTCTGTTTCTGCTACCTCGCTTTCGATGCTTGCCTGTAAATCAGCCACGGATTGGGGGTCTTCTTTATACTTTGCATGCCATTTCTCTGAAACTTCGTCTCGAACTTTTTGTTCGTTAGCCACCTTTTCATTATACCATTCTTCATTCAACCATTCAATGACCAAGTCAATGCGCTCGTGAATATTCACCAAGAAGTAATCAAACAATGCTTTACGGATCAAATCGCTCAATTGCTCATTCTTCGAATGCTCTTTGCCGTCCTTGGTGTCATCCACAGTGACCATACCTCTAGTAGCTAAGCGAGTCAATAGAATTAACCATGAATCGGATTTCCACGAGCTGATAGCAATCTTTGTCAATTCTTTGCTAACTGATCCATCATTAGCGTCGCTACTGGGCTCCTCCTCCGCATCTCCCTTGTTTGCAAGCTGAAAGAAGTTCTTCACAATGAGATTGATATGCTCCTTTTTTTCTTGGAATGACAACAATTTTGGTGGAGGAAGCGTATATGTGGTTTCCGGGTCATAGCTGATCTTGTCATCATCGTCGTCCTCATTCTCGTCTTTACCAGAAATTTCCGTCTTGATACCATTTGATCCAGGATCGATGGCCAGTGGATCACTCAGTTGAATATCCTTCACTGCATCGACGTAACGTGCACTTATCACATCAAGAGCTTTCGAGAGTTTGTTGACTGGTGCACGGTTCAAAGCAGAGATGGCCATATTGACCAAAATTGGCTGAGGGATGGTTGAGAAGTCAAACTGGTTGATTTCACTGGAGATGTCTGTCAAGCAATACAAATTTTTGTAGTCCAAGACCTTGATTTTTTTCAGTGCATTTTCAAACCCTTCGAACTTTCTTTTGCGTATTTGTGAGTCTTCGGCACTAGGCTGAATAATGTTCTTCTTCCGGATGTCATCGCCCCTAGCTACCAACTCAGATAACTTGCGGGCAGACGAGGCCTGGAACTTTGGAGGAATAAGCTGCAATTTCGTCATGTAGCCTAAAAGTACTCGTAAAGTACGATCAGTGTACTTTTTTGCCAACTTAAACGACTCCAAGGATTCATAGTTAGACTGGAGCTTCGTGGATGGGTCGAAATTTTCCAATATTGGAATAATCCGCTCGGCAAACTGCCTTTTTCTCCTAATTAACATCGACAAATGATTGAGCGTAGCGGTGACCATCGGAGAAACGAGTATGTCTTCAGTTAAAGGCTTCAACACTACCATTAACAAAGCATTAGCCTCACTTTCCATGAGTTGGGCCTTGATGAGGCTGTGGTTTGGGTTCACGCGACTTATAGAGAAGTACTTGTTAGAATTAGATCGCAGTTGGTAATCAATCACCACCATAACAAACTTAAGGAGCTCCAATTTGCACTCGATGTTGCGAAAACTGTCGTGTTCCCGGTCGAACGATGACTCAAAAGGAAACTGAGTATCACATTTGGCTACCAAGTTGTTTTTGATGTCATTGACTCCCATCCAAACACTGGCAGCACCACTTCCATCATTTTCAGCCACATATCGAAATGTCAACTTGAACACAATGATACACACGTCAATGACGTACTTAAAACACTCCAAGTCCTTAACGTCGGCCAAGACCTTGAGGTGTGGAAGCGCATCAATGGCCAATTCGATTTTGATGGCTGGCAAAATGTCTTCCTGCGTAAATGCCTCTTTCAAGTACTTGGCACACCATCGTTGCACAGCTAAATTCGGGTTACCTGAAAGGTTTAAGATTTGCTTGACGACCTGGGGAAAGACGTCTTTGTTTGACTTTCCCAATTCGCGAGCCTGCTCCAACTGGCCAATAATAACAGAGTCATCGGGGGCCAGAGTATCGCTCATGTCCGGTGTGTAGTCCTGAGGTCAGTTGTTTGGTAAATGTTAGGTCAATGTTCGGTGAGTGTTTGATGAGTTTTGAGAGTTCGCACGTGATCCCGCGCACGTTACAGCCCACCACCTCAGCAGACCTGATAACCACTCCGACGCTTAATTCCGCTCTCTCGGGCAAGGCGAAAAAAACGCCCGGAGTCGGTAGGACTCTATAGTGTTAGTGTGCACACCCAACCTTCAACTTATAATAGACGAGCAAATAAAAAACAATTGTCCACAACATACCCGTCACCCTGCCGAGAAGTCAAATCTGCAACCTCCCACAAAAGCAAAGACAAAGACAATAATAAGGCGAAAGTCAAAACCAGAAGAAAAACCGGCTAGGAAGACCTTCATTGCTAGAGAACCCAAAATCAATAGTGGAACCCAAGCGAATTAAACAGGTACTAGCAAAACAAAATCGGGCATCAACACATCAAAACCACGAATCCTCACGATAAGAATCTAGCATCGGGAGACAAATAAAGAAAAAGTACTCATCTAGCCAACTTATCCAAAGACCAAAAGCAAATGCACTAATGACAATTGAAACTGTAAAATGGCTTCTGTTAGATTCAGCATTGTCCTTACCCCTCTGTGTGCAATTTCTATTAGAAAACAGTGCATTTCTGCTCTATAGTTTTCATCAACGACGCAGAAAAAAAGATTTGCTAGCCTCTAGGATTAAAGCAAAAGTCAGACAGCCACACGATGCTTTCGTCCCACCAAAAAAGTCTCGACGTGAGTAAAAGCGGTTGCCGGAGGTGCCAACGGGTGAGTTTGCAGCCGCCGAAAGGTGCGGGTGTGCGAAAGAGCGTGTCACGTGATGCGGGTCTCATTCTTTTCTCTGCTTATCTTATCTGAACACCCCATCAGTTTCCGCTTCGATCCTGTGCCTTTACCATTGTCGTTTTTGCTAGCAAGACTGGTACTTGACAGACATACTAGGTGATTGAAACGCCTGAGAAGCAGCCTCCAATCTGCAGGCCAGCGGGACTTCTAAACAACTGGGAATTCCTTCCCAGAACACCCAAGCAATTGCCCATTCGGCTTCTACCTGGCTTTAAACAAGTCATCTAATACGTGACGCATGATTACAGCAACAGCGAAGTCGGTGCATCCGACCACCCAAAAGCCTAGCACCGGGAAAAAGACAGATCACACGCTTCCTCGAGCGAAGAGCCCTTTCACTTCCCCACAAGATGGCACCTTGCAACAAACAGACTCTTTCAATACGAAGGCAGACAGTCCAAGTAAGATAGTACCCCAATCAGCCATAAATAATCCATCTTTTGGAGAATTTTGCCGGGACAAAGGTTCATCTGGTGAAACTTCGGGGAGAAAAGCATCGATTTCCAGTCCATCTTGGAAGGCAGCGTCGGTTCCAGTAATCTTTGGAAGAAACCTGTCGTCGGCTGATTCTCCGGAAAAATCGGTATCTTCTTCTGACTCCCTTGGGAGAAAACAAGAGACTTCTGGCCCAGAGAATTCAACAGACACAGACTTCGAAAGTCATATTCTTCCAAAGCGATGCAAGTCCAAAAGATCTTCCTCTGCATCCAACGACGCCTTCTTTGAGCGGGACCGGTTTAGAGCTCGTTTCCGAACTTTCAATAGTCATGCAGAAGGACAAGCAACAACAGACGAGTTAGTCAGCTCAAGTGAGCAGGCATATCTGCCTGATTCAGGTGGCGAGCGGCTATCAGTCGTGTGTGAGTTCGAGGACATTCTGAGCAAAACCAAGAAGCTCGACATCAAAACGCCCATGGCGTCGGATACACCCAGCGACCACCACAGCGACAAGGGTCACGTGACGGTCGATTTTGCCCGGTCTTCCAGAGTTTGCCCCAAAACAGGCCCACCATTCAGGCTGAATTCTCTTGAGCTTGCCTATCCGCGCAAGGAAAGTGTCTCGCCATTGGCCAAGGAGTCCCGAATCTTTCACCAATTTATTGCAGTTGAGAAAGCAGGCCTCGACCTACGATTCATCTCCATGGCAGAACTATCAAAGGTGTTTGACTGGTACTTCAACAAGCCGCTTCCACCGACATGCCAGATGTTTCCATGGCTTCATGGGATTCACGCTGAGAATTTTGCCCAGAGAGCATTTTTTGCACGGTCAAAGGAGGAGTGTGACCCCACCGAAAAACCAAGCAATGCTCGTTTCCTTATGTGCGTGGAAACAAGTTCTGCCAAGCCCCAGACACCGCGTGTGGTTCGGAATACAGTCAGTGTGGAGGAGCTCCTACACAAGGTGGAGTATTCCAGGACCGAGGTGGTTGAGCAGACCAGAGAGGTGGTAATGAATTTAGACCCGGCAAGAATTTTGGGGGTGAGCATAGATAATGAGGAGCGGAAATTCAACGACGAATTGGTGCAAACTCTTGTGGCCGATTCGCTCAGCACCGGCTTCATGCCGCAGTTTGTGAATACAGACCCCGAAAGAGGTATCTCGCTTCGAAACTTCCACATCCAAGTCAACAAGGTGGCCCGATGTGCCGATTTCGTGGTTTACTGTGCAGACCCACGTCACGAAACGTGCAAATGTAAGTCTATTGGACGTCTCTTACGAGTGGCACAACTCCTTGAGAGAAAAGAAAGTCCGGTGCTGCATCCGGAGTTCAACGTTTTTGTTTTGAACTGGCAGAAGTCTCACTTGGAGGATTATCCAGACGTGTTTACTGTCCGAGACTGCTCGGCAATTTTTTCCAACCAGGATGGAGTCAAAAAGACCCAATTGCTACTCTACAGCATGATTCTTCTCAAGTCTGACACGTTCTCGTCGTGGGATGCAGATTTTCAAGTCAAGGAAAAGGTGGAGAACACCAAAATGTCTGCAGCCACAAGGCTTCACCTCAACGTGTGGCTGGGCAACGCGTGGGACCATCAGATCATGCAGCATTTGTTGAAGGGTTCGCTGGAATTGTATGGTGAGTTCAGCCCCGAAATACGTGCCTCCTCGCAGAAGCATATTTACTGTGACCCCGAAAAGTCTTCCTTGGCCAAGAGCCACTCGTGGGGCCCCAAGTTGGTCTCGTCGCTTCCTCCTCCGCGGAGCAACTGGCAGCTCTTTTTCCACTGCCACAACGACGCACTCTTCCCCAACCAAAGCATCCTAGCAGAATTGCTTTTCAAGTACACCATTACATCGCGCAAGGCCGTGGAGGTTCCGGATGTGCATTACTTGGAATTCCCGTCTTCGGGGTCTGTGGGACTTGGCGACTGCAGGCAGGAAAACCTCATGAGTATAGTGAACTCGTGCAAGTTGCTTTACCTCTACCTGTCGTCTGTGGCTGAGGGCAGTCTCGCGGCGTTGATATACTGCTCAGATGGTTACACGGAGCTGTCGCTTTTGGTACTTTGCTACATCATGTACGCCGAGAACATACCCTTGGAGCTGGCCATGCTCAAGCTCCACTTGCACTACGGCAGGCCCTACTACATCTTCAGCGCCGATGTGCAGGTTCTACGCAAACTAGAGATTCTCTTGCGGAGGTATAGTCCCGCCCGCTTGGGCGCGAGTGCCGTGGAATGGGCTAAGCTTGAGACAATTACCAACCAGGAAATCAGCGAGATTCTTCTCTACTCGCCCGGCTGCACGGGCATCAAGAACATTCCCCGCAGACTCAAGTTGGGATACATTGCTAGCGACTCGGAATCAAGCTCTGACTCGGAACTGGACGAGGACGAAGGTGCCCTCGAGGCTATGGCCGACAGGAGGTGGGTGGAGGACGTGGGAGGGTCACTCCCCTCGCGGATCTTGCCTTACCTTTACTTGGGGTCGTTGAAGCACGCCAACAACCCAGTTCTCCTCAGCAAGCTTGGCATCACGAAGGTGATTTCCGTGGGCGAGCAGCTAGACTGGCTTTCTGGCTACAAGTTCCATGAAAACAACACTGTGGAACGCGAGAAACTTTGTGAAGGAAATATCGAAAAGGTCAGTATCACGCCGAAAAAGGCGCTGAAGTTGACAGTCACTTCTGTCATGAAGATCAACAATCTCCAGGATGACGGAATCGACGAGTTGAGTCGCTCGCTCCCTCACGTCCTTGAGTACATCGACGAAGAGTACAATAGAAACAAGGACCAGGCACGGATTTTGGTGCACTGCCGCGTGGGGGTGTCGCGGTCGGCGACAGTGGTGATTGCTGAGGTCATGAGGCGGCTCAACATGAACTTGCCTAAGGCGTACTTGTATGTGCGGGTGAGGCGACTCAACATCGTCATTCAGCCGAACTTGCGGTTCATGTACGAGTTGTTCAAGTGGGAAGAGCAGGTGCGGGAGAGAGGCAGGGGGAACCTTCGAGTAGTTGATTGGTTTATCATGTGCCAGGAAATCAAAAAGTTAAACTTGCCCTTCTTGAGGAACTAGTGGGTATGGGAAAGCAGCTCGACCATGACCAAGATAGTGCCAACTACCACGCACTGACCAGGATTCCCGCTGGCATAAGCAGGATACCACGCTGGGGCAAGAGGGCTATAAAATATCAAGACTGATATGATCAAGACTGATATGATCAAGACCGATATGATCAACACTGATATGATCAAGACTGATATGATCAAGACTGATATGATCAACACTGATATGATCAAGACTGATATGATCAACACTGATATGATCAAGACTGATATGATCAACACTGATATGATCAACACTGATATGATCAACACTGATATGATCAAGACTGATCATATCATTCAATACGATTCTTCGTCACGCCCGCCAGGTGATTTACAGGTGAGCCTGAGGCAGTGTTTCCTGAAGCGACAAAGAGCATTAGACAAAACCAAGCCCAACATTCCAAGGAAGCCCAAGGAACCATAAGGAAGTCCAAGAAGCCCAAGGAAGCCAACACTTGAAGCTATAACTTGGACCTGTCGACATCTACTGAGAGTTCGTCAGCGTCATTATAAATCACCGGGAATCAATAGAATTCCCTAGAGCTCGTCAAAATTTGAGACCTACGTATCTCTGTAAGAGCTCACCAGACATTCTCTGAGGCGGACTACATGAAAGATCGATCTGCACTAACTGAGGTTGAGAGCACCCTTGGGCTCCCGAGTGTCACCTTATACTCTTTTTGAATTTAAAATCGACAGGTGGACCCATCGTTACGTAACAGAACATCTGGTTCTTCAGTGTCGATCTGACAGAAGAGGAACGGCACTCTTGGGAGGCACATAATGTGTGTGTCTGCACATAAGCAACCACTATCTCCATGCTCTGGTGTTCGCACGCCGCTTTTTTCTACCACCTCCCCCTCACGACAGCTCACCACCCAACCCACCCTGACACCGGCACGGCTTCCATAGCGCATACCAGAACCAGACTCCGACCACGTGCCCCACCAGATCACCGTTTTAATCACGTGCTTGCTTTCCAACTTGCGTTCTCCCCACGTTTTCCTCCTGATTTCTGCCCTTGCTAGTGGACGCTTCCAACGACCGTGGATTCAATCCGACGAGCCTTAAGTCTACCCCAAACGAGCGCCATTCAGCAGACACAAACAAGTCTTCACGAACCAACTCAGACGATTTTAAACTTTGTACCACTCGGAAATATTGCCCGGAATTCTGCTGGTTGACCCCACATAACATAACGTAACACCGGTAGCGCGTTTCACATTTTCCGCTCGAAACCCGCTCTGAAACACGCTTGCCCGTTTTATGCCACAGATCCCGACCCTTTGAAACGGCTGAGAGGAAAATAATCTTCTGACCTCTGAGTGTCTTCTAATTTCATCCTCAAAATTCTCCTCAAGCGATGCTGAACTCCTTCAACGACTCGGCGATCATCGATGCATCCATTGCATCACCGGGAAACAAATCTAAACCCGGACTAGAGCCCGGAAATGCCCTCTCCAAGTTGCTAGATTCGGCTATCGCTAATGCGGCTCGGGAACTGACGCCGGAGACGGAGTCTAAGCCTCTGTCGGCGTCGCCAACCTCCATGTTCGACTTCGTGCCTGAACAAAAGGCTGGCCGTACCTACGTATACTCCATAGAGCAGTTACTCGAATTGCGACAAGATCCTGGAGTGGCAGCGTTTGACACACGGAAAATCCCAGGCCCGGCATTCTGGGCCACCAAGCACCGCAACAACCACGAGCCGGCGTCGAAGTCCGGCCATGGGAAAAAGTCTCGCCGCAACAATCATTCTCAGAACCTGCATGGCCAGTCGGACGGACTCAATTGGGAGCGCAAGCCGGCCGGATTCTTGAAACACTCGGAAATCGATAGCTTGTCGTCAGAAAAAATATCTCAGCTTTTAGGTGAGACTCCGGACGAAGATACCCCCGATTGGGATAATCCAGGAGCGTCCGGCGATATGCGTCTCTCTATGGGAAATACTGTCGCTGACTTTGAGCGCTGGAAGCAGGAAATGCGCCGAGAAGAGAGAAAAAAACATGGCGACCACTTAAATGACGAGGTACAGGCTTCAAACGAAGTCGATAGCTTCTTTTCGTTTGTGAAGCCGAAGGAAGTCTCGCAAGCCTTGCCGTCTGCATCAGTAAAGGCGTCGGATGCTAAAAGCTCGCGGTTCTCGTCGTTCTTTGGCTCGAATGGACCCAACCCTAATGCCCCCAATGGACAACAGGGTGCAGGAACACCTGGTTCTCAGATTCCAGTGCCTTCAAAAGCAGATTCCAATCCACCCTCCGACGTGTCTCTGCGTTTCTTTCGAAACGAGTCACAGGGTTCGGGCTCTCGGTCTTTTGAAGAGCACAATCCAAAGGTCGCGCCTGTCATGAGGCACGGGCCACCCCCGGGCATCCCACCGCAGCATTTTCCTCAAAATGCAAATGGCCAGAACTTGAACGTTCAAAGTTTGGGGCCAAATGGCTCGATCCGAAACGGTCCACCGCCCGGGTTGCAGCAAAGTGGCATGCCTTTTTTTCCCAACATAAGCTCACCGCCCTCAAATAATGATTCCTTCTTTATGTCATTACTCAGCAAAAGAGAGGGAGAAGAAGCGCCTGAAAAGCATGGTCAAGAGAAAGGGAAGGGAAGCGGTCCAAATCATCAAAATGGTCACAACCCCAACCAAACACCAGGCCCACATCCAGGCTCACACCCAGGTCCACATCCAGGTCCACATCCAGGTCCACATACAGGTCCACATACAGGTCCACATACAGGTCCACATCCAGGCCAAAATCCCAGTGGAATGAGCCAAAGCCCTGGCGACTTAAGCAAAAATCCGAATGGCATAAGTCCAAACGGGCCAATGGGTCCTAAGGGTCCCAATGGCCAATTCTTTCCATACCCCGGCCAACAACATATTAACATGCAAGGTCCTCCCCCAGGCATGCATGTTCCCTCTCCTGGTATGTTCCCTCCAGGAATCTTTCCACCAGGCATGCGACCCTCAGGGGGGCTGTTTCCTGGACCCGGCTCAACCTCTGCAGGAGCTAATCTGGGGAAGGCAGAGGTTCCACCATGGATGAGGTACGGGCCCCCGGGTGGTCCGTTTCCCCCGGGATTTGCACCTCCGCAAGGGTTTGATCCAAATTTCAGCCATGCAAAATAATCTGAACCAAAATGGTACATTTAGGGATAAGCCTGCGCTTCATTTGCTGATGTTTACTATGAATCTAAGAGATCCTCCTGGGACCCTTGTGCCAAAGGGAGTTGATGAGCTGGCACCGATGAAAACTTCAAGTGAAGATTGTATTGAACAGCTGCTCGTGCAAAGTGAAGGAAGGATCGATTGGGCGCGTGATTTTGAACTGTAGTCCATACCCGGCTGCATCAGCGTACAGTTCAATCACAATTAATAAGCGCTCTTAATGAGTTAGAGCCGATGTCTAATCCTGCCATAAATAAACGGGTTGTATGTTGTATTTAATTCCTATATTCAGAATCAAGAAGGAAGTTGTAGTTGACCATTTGGTACAAGTCCTCTAGATTTCTTTTCATTTCTTCTCCTTTTCATCTCTCTTCCATTCTTCGCTTTCCTCTTTCTTCCCTGTCCTCTTTCTTCCCTGTCCTCTTTCTTCCCTATCCTCTTTCTTCCCTAGCCTTTTCTGCCCTAACCTTTTCTGCCCTATCTTCTCTCCTTCCCTATCCTTTCCTCTTATTGAGCTCCTCCTTGTACGACATATTATTCTCCACTCTTCCTGCTCAAAGGCAGATATGGCCAGTTCAAGTCTTCTCCATATCAATGTGTCGCTTCCTAGTTCTCTCAGCACTCTTATTGACTTCTGACTCGTATAGTAGACTCTATGTCCGCGTGAGGATGTCAGCCACCGAGAGCAAAAGACTCATCAACTGAAGGTGTTCGTCAGTGCCGTTGTTCAACCTGCGGTCGGTATCAAACAACACCACGGCAATGGCATTCTTCTTGGCGGAGTCAAGCCCGTCGTCAAGTATGAACATGTCGTGGAGCTGGTCCGCCACCTGCTGTGCACTCCAGCCCTGGAGAATGATCTGCAGTGTCAAGGCCACGATGTCCGGGCTACTGCCTCGCCGGACGACATCCTGCACGGAGGCCATGGTCGCCAGGTCCACCACACCTGCTATTTCACACACCATGGCAGATGTCACGCCGTCACCAGCACCAAGCGAGCTGCTGAGCCGGGCGCACGACTGCAAGTAGGTGATGGCCTTCCGCAAGTCTCCGTTGCTCACAGCAATGAGCTGGTCAAACACCTGAGGCGACTCCACATGCACGTTTTCCACGTGGGCTATCTGCTGCAAGCGGGCCAAGGCGCTTTCCGAGTCGAGCAGCTTGAAGCGGAACTTCAGGCAACGCAGCGCCAACGGGTCGATGATCCGCGTGATGTAGTTGCAGATGAGACAGAACCGGGTCACACCCGAGTACACCTCCATGGTACGCCGCAACGCTGCCTGTGCATCGTTGGTCATGGAATCAGCCTCGTCGAGGACAATGATTTTGTAGGGCGGGCAGGGGTAGTTTCTCAAGTCGTCGGGCGTGGGGTTGGACACCGTCAAGCGGGCAAAGTTCTTGATTTTCTGGCGCACAATGGAAATGCCTCTTTCATCCGAGGCGTTGAGCTCCAACACCCGCAGCTTGTAGAGCGACGGCCCGTATAGTTGCTTCGCCAATGCCAACACCGTGGAGGTTTTTCCCGTTCCAGGAGGCCCGTAGAAGAGCATATGGGGGAGGTTCGCCGACTGTAAGGTTTTCTTGAGCACCTTGACGGCGTGTTCCTGTGCTGCCACATCGTCAAGCTTCTTGGGCCGGTACTTTTCTACCCACGGCGTGTGGTCAAGCTTTTCTTGGTCATACAGAGTCATGGTGGTGGAGGGCTACGCGTCGCACCTGAAGAAGTCCCACGACATCCGTACACCAGCCAGAGGTGTGTGGTAGACATGACTCTCCCGGGGTGGCTCCAGCATCATGTGTAGTGAGGGCACGGGCTCTAGCCAGTGGCAGTTGTTCTGATGGCGTGCCCGAGGCACAGGGGACAGGTGTGTGTGCTCAGTGCTAAACCGAAGACACTGAGTTCACTCATGAGCATGTGATGCAGCTTTGGGAAAGAATTCACTAGCTGTTCGATGGTAGTAGGGCGCTGCTCCGAAGGAGAATAGCAGGGAGATTCTAATGGAGCGATTATTCGTGGGTAGTTGCAACCACAAAAGCAGCATTTGGTCCAATTGCACCCAGCCAAAAAGCTCACCACCTTATAGACAATTAACTAGTCTACCATACGCTTTTTCGCCCACCCAAAAGCTATGCGAGAGTGCAGTAGTATAGTGCACCGAGTGTGTTTATTATGCATAAGTGTGTACACCACAAGTCCGTGGGCCGGGTCTCTCCAGAGTTAGCGGCGGCTTGCCAGGAGCAGACTCTCATGTAATTGGTGTGCAAGTAACGGCACTATTGTGTTTACTCTTCTAATTGCATGACTGCTGGTGAACCACCGGTACCAGGTGCATCCATTTGACTAAAGCTTACATCTCTTGAAGCAGCTTAGCAGGTACATCACCATACTACACCACCCTACTACTACTGCTTATCCTTTTTACCGCTTTGGTGCTGTTCAAATATTCAGAAGCCTGAAGTGAATTGCGATGGGTTTACAAGATGACCATCGGGTCTTTCTGGAGAGAGTTGAACTACCTAGATTAATTCTGTAATATACTAGGACTTCACTATTACATTCTTTCGTCTTCCACTAGTACTTGACTTTTGTACTTTTACTGGCTCTTAATGTACTTGACTTTTGTACTTTATACTGGCTCTTGATGTACTAGAGCAGCACTGATTAGTGCGCTAGACAAGCCGTGTTCTGGTAGCCCTCAGTATATCACAACTTTAATCCAGGGCACTTTAGGAAGCTGAGTAGCGTTTCAGACAACGGCACTTTGTAATAAACACGGCATTGTAAATTATCACTCTATAGCACTCCTTTGACGCGTGGTACATTTTTATTGTCCATTGATGCGAGTTTTAATGAAACCGGCTTAATGCAACCCTACACTCTCGTTTTCAGCAGTCTAGGATACCGTGTCTAAAGCTTGCGCAGCTTCATCTACATTGTGGCTCCTCGACTGGTTGATTTTTTGACCAAGAGGTGACCAAAATCCTATGAGCAAGAATTATTGGCACGTGCCTTTTTCAAATGGCCAGTACTTTACAAAAGCTTCCAGCGGGAGACGCATAAATGGTGTCTAAAAAGCCCTAATTTGGCTGTAACCTGAGATTTATTGTTGTCTCTAATAAAAAACAGCTAGTCAGCTAAAAGTATCCGCTACTGATAAAAACCTACACTGCTCCAAAACATTGTCTTTACTGTAGACCTTGGCCCGCCAACGAGTTCACATCCACGCGTACATCACTAGCAGCTCGAAGGGCATTATCGATGACCATCACGAACACTTCTTTCAGCTACGAATAACTTGATACGAGGCAAGCATAGAATCCATTCAGTGTGCTTGGCCTCTGAGTAATCTGATTAAAAAAAAGTTGAATGTGATCTTCACTAATTTACCGCAACACCGTATTTATTTCACGAGTAGAAAAGGCCTTTTAGGTCATCTGAGTTGAATGTAACAAAAATTTCCCCACTAATACATCTTTCTTGCGCCGTACGTCGGAAGCCAGGGTGCCATTAGCAATGTGCATCATTCTCAACACGCGCATTACATAAAAGCTGTAAGGAAACTAAGGGACAATCCCTGGCCTTTCTGATGACGCCCGATCAACGTGCTACAGCCAGCATACACAGCGGTATACAGCACTAGCACTAGCTTTGCACCAAAAGCAGCATCAGCATTAGTATGGTGAAGAAGGAGTGCACAGCAGTCACATCTTATATGCACCACCTGCATGAAGCCGATTTATAACTCCGCCAGACAATAAGCCAGTACCATGAAGTCGACCTTTTCCGGGCTAATGGTTATGGACTTGAACACGTCACAGTGAGTCAGTCGCAGGATTCAGCGCAATTGCACGTGTGTGTAGGTGACCTGCTAGGCGCACACAGAAAACTGGCAAAGTGATGGGACTGAACATCAACAGTGAAAAAGGGCTTGTGTGGTTTTGCTATCACTAAAGGCAATCCTATAGAATCGCCCACTAGCTTCCTAGGTACTCATTCTGAGTGCTTTTATCAACGGCCACGCAGGCATAAGATCTACTGTAGTATTAATATTATTATGATGTGATGAGCCGCTTGGCCTATTATTCTATTGCACGCCAACCACAGACAACTCCAAGGTCCACACGCGGCGAATGTGCACCCTTACCTTGATGTCTGCGCCCAAGGCCTCGAGCGCCGCCAGCCCTTTCGTGCTGATCTCCACTTCTTCATTAGACCACCAGCACTTTCTCGCGGGCTTTCGCCAGAACAACAAAAGTTTGGTGTGATTGGAGTCTGGGTTTCGCTTCGTTCGTGAGAGCGACCGAGACGCTGCCCGGCTGGCGCTATTCGCCAACAGAGCAATGCGTGACCTGGACCGTGACCTTGTAGACGCGTTCGACGACACTGGGCCCAATGAGGGAGACTCGGGTGGCGACGGCTGCTTCTCGCCGCTGTTGAGCCGCACAAGCGACAACGACTGAAGCACACACTTGCCAGGCTCCAAGCACCGGTTGCCCCACTCCCCAGTCTTGTCGAAGCCCAGCGAACACAACATATCAAAAAGATGCTGCTCGGAGGGCCCCAATTTCTGCACAGTAGTCGCAGGCAAGTCGACATCAAAGCCGAGCCCGGAGAAAACCAGCCTGTTCTGTACCAACTTGGCTGCCACCTCGAGCTTCATGTGCTTGACGTCTTCTTGACTGCATCCCGCCACGGGAGTGATCACGTAGTAGTCCAAATCCTCTCGCAACACAATAATAGCTGGCTTGTTCTGCAACACTGACGCGGCCGAATCTAGCCTGCTCATGGATGGGGCAGGAGTTAGAGCATTATCCTGGAGGTCGCTGCGGGCGTCACCAAACGTCTGCAAAATGTACTGGAAACAGTCGGGGTCGAAATTCACAAATACTATATCGTCTTCCGTCAAGTTGGTGATCACCTGCCCGTTGAAATCCAAGAAAACGCCGTTGGGAAACAAGCTCAACAATATGCTTTCGGGCAAACTCATCAATTCGTCACGCGTGATGCTGAAGGGCTTTCCCCGGATATTGAGGTGGATTTTGGAGTTAAAATCTGAAGTGTGTTCCTCATAATTAAGCGCCGTGGAAGGCACGTCCTGGGTCACCTGAGTCACAAGGTTCTCGGCCATACTTGCGCGTAAGGTGGAGAATATTAAGAGGCCCTTTTTGGGTAAAGCAATTCCTAAGGTTTCCAGCACCTTTCAGAAAGCGAGTGGGATGCTGTATGCGGAGGGGACCGAGAAGGTGAACTTTGTGCTGGTCTTGGTTTGTACGTTGTTGTTAGAGGTTAAGAATTTGCCCAATTGCTAGCGCGCGCTCACACGACATCCATCACGTGACACGGCCTCGATATCTCTCCCGTTCCTCTTGCCTGCCAGCACCCTAGCACCCTTCTGTCCGACGATCCAGTCCGATTGGCGCCACTAAAGCCCTTTGATCAGTGTCTGCAGTCGTCGGCCAAAAGCAGCTTACCTGCTCACCCGGAATGCCTATACGAGGACTGCATGCAATTCGCATATGAGGTCCCGCATCGCATCGCTGACCACCGACATGGGTTGTTCTGGCCAGTGTAAGAACGCCCCCCGACATGTGATTGTGAATGCGCAGCCACAAGATTCCGAAGGCGCTGATGATGTTTGGGGAAGCGACGAGGAGATCGTGTCGCCATATGCAGACCTCAAGCGGGCACACGTCAACCAAGGGTATCTTGACGGAATCACCCAAGCCCAGGAGACCGGCTTGCAGCAGGGCTTCGACGACGGCTACCCGACAGGCGCAGAGTTGGGGATATTAGTGGGTGAAATATTGGCGAGGTCAAACGGAACTCTGCTTTTCCACCAAGCAAAGAAAGAGTTGAACATCACTAAAGTTTTGGATAAGCAATACTTTGATGACCAACTTGACCTCGCTCAAGAAAATCACCCGTTAATCCAAAAGTGGCTGGAAAACCAAAATTTGAATACAAAACTGGAACCTTCCTAAGGCCAATTTCACGAAAGTATAAATCGCGTCAAGGCACATTGCCAAAGACAGATCCATAGAAAACAGATTTCGGAACAAAATCAAGCGACTAAACATCATAGTTCGGCCAGCTTTGATTAGGCAACCTTCGAATGGAGTGGTTTCACCGATGCAATGGCATGTCTGCTGAGACTTCGGCATCCAAAGTCTCGTATTGGCCTGCGAATTTGGCCAGAAAATGGCTCCGGCCCTTGCACCACTCTGTCCACGCCTCAGAGATCAAATACTGTGTTTCTTGAAACATCAAGTACTCTTCGAAACAGCAGCACTTAATGAGCCAGTCCTTGTTCAATTGTTGGAACATTTCTTGTTTGTCATTGACAATGATCAGACGGAGCTTGACTAACTCGCTGCCTTTGATATCCACGTCTTCCTGCGAGAGTTTCTCGTGGCGAGCTTCGTTTTCCTTGATACGTTGCTGTAGCTGAGGGATGGTGTTAACGGAGAGCCGTTTGGACCGCTCGAATAGCTCCTGAAGCGAATATAAATAATCCATGTAGTTCTTGAACTTTTCCAATGTCTTGGTATTAATGGTGTAGCTGTCGTCGATGAGTAGACTGGAGGTTTTGTTAAAGAACGCCGAGACGTTTATCAAAGAGTCGTTGATGGCACTGGTGTCGTCGGCATTGAGCGCCGAGAACACGTCAGCCTCGTCCGGGTTCTTGTGGGGGTACAAGGTGTCGTCCAATTCCGTGAACTTCTGGAGCATCTCGACGAACTTGCTGTTGTCAAACGCAATCTGCTGTTGGCGTTTCTCGTACCTCTCCACCAACAAGACAAGCTTAGTCCAGATCTCGATGAGTCGAGGAATATTAGCCTCCGCATTGCGCCAGCCAACCAAGAACTTCTCTCCCACTGAAGGCCAGATGGAGTTGATAAAGTTAGTCAGAATTTTCTGGCCCTTAAACTCCAAGGAGTAATCGATGCGAGCCTGTTTTCGCCACGAAGACAAGTCGGTGGGAACAGTGAGAAAAGTCACCACAATGGGCTCCAGCCTTAAGACAGGGTGCTTAACAAGCTGGCTGAGGAACCGGTGAAGCCCGCGTCTTCGTCTCTGCAAGAACTGGGAGTCTGGGGAAGCACCTACTGTTAGTTAGTATTCAAAAGGCGAAAAGACTGACGAGCTAGAAAACGGTAAAATGGTGAGCTCAAACATACCTGTAAATTTTTTGGGGGGAAGGCCCGGGATGACACGAAACGGGAATTTTTTCAAAAGGTACTCGAGAAGCCATACAAAGTCTGAGTACCGCCTAACCACCTTTTTAACGCCCGCTGCGCCGTTCATGCCCAACTTTAGCTCGTGGCTGATGGCATAGTTGATATGTTTGAACACCAAACCCTCCTTTTCGGGAATTTCTTTGATTGTCAACGCATCGTCTGCAGAAACCAAGGGCTTGAAGGTGTCTCTGATCTCCTGCATGTATTTGGTGATGTAGGGGATGTCGTTCACGTGAAGTGACTCGGGAATGGTGGTATTCGGATCAGGCTGGAGCGCTCCCTGATCCAAGAGATCCACGTTTAGCGGGTCTCCACGTAGCGGGTCCGACACAGGCTCCAGAAGCGGCTCCGGGGAGGTCACGTGATCTCCTAGCACCAGTGGCTCTTCTTGCTTATGGGCGAGCAACGACGCCGCTTTCTGGGGCAAGGCGGGGAGCATGGAGTGGAGCTTGAATTGAAGCGTGACGAAATCGGCGGATCCAGGCTCCGCTATCTCCATGGCCAAGAACGCAATCACATGATAGAAGTTATTCTCATCGCTGGCCGGCAACAACAGCTGCTCGTATAAGATATCAATGATTTTGGACGCCTGGAAACCCAGGATCACGTGCTCCGCCACCAAGGGCGCAAACACATATGACTGTAACTCGCTGACTGAAGTCAAGTGGCGACACAACTCTTCCGCAAGCTCCTTATATTGTTGCGGGGTCTTAGACAGGATGTCCGGGTGCATTTTGGAGCCCGAGAGCAGTGGCTCAAACAGCAGAGTCGAAAAGGACGCATTGGAGAACGGAGCCGCTGGTGCACGGGAGGAAGGCTCTGACGCCCATCCGTTCTCAAACGGATCATCTCCAAGGACGCTATTCATACGGCAATGCAACAGGGACTAAGCGAGAGTGTTTAGGAAAGTGGGAAAGGTTGTAATTCCTAGCTATATTGTAGTATTCCAAGTCAGCGCTGGATATTGATAAGGTGTCTCAGACTTAAACCAGGGGTACACGAGAGGTCGGAAACAAAGCAGAAGGAGCGGTTAAGCGGTGGTTGAAGCAATATGCAGGCGTGTGTCGACTTTCTGGGCGTACTCCGACTGGCCAGGCGATTTCAGGCTGCTCGACACTATAAAGCGGGGCTTGTTGGTCTTGGCTGAGCTTGCAGGTCTCGACCGAGCTTGCTTGGGGCGCACAGTTACGCAAACACCCGTACACCACAAGCTAGACGACCGCCGGCCCAGGGCAGGAACTAGGGCCCGGGTTCGGGCTCGGGTCCGTCGCCACACGTCCCCTGGGGGGATCAGGCGCCGGGGCCCCGGAGCTCGATCCCCCGAGGCAGACACGTAGATCACGTGCCGCACTGCACCTGACGGTAGCTATACGCGCTATCTTCGCCTGGAGAGTGTCTCGCATGCACCTTTTCCACAAAGTCTCGAGCTATGTCCAGCTCCTGGACCGAGCAACGTTGGGTGTCTCCAAGGTGAGTCCCTCTATAGTGAGGTGGAGATTTTCAGATCTTGTGTATGTCGGCATTCTTTTGGTGCTCTACCGCATAGTGTACGACATCCAGCCATTCCAGCGGCAGTTTTCCCTCAGCGACATCACCATACTGCACCCGTTCGCAGAAACAGAGCGTGTTTCCAACAACGCCCTTTTCGTGTACCTGACGTGGGTGCCTATGGCGTTGATATCCTTGGTGTCGGTGGTGGTGACACGTCCTGAAGACAAGCCGTATGTCACCTATACATCGGTGTTGGGGCTTGTTGTGTCTGTTTTGACCACCAGCGTGCTTACAGACGTGCTTAAGAATTACTTTGGCAGGCACAGGCCGGACTTTTTGGCCCGCTGCATTCCGGCTGCTGACGCTCCGCTAGACATTATGGTGTACGCCAAGGACGTGTGCACCACCGACAACCTCAGTCGCTTGATGGATGGGTTCCGCACGACACCCTCAGGCCACTCCAGCATTTCGTTTGCCGGGTTGTTCTACGCGTCTCTCTGGCTAGGGGGCCAGTTGACGGTGGTGCGGCCTCATGCAGGAGCGTTACGCTGGGTGTTTTGTTTTATGCCCACTCTAGGTGCAGTTCTCATTGCTCTCTCTCGAACCGAGGATTACAGACATCACTTTGTAGATGTCTTCGTTGGGCTGGTGATTGGGCTTGGGGTGGCAGCCTGGCTGTACTTGCGGCTCTTTCCTACTTTGGGTGCGAAAAGATGCCACGAGCCGAAACTCCTTCAGGTGGACCCCGAACTGGACTATGCACCGGTTGGCAGCGTCTAGATTCCGGTGTCACTCTCAGCCCCCAAATAGATGGTACTGGTCTAGAAGGGGCTTATTGGCTCTTATGTCGAGTACGTCTTAGAGTGGTTAACGACATGGCCACGACTTGTTGCTTTATGGACAGAGGACTAGATGGATGATATATCTGCAGATAGAGGTCCAGGAGGAAAGCAGCGAAGATTTGAGTAGTAGAAGGACGACAGGTGCGAAGAGCATTAGATGTGAACGATAGAAAGACATGAGATATGGATTCGAGGTGAGAATTTTGAAAGACATGCGGTATGCATACGAAGGTATTCGATCCAATTCTGCTGAAGTCACAACTTAACTAGCGTCAGCAAGTCCCGTGGCTCTGGTTAGGCTCGTGTCAAAATCAGGTTTTTTGTGGGCTGTGGCCTCATAATACGGTGACATTGATGTTGCCTCAACACGTATTCTCATATCCAAAATTGAAATTAATCTAACCGCTAAGGAGACATCAAGCGTAGAACGTACTTCCTCCTTGTCTGTTTTTTTGTTTGTCATTCATCGAACTACACTACGATTGTCCGTTCCATTCGCGGAGGTACGGGTGTGGCATGTGCCACTTGTCGCGTGCATTCACGTCTCCAGAACTCCACCATCACCACCATGGCGTGCCCCCTCTACTGTATCCTCTCTGCAGGCACAGTCCACTGTATCCCCGTGGCAACGTTCACAACCGTACAGGAAACGCCGGAGAAGTTAACCCGATTTCCGGCCATCAGTGCCGAAAACGCCGATCCCCTACCAAACCCCATAACTCCCGAGAGGAGGCCAAGGGCTTTAGCCCACGATAGCCCAGCCAATAAACTTCACCATGCGCTGGCAGAACTACCGTCGTTGGTGAAAACCCGCAATCTTCTATACACGTTGAACAACCCGTCACTTTCGGACCTAGAATCCGAGCCCAGCCGGCATTTTTCCGAGACTTCGCTTAACCAGGAAGACGAACTCACACAGGATGAGGAGACGAGGGCCGTGGCAAAATCCCGGGCTCTGGGAGTGGATACCGAAGGATCTGCAGTGAATACCGTGTTACGTCCTACAGACACCGATTCCGACCCGGATGAGCCTGCATCGACCATGGGGTCCGAAGCAACTTTGGGCGTGGCCCCCCGGGAAACCAAAGGAGCTTCGGGAGTGGCTTCCGGCCAAAAAGATGTGTTATTTAAGCACTTACTGGAAAAGAGCTGGGCAAAGAACCGGCCCTCTTCCTTTCCAGACTCCGACACCGAGCAAACCCACGCCAAAGACATGCCTATTGGCGCTATCGTCGAGAGCTCCGAAAAGCCCGACATCCTGGCCATTCTTAACGACTACCTGACGCATGCAGTGTACCTCCCACAGTACTCGGTGGATTTGCAGGGAAACTTGGACACAGATTTCCTGCAAATCCGAGGCTTTCTTCCCAAAATCTTCCCTGCATGGCAGGCGGCCATTTTCATCCGCCAGCTCACCGGAGGAATCACCAACATGCTCTTGTCGTGCACCCACAATGCCACAGGCGAAACACTTCTAATGAGAGTCTACGGCAAGGGCACCAACTTGATCATCGACCGAAATCGAGAGTTTGTGTCGCATCTCATCCTCAATTCGTTGAAGTTAGCGCCTCCAATCCATGCCCGCTTTGCCAACGGCCTTATCTACGGGTTTTTGCCTGGCCGGTCTTTGGATCCCGACGAGTTGAGCCACCCGTACCTCTACCCACTCATAGCACAGCAGCTCGGACACTGGCACAACAAAATCAACTGCGAGTACATCGAAGACGGTATCCACCGACTCAGGAGACACACAGCTAGCGTGAAGAAGCAGCACCAGCCCAGCGGCTTACGCGCAGGACACGGGAAGCCGAGGAAGTCCATCAATAATCTCTGGGACTTGATCGAAGACTGGATCTCCATTGTCCCCATCAACGACGCCTTGGTCAGAAATTTTGCCGAGAACCTTGCGGGTTCTGCTGAGGTGTATGCCGAGAATATTCGGCAGGTGATCTTTGACGAGCTCCGATGGGTCCGCAACGCTCTCAAAAACGCTACCCGCTCGGAGATGGTGGTGTGTCATTGCGACCTCCTTTCGGGTAACATCATCATCCCCGACACAGTCGAGTTCAGGGCGCAAATGCAGTCTCTGCCCACGCTTCCGAAGGTGGAGGACAACCCCATTCAGTTCATCGACTACGAGTACATGATTCCGGCGCCCAGGGCTTTTGACATTGCCAACCACTTTGCGGAGTGGCAAGGCTTCGACTGCAATCGAGAGGCCATCCCCCAACCCACGCCCCACAATCCTGTGATGGTCAATTGGTGCAAGGGCTACTTGAACGATGCAGGTGCTTCGGAGGAAGAAGTGAATATACTCATCGAAGAAATAGCATGCTACTCGGGGCTTCCAGGCTTCTACTGGGGGATATGGGCCATGATCCAAAGCGAGCTTTCGATCATCGACTTTAACTATGCGGATTATAGTCTTCTCCGCTTGGAGGAGTACTGGCTCTGGAAACGGCAATTTGCACGTACATGATGCACCTTACATTATACAGAATATCGTTATCTCAACTCGGCTACCTTTGAGCAGCTCTCTCATGTGCACCAGGCTTGGCCTAGAAGTCCTTTCTCTTGCCCCGTAGACGAACAGAAGTCTGTTGAAGTCTGGTGAAGTCTGGGCTGACTGGTGACCTTCTAAGCGTTCCTCTCTATCAATCTTCTATTAACTGTATTACTCACTAGGCATCAGTCACTCTAGAAGTATCATCCTCCTCTATTTTCAACCAGCACTCCTGATCCTAAAACTTCACGCTGGCTCTCCAGTGACCTATCCTATCGCCGCACGTCAACAACAGTGGTGTAGTCGGTTTTGGGCGCATGAAGAATCACCCAGCGCGAGCCCCGGTCGGCCTCCTTCTTCAAGGCTTCCCAGATGTTCACGCCAAAGCTCCGAGGAAGCCGGTTGTTGGTGGAGAATGCCCGCTTGAGCCATTCCTCCTGCAGCACCTGCATGGAAGTTGCCAGGATCATGTCCAACACCGCATCCGTCAGATCCACCGTGAGGATGGTGGCTTTGGCCAAGTCTCGCATCATGGCCGCAGCCGCCAACTTCAGGTCGTTCTCATACTCCCATTTGTCTCGCTTGTTATTCTTGCGACCCTTGGCGAGGTTGGGCACCACGTTAACCTTCTGGTCGAGGTCGATGTTGAACATGGGCTCGCCTAGCTGCTGCACCGCAATGTCATCGTCGGGCTTGAGCTCGTGCGTGTCCAATTCCTCACTCCGCCCGTGGATTTCCGAGATAAGGAATGACACGGCCTCGTCGTAGTCCACGTCCGTGTCCTTGTTCAGGGCCAAGTTGCGCACGCGGACTGGCTTGAACAGGCTCTTGCGCCCCTTTTTTCCGCCGGCCATGTTTGCCTGCTTCAAGAGCACCACCCAGTTGGCCCCGTCCTGCAGGGCTTGGCTCAAGAGCTCGTCGTACGATTGCACGACGTGGTAGTCACAAGAGATGTCACGCGACCACATTTCCCCGAGCAACGCAAATCCGCTGTGGGCAAGCACCGGGTATTGACACCCGACGAGGATGTCGCAGCGGCTGCTGGTCCACTTCTTCACGGGCTTAGACTTCAGAAGGCCGTTCTTTGTCATCACGAACAAAAGCGTCGTGGTAAGCTGCACGCCTGCGGCATGTGCAGTGCCTTTTTTGATCAGCAGCTCATTGGAGAGATCCCCGATCAACTGGTCATATCTACCGCCCGTGGCAATGCGCGAGTACTTCCTATTCTTGTCCACGCGGTGTATCACCTGGAACATAAAGTTCCCCACATAGTACTTGGCGTTGTAGTTGCTCAACGGCGAGAATAGCACCTTGGTAGAGGTGCCCAACTTCTGAGCGACTTTGAGGATGTCACCAATATTCGTCAAGGCTTTTTCAACACGCTCTAGAAGCGGCGAGTCCACCATGACTTTGCGAAGCTTGGACTTGGCCTTCTCGGGCTCCACCGTGAAGTTAAAGAGGTCCACTAAATCTTTGACTACCGTATGCTGGATTTTTAGCTCGTTTCGGAGGCAGGCCTTGATATCCTCAGCACCGCGTTCGATACCCAACTGCGAGAGAATTCCCATTAACTCGCTGCGCTTGTTGGTGAGCTTGGAGCTGCCAAATGCAAAGTTGATCACACTGTTAAGAATGTCCAGGTGGTTGATCACTATCACGGTTTGGGAGTTTTTGGTGTTGAGTGCAGGAACCGACTGCACAATCTCGTCCACGGCCTTCAAAACCTCGGCCGAGTCCGCTATCAAGGTGTCCGTGCTATGCGATATGATGTCGAACGACATGGCACTGTACTTGTCCGGCTTGCCGAGGCCCCGCACGTTGGGCCGGTACACGAACTCGTGCGTGAAGATTTTGGGAATCTTCATGTGCTCCCTGCTCAAAAACCGTGCCGTGGGCAACACGAGGTCGTAGGTCAAGGTGAGCACCGACCCGCTGCGGTCTAGCACCTCGTAGGTGTGTTCCTGCGCCTGCATGACCGACTTGGGGATCAAGAAACTGCCGTAAAAATTCTGAATGGCGCCGTGATTGCGGAAGATCTGCGAGATCTCGTTGATGGTGCCGCTGAACACCAAGAAATCGGCGGTGGTGGCCTCCAAGATGGACCCATGGGAACTCTTGCCCACGCGGTCAAACATGATATCACGTGCAACCGACGCAGGCTGGTTGAAGAGCGTGTCTCTGACCTGCTGCTGCCATGGTGAAGCGGGATCAGCCAATGACTTGAGTGCTTCTTTGATGATGATGTCCTGGTGCTCCACGGGGATAAGCCCGCTCTGGAGCAACTCCGCTGCACCGGGCCGCTTGGATGCGGAGTGTTCTAGAAGCTGTCTGATGATCTGCCGCTCGGTTGTCTTGCGGGCCGAGAAATCTGTGGGGAAGCGGACCTCCGCCAAGCGCAAGTCGTTGAGGATCATGGCGCGTTCCATACCCGTGCCCAACTGGTAGCACATCTCAAAGAAGATAATGCCCAATGAGTACATGTCAATTTTCTCGTCGTAGGTACCCGAGGCAACTTCACGTGCCGTGTAGAAGAAGGTGCCCACGACGGTGGAGAGGTCATTGTTGGGCGTGGCCACCTGGTTGTTTTTGGCAAGAGCCGATGACAACTGCGAATTTTTTGCCAAGCCAAAATCTCCCACCTTAACGTTGTTCGACTTGTCGATGAAAATGTTTGTGGGCTTCAAATCGCGGTGAATGAATCCCGAGCTGTGGATGTACGACACCGCCTCCAACATCTGCCGAAAAAGACGCCAGTACTCGCTTGGATTCTGCGGAAGGCCTCGTTCGATCAAGTCAGCTAGTGTGTTGTTTTCGCAGAACTCCATCTGGATGTAGAGAATAGACCGCTTGGTGTTTTTGGACACACGGGATGTTTCTCTTTGCCTACCACCCTCGCTTTCACTTTGGGTCTCACTCTCGCTTTGTGTTTCGCTTTCACTTTCACTTTCACTTCCACTTCCACTTTCGCTCTCAGTTTCACTTTCGCTATCAGTCCCGTCGCTTTTCTCAAAGACTATGCGCGAGTCGTAACTGTAGTCCAACAGGGCCACCGAGTTAGTGAAATAGTCCACCTGGAACGAGTTGTCGTGACTGAGAAACGACCGGGAACGGGCGATCATGGGGCTTTCAAAATCACCATCTGAGTCCTCGCTGGTCTCGCTGTCGGAAGCAAAAACACTCTCGTTCTGGTCGATCTCCTCCACCCAGCACCCATAGTACCGCACAATGTACTGGTGGTTTAGCCGGGCCAACGAAAACACCTCTGTGAGAAGCGTTTCCAACTTGTCCTGGCGATGCTTGATCTTCTTTATGGCATAAAATGTACCCTCCATCTTGTTGCGGGCTTTCACCACCTCCCCAAATCCGCCCTTGCCGAGTTTACCCACCTCCTCGAAATCACGGGCGTACCGTGACGAGTTGTGAAAATCCTCAGCCTCGAGGGCGTGCGAGTCATCAAGGCTGTGGCTCTGCGCATCCAGCCGGCGTCGGGGGACCCGTGCAGACACTATATTTCGCCGAGCTGCATTGAGCAGACTGCGTTGATATTTGGAAGAGCCAATCGGGTCAGTCCTGAATGCACCAAGAGGGTCGACTTCCGACTCTATGCCCGAGCGGAAAAACTTCACGGCGTTGAGCTCCAAAAGGCTCGAGCGCTTCAGCAGTTTGGGCTGGATCATGCGGCTCAAGAGGTCGTACACCCTCTCGGCATACTCCTCGACACCTGTGTAGTCGCGGGGGTTGAAGTTCACCAAGAAGTCGTCAGGTGACTTGAACTCGCCGTCGACAATATCGTAGTCAAGCATAATTCGCAAGAAAAGAACACCAAGCTGCCAGATATCTGTTTTGGCTAATCCTCCCGACGGGTCCGGATCGGTCCACCGGTGTGGCAAGAACGGATCGGTGAACGAGCAATCAGTGGCCAAGTTCTTCATGCGTAAGAGGTCGTAGCCGTAGTTAGGGTGGCAGTACTTGAGCGTCTTGTCACTGGGGTCGTCATCCTTGTGGCATAAGAGCACACTCAAGGGGCAGATGAGCCGGTGGGAAGTGCCCGAAGTGTGGAGGTGCTCTAGTGCCGGGAGCAACTGGATCATCCAGGAGCGGGCCAAGGCCCAACTGACAGATTCGGTGGTAACGAGAATTTCGTCGATGTACTGCTGCGACAGCGAGTACTCCGACAAGATGCGGATGGTCCAGTCGTCGCGCGGCATCTTCTTGTCGATTTGAAACCCAAATACTTTGAGGATTGACGGGGAGTTGAGCGACATGACGGCCTCTAGCTCCAATTCAAGGCTCTGGATCTCAGCCTTTCCTGCAGGCGACAGCCAGTACTTGTCCGAAAGCGTGATTTCCGTTAGGAGGTACGAAAGCGACGAGAACTGTCCCTCTGGAAAGCGCCTCTTGATGTGCGGCGAGACGTAAGGCCGCACGATATGCTGTGTGGATATGGACAGGAGGAGGTTCTTGCAAGTGTAGCGGATGAAGCCCTCTACGGCCCGGAAACGGAAGCGGGAGTTGGAATCCGGCACGTCGCCCAAAAGCACGCTGTCAAACACGAAAGCAGACAGCGATGCTGGCACCAAGTCGTCCGCAGTTTCTGCCAGGGTGTAGGTGCCCGAGTAGGCCTCCGCGTAAGACTCGTCCTGGTGCATTTCCTTGATCTGACGGTTGATCTCCGCAGACTGCTTCATTTTCGCAGACTGTTCGCGTTTGAGGGACTCGGACTCTTTTTCCTCGAGCAAAAGCCTCTCCTTCTCTATGCGCTTGACGCGCTCCTCCTCTAGCGAAAGCACCTGCTCGGTGGTCTGCTGGAAATCGTCCAAAAGCTCCTTGACATCCATGATAAGCGTGAAGCAGAGCTCCTCGCCGCGGTACTCCTTGAGAACGTCGCTGACCTTCTGCTCTAGGATGCGTAGGCGGGCTTTCAAGAGGTTTTTGGGCAGGAGAAGTTGCACCACGGGCGCCAGCTCGGGGTATGTGGGAGTGAACTGGATATCTAGCACCACGGAAACGACGGGACGCTCGGGGTTTTCATGCGACTGGAGGTGGATCTGGAAGTGGGGCGACGCGTTCTGGCTCCACACCTTATTGCGGGGGGTCACGTCATGGAAGATATCGTTGTAGATGGACCGAAGAGACTCGATCTCATCCTGTTGGCGGTTGTGATTCATAGCAGTGTACTGGCTGGGAAGCGACAATGAGGATCAATCTCTATCAATGGCAATATGGAAGACGCCGATCAATAATAGTGGACAGAATTGTCTCAATAATCAGTCTGTCGACTCGTTGGTGTGACTAATTGGTCAGGTATGAGGCTTGGTCAAGGGTGTTGATCTGGCTGGACTATCTATGCCACAGATTGTCCGCAAATCAAGGTCAGCGGTAGTGGAATCGTAAGGTAGTCGATGGGCTAGTGTGGTCAACCTGGGTGGGCTATACCGAGGGGGACGGTTGTGCAGGAAGTAGACAGCCAATTGTTTCTTGCTCTGCTACTTGAAGCCTGCTTCAGTATTGCCGATCTGTAGCGCCGGATTGTAGGGGCAATCTGTGGTGGCAATCTGTAGTGACGGATCTGAAGTGTTCAACTGTAGTGTGGTAGAGTTGCGCGCTACCAGGCCGATCGCCGATGCGATCGCGAATGGACCTGATCTGTTCATTGTCAACATGTTCTGTGGTCTACACTGTTCCACTGTACATGTGCCATGTTCAGGTGTCTTCTACTCTGCCTTTCTGTCTGCTACTCTGCCTTTCTGTCTGCTATATCCTAAATATTAGTGGCTATTGTGCTGCGTCGCACACCCTATAGACCCTACTACCATTGTGCTTTATGGAAGTTACGCCTGCACACTCGCATTAAGACATGTTGTTCTTCGTGCCAAGACTTGGCTGGAGCCAGCGAGCCTCAAGTGGCTAATTGCTTGATGGGAGCCTGTGCTAATTGCTTAATAGACGCCTGTGCTAAAAAAATAGGGCGCCTTATGTCTTCAGGAACGAAACGGTTAATCATACCGATGGCTGTATTTCTATCAAGTGAAAGTGTTGTAGTGGTACAGTCCTGTACTAGAATCGGTAATACTGTCCCCGTCACAGTTACTATCTACAGTCGATCCGAATTTGAGCCATCGCCGCTGTCCTTGCCAACCTCATATCTCTACGCTCTAATGCTGTAAAGTATCACCCGCTTCTGATGTCGTGGCTGGGGACCATTTTCAATCGCGTCAGATTGGCAAGGCTTTGCATTATTCCAAACACTTCTGGCTTATTACATTGTCACATTCCGTAGACTAGCATAGAGTCCGACTGTGTGGAGACAGGCCATCAGAACTTATCAAATCTGCCATTTTGAAACTGACTCTGTTTTATCCTCGAACACCATTCTGAGCAGTTTCAATCTTCAATTGTCAGACATGTACTTGGAACTCTCTCATGTGTACTTGTTAGAGATATTCTGTGTGGCTATAAACGCTCCTCACCTATGATGGTCTTCAAGTCTCCGCCTAAACAGCATGGATTTACCAGATCAGCATTTAGTCAGGGGTATTGCACTTGCCTGCTTGAATCAACCGTTTCTTTCGTTCCTCCAACCTATGGCCCAGTGCTCTCAGTGTATCGCCAGTAAACTAGTTTTCCACAGTATGAAATTTGGAGTCTACCTTGACACAGACGCTTTCATGTCAGTTTAACCCTTAACTCAGGATACAGTCTTGCATGTGCTCCATGACTCCATTGCTTGAGTTTTTGTTAGCGGAGAGCCAGTGTTCCTAGTTGTCCAGGCCACCGGCAATGATAACTATGTAGATGAGCCACCTGCTAAGAGCACTCCCAAGCTCATAGTTCTCTAAGTAGTTCAAAAAGCCTTCTTCCAGAAAACGCCTTAAACAGTTTCCTAAGTTGGCGTATCAGTGTTTTGGACGTAAAGCAAATTGGACAAGTGAGGTCTATGGCAAGTCTAGGCGTACATCTCTCTTGAAGTGGCTAAAAGTATGGTGGTGTTTTCTTGCAAAAGTTAAGGCCTGCTTTGTATACACCGTTCACCACAACTCAATGAAGAGCGGTCGAGTTTGTGTGTTTGCTCTATAGAATTCGCTCAAGGGAAGACTAGTTAAGTCGAAAGTAACATGATTGAAAGACACCAGGGCGGCTTGTACTTTAAGCTAGGTCTCAAATACTGTTGCGGACCAGCATATAGATTGCCTAGACTGTTGATCGGATGCTTCACCAGTACCTGCTGCAATGTTTTCGAAGAATACTGGAGTTGCTTCTGGGAGTGATCAGTAGGGTGGTTTAATAGCTACTACGATGCGTTTTAAGACTCTCGTAATAAAATTGCAATTTCTGTGAGCATTTGATTGTTTACTAAAAAAGAAACGAGGTTTTGAAGCAAGAAACTCTGTCCTGCGTTGTGCCTTTTTTTACTATAATATGAGAACCTCCCGGTGGCCAAGCTGGTAAGGCACAAGACTGTAATGGCACTGTAATCTTGCGATCGGACGTTCGACTCGTCCCTGGGAGATCTTTTTGCCACAAATGCCATGCTGGCAAGTCTTGTCGAAACACTGAATGTTCTGCCATCCAACGCGCCTGCACATAGGGGCGCTAGTACTCCCAGACGGCTTTTCAGCTTACATCACAATGACATCAGCCAAAAGGCACACCTACTGTATTGATATAAATTCAACTAGAAATCTGCTGGATGCAGCACGGCTGTCTCAGGTGTTTGTGTTACTACTTTGTTTGATACAGAAAGTCAAATATTTCTTCGTAGGGCGGATGGTTCGGTATGTTTCTTTAGTACGCTGTTGTGCAGGGTTGGAGTTGGCTGCCTGGCAGCCTCGTATCTATTTTGGTTCGGTAACTTAATCCTGTGTACACCAGCCTCTCGTGAGGCCATAATGTTAATAAATCTAGCGGTGTATCGACTAGCTCCACTGATTGTGTTCGAGTCCGGGGTAATGTACATAGTATTGTGGTATTGGTCAATCTGATATACATAGCTGACCAGCAAATTCTTTACTATGGGCTTTTCGCCCCACAAAAAGTTCGGCTTGACTCGTGCAATTGCCAGGTGCGGAATGATTTGCAAACGGCTCCAATTGCAAGCAACACTCTGCAAAATGCGACACAGAATAATTTGGGGACCAGAGGGCTTCTGTGGTGTCAAACTATTTGAAAGTGCTGTAGCCTCTTGAGAGTCGAAACCAAACCAGAGTGCAATCCTTGGCGGCTTAGAATGGATTCTCTGTCGCTGAGGCTTGGGCGTTGAGTGCGCGTTTTCGCAGCCAATTCGGGTGCAGCAGGCTTTCCTTGTGAACAGGGAGGTGTTAATGCAACTTTCCTCCCGGGCATCTTTTTAAGAGGGGGACAAATGCGTCGCTAATGCAGCTGACAGTTGAGTTCTGGATAGTCCGTCTCATGCTAGACTTGGCTTCTACATCAAATGGTGGTTTTACTGTCAGCCTAAGTAGTATGACACCCATAGAATGCAGTATAGGAATCGTGGTAGGTGCTAGTTTGTGTGTCATAGTGGCTTCGAGGTATTAAGCTAGCAGAAACTGCACTATTCTTTCAGATATCCCAGGAAGTGCACCGGCTCTAGCACTGATTGGTGCATAGAAAGGAGGGACCAATGCTTGGAGATGGTGTGCACCTTTGTTCCATGTAGAACTGTGGCTTGCTGTGGTCTGGCAGACATGTAGATACCAGGGTATTGCAGTGGAACAGTCACCATCCAAATTTTCAAACACACATTCTGCCGTGCCTGCTTTTCACCACACCCCGATGCATTTGCCTTGGACTACTCAACTTTGAACCAGCCCTAGGTACCATGTAAACGTATTAATGTTGGTTAACCTCAGGTCCCTATGTTTGGCGCATACAGTAGCTTATGACTATCCGAAAGCTGGTAGAACTAATCTACTATTCACTCGTAGAAATAAATGGGTTACTTCGCTGAGGGTAATCTGGTTGGCTCCCGGCACTCTACCGTACCAGGTGTACTTGATGTCGCAAGAGCAAACTACTACATTTCTGTCAAAATAGGTACAGCTGTACGTCAATAATTCAACGAAAAGATATAACATGTGTAGCTGAAGCCACACCAACCGTCGGATTTGTGTGGAAAGAAAATAAATTCCAGATTTTACGTGATCCACATCTCGAGCGTTGAGAGGTTTTTAGATAGAAATTTATTATCATACTACCTCAACAAGGCATCATGCGTCCAACTATCAGGATTGGCTATGACTATCATCTTTAGACTAGAATGAATTCCCGGTTAAAACCGATATACTGTGTCAATATGGATGATGCACTCGAGCTGTTGCCCTTAACATTTAATCTGCTAGTGTAAAGTACCATTTGAGAGGCCTAATAATTTGAGTACCTTCAATGGCTGCACTGAAAAGTGTTGCAGTAAAATGTACTAGTAATGAAACACTGATGATAAGCACAAGTACGTGCATATAATTCAAACTAGTCACTATATTCGGTTTTGGACCTTCTCCGGAAAAGACTCCTAGAAACAAGGTCCACTTTATAGAACAGACACAAATATCAAGACATTGCATCATGATCTACTCTTAAACCCGAGGTTCCAACCTATAATTTATCCCGCTCTCTAGACATGCACATCAGCCATGAGGCTGGCTCCTTAAAGCATCAAACGCCAGGAAAATTTGTGATGCATGTGTCTATCAGACAAGCATTCTGTGAAATTACCAGACGCCAGCAGATTTTTCCAGACGCTAGCGATTTGGTTGGGTACAATGTACCAAGTGGTCAGAGAGCCCCGCTTTGCTTTTCTGTCCTCACCTACGACATGAACTCACGGTAATATTGTGACACCCTCAGCAGGCAACAGTGACAGCAACTCTGGCTGTCGTCTCAGCACATTATTGTGTGCATCTACCCTCTCTGCTAACCGTCTTTTCCTACACCGCTACTGATCACTGCACACAGAAAATATTCCTGATATTCCAATTTCTGAATCAATAATGTTCCCTAGGTCTTGAACTGAATTTGGGACTGACTCTGACGCCTGCCAAAACTATCTGCTGCAGCTCTTCTCCAGTCGTTCCTGCACACACCACCACCACCTATCGCTCCACTCACCTCCAAGGCTGCACCGCTGATGCCCCCCGTCGACCAACTCCCCGCTGACGAGAACACCCTCAGCATCCTCCTCACCACCGACAACCATGTGGGGTATCTCGAGAACGACCCCGTCCGCGGGGACGACCTGTGGCGAACCTTCCAGGAAATCACCTACATCGCCAAGACACGTGATGTCGACATGGTGGTGCAGGGCGGCGACTTGTTCCACGTGTCCAAGCCGCTGAAGAAGTCGCTTCTTCATGTGATCCAGGCGCTACGGCTCAACTGCATGGGCGACCGGCCCTGCGAGTTGGAGCTCTTGAGCGACCCTGCTGCGGCGCTCCGCGTGGGCGACTCCCTCAACTACGAGGACCCCAACATGAACGTGTCCATCCCGGTGTTTGCCATTTCGGGGAACCACGACGATGCCACCGGCGAGGGTCTTCTCTCGCCCTTGGATGTGCTCGCCACCACGGGCCTCATCAACTACTTTGGCCACATTCCCCGCCTGGACAAGATCACCGTCACGCCGTTGGTGTTCCAGAAGGGCTTCACCAAGTTGGCTCTCTACGGCATCAACAATGTGCGGGACGAGCGGCTACAGCGCATTATGCGGAACGGCGATGTCACGTTCCAGAAGCCCGAGCTGGACGCCGACTTTTTCAATCTCTTGTGCTTGCACCAGAACCACCACCGGCACACCATGACGTCGTACGTGCCGGAGGACTTTCTTCCGGGGTTTTTGGACTTTGTGCTCTGGGGCCACGAGCACGAGTGCATTCCGTTCCCCCAGTACAACCCCACGACCGGCTTCGACACGCTCCAGGCGGGCTCGTCCGTGGCCACGTCGCTTTGCCAGGCCGAGGCGGCGCCCAAGCACGTTTTCTTGTTGAAAATCCGCGGCAAGGACTACTCGCTCGAGCCAATTCCGCTCTCCACGGTGCGCCCGTTCATCATCAAGGATGTCTGTTTGAAGGATGAGCATTTTGTCGAGGGCCCCGCTTCGAAAGCGGACATTGCGTCGTTTTTAAACGGGCTGGTGGAGAGCATGATCACGCAGGCCCGTGCTGACGCTGTGAACGACACGCTTCCTCTTGTGCGGCTCCGCGTCGACCACACTGGCGACTACGAGGTGGAGAATGCCCGCCGCTTCTCCAACCGCTACGTGGGCAAGATCGCCAATGTGAACGACATTTTGCTCTACCACAAGAAGAAGGTGGATGTTGCACCCAGGCAGAAAGTGGCACACCACCAGGAGCCGGCCGTCGTGGCGGAAAACGTCTCCATACAGCACATCCTCAAGCAGTCTTTGGGGGATTCGGTGCTCCACTTGATTCCGGAAGACAGTATTTTTGAGGCCACCAAGAAGTCCATTGAGCAGGACGACAAGCAGATCTTCTCTGACTTCGTGGAGAAGACCATCACCAGCGCCACGGCGCAGCTTCAGAAGATCAATATCGACGAAACAGAGTTCCACGCGGGCGACGAGGCTGCCATGAAAAAGTCATTTCGTCAGCTACTCAACAAGTTGCGTTACGACACCAAACGGATGCCTTTGGACGATGTGGCCGTGGAAAACGTGCCAGAAAAGGCCACTAAAAGGGCCACCTTTTTGGAGTCGGACGAAGAGGACTTTCTCCCAAAATCTCCAGCCCCAAAGCTGCGTAAGCCCGTCGCCAAGGCAAAGTCAACGGTCCAAGTCGCTGACTCCGACTCTGACGACTATGTACCGGAGAGACCCGTCAAAGTACCTGCCAAAAGGAACCTCAAGGCTGCTCCAAAACGGTCAGTGAAGAAAAAGACAAGCTCTCTAGATGATTTGTTGAGTCTAGGCTGAGTTGTGCGGTCTCGTGGGGCGCTACAAATGCAGCAAAAAGATGCTAGTTACAGGAAAAAGCGACTACGGGAATTGGCCAGGAGTCTGCTAAACTAGCACATTACCCTGGAATCTTCTTTCGCTCGATCGCCGCCTCTATCACATGCACGTGTGTGCAGTTACTTGTTACCCCCAGTGCAAAGATATTGAATGATTCAACAGTGCATGCTCCTTCGAGTACTTTGTTCAGTCACTGGTCTGGGTGTTGCACGGGCTCGAGTGTTTAAAGATTCAATTCTGCCATTCCATTCAGCTGCGTACGTCTCTGGGGACTGAGCACGGGTACTACTTGCAATCATGCGGCCATGGCCACAATTTAAGTACCTCCACACTCTGTGGTAGGCTTTCTAGGGTGGATACACTAATCCTATGTATTGCTCTTGGGCGCTACTACATCATGGGACTAGGAGTCTAGGGCTCACGCTCACTACATAGAAGCGGCTTCCTTGATCAAAGCTTCCATGTCAAACGACTCGTCGCCCGCAGTGAAGGACTGCAACAAAGCCACTTTCTGGGGACACTCGGTGACACCATAGAAGCGCTGCACATTCAATACCAACAACTGCGCTTCGTCGAGCGTGAGCGGTACATCGTCTTCCACCTGGCCGTTCATCAACACCAGGCCCTTGTCGTGCATGATGTCCTGGTGAAACATCAACGTGGTATGCGGCTTGGCGTACTCCTTGTGCAACTTGTACTCGGCCAATGACGTGAGCATGCAATGCGTGGTGTTGGGCCCCACGAACCCCCACTGCACAAAGTGCATCTCATAGCCGTCGCCTTCTTTGGGAAGCGGCAAGATGAAGTTGGGGTTCTTAAATGCATTGGCAAACATGCGGGAAAATTGCTCCGCCAGCAACACTGCACTCATCGCCCTTTCGTTCTGGGCAAAGCGGGCCCGCCAGATGAACTCCAACTCTTTTGGCGGCAAGTCCCGCACCTTGGCCACGTCAACAAACGACAGCAACGTCTTGTACGGTACCTGCGGTGTGTCCTTGTCGACTTTGCCTCTTTCTGTGAAGGCCTTGTCTCGGTTAGCGCGTGCTTTTTCCGCCTGTTTTTTCTCATGGGCCTCAAGTTCGGCCAACGGATCCACGGCGTTCATCTGCTTTTTCTTGGCCTCGATCTCCGCCTGGAGCTTCTGCGTCAACTCGTCCACGGACCCCACACCCATCTGCTGCGCCTTAGCCCGGAGCTTTTCCTGGTACTTCTCCATGGGCAGCACCACGCTGCCACGTGACGTACTGGCGTACCGCAACGCGCGGCCCACGGTACATTTGCTCAAGACTCGAAATCTGTACATGGTGGCTGAACTCACGCTTCTGGTGATGGAGTAAGTCGCGGTACACCCGTACCTCCGGCGCTGCCCCACACAACAGACCGTACGCCAATAAGTGACCAAAAAACATGTAGCCTTGTATGCTCTGGGTGACAATCGACGGCGTTAAAGGTGTAGAGGTGCATAAGGAAAGTATTTTTGCATACTAGTGGTTGTGTGTGTCTAGTGTCCCGTCACTATTTTAGAAGACTGCGGGTCAATATCCCACAACTTAAATACTGTCGACGAAGAGCAAGGGGGCACGATTCTACATGCCAATTTATCAAGTTTTTGTATATACAAGGATTGGAAAGATCCAACCGTCTCTAGAGAGGGCACAGTTGTGCAGTGAATCCGTAAGGCCACAGGTGGTAGGGGAGTCAGTGGTTCAAGAAGCAGGAGCAGTCATCAGCACGTCCGCCGCGATTCCTTCTTGAACTGTGAGTCTTTGGCTGGCCATGCCATTAGTAAGGCGCAGGATATGCTTGTCTTAGTCACAGCCAAGTGGACTCGGCTTTGCAGAGGTATTGACACTGAGGCCACTTTTGGCACCAGCCCACAGCTTTGACTGCTTAGTTGCCTGGAAGAATTACCGGCTTGTTGTTCGACTATCGCTGTTCATCACACCCAAACGTCTGCATCCGACCCTTTTATCATTTTTCCCAAGGTCATCGTTCATTTCTTTCCCTCGAGGAACTTCTGCTCCTCCTTCTGCTGGTACTCCTCGGGCGCATCTTTGGCGTAGTGCCCCAAGGTCTTCTTCAACGACTCGGGAATATCCTCGAAAGCCAAGTCGTCTGGCGTCGTTGCCACCGACTCGCCCTGCGCCTTCAAAAGCTCCTCCAAGTTCACCTTGTCGTCCCGGAAAATCTTCAAATTGTCTGCAATCAAATGGCGGTTTTTGCACCCGGGACACTGGATCAACACACTTCCTTTCGTGTACGCCTGCTTGGAAAAGGTATGAGACGAACGGGTTTCACACTTCTTGCAGGTGAAGGCGATCATGAGCTGCGGCGTGTCAACTTTGAGCGTGGCAGAGTTCTGGGGGGTGGTGGGGGCTTCGCCTTGACTGGAGTCTAGACCCTCGGATTTCTGCGTGCTATGGAAACGCAAACCGAGGACCCGGGGTATGGCCAAGACACGAGGCGGCATTCTTGCTGCCGCCCGGACTGGCACTAAGCTTCTGGGTTGCCTGAGTAGTCTCAACATGATGGGGAATTCCATGGAACCCTGCGGATATAAGCCGTGCACCGTGCACGCACCCGTGCACCAAACAATACACCCGTACACCACACACATACACCCGTAACACGGTGCACACGTGCAGCAACACACACGGTGCTTCACCTGGCGCAGTATCCACTGCGGCTCACCTGGTAGTGGGGGACTCCAAAGACCTCGCTGGGTTTCGGCGAGTGCACGTGACTGGTCACGTGCCTCGCCGTCTTCAGGCCCCGCGCCATTTTCAGTCCCCGCCATGTGGGGCAACCATGTTGGATGAGACCAAGGCCTTCCACCACGCCACGTACAGCGCAGTCTGTCAGATTCCCCACGGGGCCGTCACCAGCTACGGCCACATTGCGTATCTCATCGGCAGGCCGCAAAACGCCCGGCAAGTGGGTGCGTCGCTCAAGAACAGCGGCGTGATTTTGAGGATGTTCGATGCTGAAGGCATACACTTCCCCGAGCTACCGTGGTGGCGCGTGATTTCCAGTGCTGGACATATCTCCAAGCGCGATGACGGGGAAATGGAGCAGAAACGACGCTTGGAGATGGAGAATGTGCAGGTCCACGGCATGTCCGTGAACGTGCAAGAATATGGGTGGTTTCCGGAAGACATAGAGTAGGCCTTGTTGACAGAGACACGGGCAACTGACGAGTATTGAAATATCAGTATTGGAGCAGATGCAGATGCAGCTTTGGATTTTCTCTTTGGTAGTGCAAGTTTTGTCCAGGACGATTGAAGTAGAATGTGAGATGGTATTCAATTGGGTCGTTCAGTAGGTTCATTTTGGACCTGTCAAGCGGTCTGCAAGAGTCTGCAAGAGTCTGTAAGCGGCCTGTCAATTGGTAATTTTTCTCTAAACTTGGGTCTGCTTCCCACGGCCTCGGCCACGGCCTCTGCCCCGGTATCCCCCTCTTTTTGGAGGCTCACCCCGTGCAAGCCTCATGAGGTTCTCCTCCTCCATTTGCACCCGCCGACATTCTTCCTCCCACCACCGGGCAAATTCTTGCTCTTGTTGGATTTCTTGCAACGTCTTGGTCGGTCTTACTGCTGGCGCTGCCTTTGGAGCGTTGTCTGGAGTCAAACTGGAAGGTTTTTTGAAGGATTTCGGCTCTTTCTTAGGCTCCTGGCCGAGAATCGGCAAGTCCTGAAGCAACGACTCCACACTTGAATTTCCACCTCCGACTGCTGCACCGTTAGAGGCTGCTCTGGATCTGGAGTTGGAGCTGACGCCTGAGCTGGACGCAGGTTTTGCCCACGGGTTCCGTAGATCCACCTTCTCCGTATCCTGCGGAGGCTGGCCTTGGCTCTTGGCCTTGCGTTCTTTCTGCGACAACCGCATCGCAGGCGAGAACTTGATCTTTGTCTGCCGCCTATCTGTGTTGATGAACTCACCGAGCATCGGTGTGGGTCTGGAGGGTTCGGAGCTTGTTCTAGTCCCGACCTTAGGAATCTCTGGGGCAGACCTCGAGTCTCTCTCGGAGACTTTGGAATCTCTTTGCACGACAGTTGAGTCTCTTCTTTCCACAACAGTCGAGTCTCTTCTTTCTGCAACCATCGATCTCTCTAGTCCCTTTGAACTGTCTATTTTGGCCTTGGGCTCTTTCTTTCTGCGCGTCACAACCTCGAAGTCGTCGTCATCGACTGCACTCTCCGATGACAGGGCATGGCGATCAGAAAGCGCCAACTTCTGGAGGCTCTCCCGCATCTCAGACATGGAGTACATGTCCGAATGGGTTTTTGACATTTTGCGGCTCAGCTTGCGCCTTCGGGAGTCGCCCTCCGGGACCTCAAAGATCGGCGCAAAACTCGAGAACCCTTTGCGGTCGCTCATGTAGGTCTCGTTGTAGCGGGCAACATCGAGCAAAAACTCATCCACCGTCTCCGGCAATGGCGTAGTTCCGCCCACATCCCAGTTAAACTCTCCCTTTTCGCCAACCACAAAATCCGCCCTCTTGCACTTGTCTAAGAACTCAAGCACATACTCAACCCTCCGCCAGAGACTCTCGTCGATGTCTTTGAGGTACGGGTCAAACACCACAAGCTCGAGATTGTGGTAGATGTACCAGCAGCAAGACATGAAGAGCTTGGGCGCATTGAGCCCGTCGGAATGACTCAACAACACCAACACATTGTCGATGCTGATGTGCTTCTGGATAGCCAACTCGCAGAGTCGTTTGAGTTGCACGAGCAAAAGTTCATCGGAAATGTCGATCATGCCGAGCGCAAAATTGACAAAGTCGTCGGCGTCCACCAAGAGCTCTTGTTCCGGTCCCAAAAGCGCCGTATCATTGCATCCCTGGAGATGGCGCAAAATGACATTCATCTGCTCCACGGAGACGTTTTCCAAACTCACATACTTGTCGTCAGAGTCGTCACCATCGGGCCCATCCCAGGCCAAAATCGTCTCGAAGAAGGCGCTTCTGCAGATAACAAACGACAGGCAACGCATAGTCTCGCCGCCAGCCAACCCCACCAAAACGTCGCCGTACCGGTCATCTAGTTGCGCCATCTGCCGGAGGAACACGGCGTCGCTTTCGTACAGGTCCATTCGGAAAAGGGCCACAAGGTCCCGGAAATGCTGCCTGATTTGCCGCTCTTTAGCCAGCTTCAACTCCTTGCTCCAGAAATCCAACACACTGTTGGTATACATGAAGTGCACAAATACCAAAAGAGCAATGGGCTCGATTTGTGCCTCGAGCCAAATCTTGCCGTCGGAGTAGTGGCCCTTGATGCGCTGGTGCACGAAGTACTCGTCAGTTCCTTGGAACAATTGCCTGCAGAACGCAGACCTCTGGTAGAAAAGCGCGTGGTGGAACCCAAGAGTAATCCCGTCGGAAACAATCTTGCCGTCACAGAACTTCTGTTGCAGCCAATCAAGCAGGAACAGCGTGCGCAGTGTGCAGGACCGGAGCACCTGCTTATGGGCTTGCACATCTTCGGTGCTGATAGCCTGGTACGTCTGCGGCGACACTTCAGGTGCTGTGTACCGGTCGGAGTACGCCTGGAGAAGGCGGTCCGGCACGTCCAGCTCCGTGTGTTCGCCCGCAAAACGGGGGCAGACGTAGCAGTTCGTCTTGTGGTCCACATCGAGAAGCTGGTCTTGTTTCCGGTAAGTGTCCGGCTCCACCAACGGGCTCAAGTACTCCATGTCCTTGAAGAAGTCGTTCTGCTGGAGTTTATAGGGAAGCGGGTCGATGTCGTCTCGGAGGAGCCCGAATGAGGCAAACGTGTCGCTGCAGGAAACACGAACGACACGGTTGATGCCTTGAACCTTGGTGAACTTTCGTTTGGGCGTGGCCCCGGTAGATCCCCGCCGAGCCTGCGCTTCCCCTCCCAATGCTCTCGTGAACACTGTCCCATCCACCGTGCACAAGATGACAGACCCGTCGCTAGCAATGTCCATATCCACGGCCTGCATGTTGGCCGTGAACGGCGTCCAGAGCGTCTGGTACCTTGAGGCTTTGGGGCTGGTGCTGTTGAAGACGCACTGCACCACGTCTCCCGTGTCAAGCAAAAGGTGGAAGTTTTCGTGCGACGTCACCGCAACCTTTTTAATCGCCGGAGGCCGGGTCATCACCGAGGGCTTGAAAACTTCAAAGTGGAGCGACGTATCGACCCTCGGGGCGATTTTCGGAAGCTTTGCCCGCTGGTGTTGGCTAAACACAATCACCTCGTTGCTCTCTGTGACCACCACAGTGCAGGTGTCACAGGTTGCCACCAGCCGAATGCTCTCCCGCATGGAAACAGCCTTGGGTTGGTGCTGGATGCTTCCAGAGTGGGTCACGTGACCCACCACGAAGTCCTCGCCCTCGTCCACTGGCACTCCCATTTGCCCGATGTTGAGCCCCCAACAAAAGATGGCGTCCGCCGTATACGCTAGCGAGTGCACGTTGGACACGGCCACGCCTATCACCGGCTGGGACGCTTTACGGAAGAAGCTGATCTCCTGCGGCGTAGCCTCGTAGATGTCGCCGCCCTTTCCGAACGCACGCTGGCCACTCTCGTATCCTAGCTGCCCGTAGCGGTTCAGGCCCCACGAAAATAACCGCCCTGTGCTGGTGAGCGCCACGTTGTGGCCATTGGAGACAGCACATGTGGCGACTGCATATAGCAGGGGCACGGGTTTGTAGTCCCCCGAGTTCTGGGACGTACCGTGGCCCAAACGACCGCGCTTGGCGGCGCCGCAGGTGTAGACGTGGCCGGAGACAGTCACAAGCGCCGCGTGGTAGTTGGACACGTGCAAGGCCCGGAGACGGGCAGTGGGTGGGTCACGTGCGCCGTCACGTGCAATGCACACGTGGGTCGGGCCTGCCCGGTCTTCGGCGGTGCCGAGCCCCAAGTTGCCGTAGATGTTGGATCCGAAAGCATACGCTCCAGATGCACCACGCTCGGGGGTCCACCAGCACTCTATGGCGTTGGTGGTTCTCGGTGTAGATGTAGGACGCCTTTTGACCAAGTGGAACTGGTCATTTTCGTTGATGTAATCCGGAATCCAGTAAAAGTGCTGTGCTTCGTTGGCTAGAAGCAGCAAAGGGTCTCTTCTGCAGCGGTCTTTGCGTTTTAGGAGCTCGCCAAGCGCATTGTGGGGCAGATCGCTCAAATGACCCAACAATATGCATAAGCAGGCCATCCTCTTCAAGTAAAAGACGTAGTGAAGAACATTCCACCCATTCTCATAGTCCACAGCAGCAAGAAGCGTTTTCAGAACAGGCATAGCGAGCACTTCGGCGAGTCTTTGGGTATTGTTGGAGATGATGCAAATATGGAGAAGATTTCGGCCAAAAACATCGCGGCGGAGAATATTTTCAACGGGCATATCCCTTAGGGCAGAAAGTGCCTGCTTCAATGGTTTTGCCGGTTTTTCTGGCTTCTCTGTCGTTGCGGCATGGCCTTCTAGCATATTCCTAGTCATAATCCGGCATGTGCGAATGTGTGATTTCCGAGTCTCCAAAAAGTGTCAGTTGCGCGGGATGTCAGTTCCGAATCTAGCAGCTGTTAGGGTGATATGTCTGCCAAACTTTCAGTATGCACAAGATGGTATGGTAAGCAGATGGATGAACCGCGTATAGATATCGGTGGTGTACGGGTGTATCATTTGAACAAGACAGAGACATGGCTCTTGGTGCAGGATGACACAGGATAGTTGATGTAGCAGCGGCAGCGGTAGCTGTAGCTGTAGCTGTGATTGTGGCAGTAGCTGTGATTGTGGCAGTTGCTATAGCAGCAGCTGCTGCTGTAGTGCACTTCGTGTAATCACCAAGTGTATCTAGTATTGTATATAGTACATAATCATAAGCCAGGCCAATGCCACTTTTGACGGTCTCCGTGATCTAGCTGACGTGCGCACGAGCAGCCGAATATTAGCTCACCGAGGTCTGCCACTTCCGAGACCCATGACAGTCGGGGTGCCTCTGTTGGCTTCACTTGCACCTCACTCGTCCATGCTAATGTCAATGCCGAAAATAGAGTCTTCGTCGTCATCATTTTCCACGCCCCCTGGCATCTCGTCTTGTTCTGCCTCTTCCTCTTCCGGCAAAATGTACGTGGCACTGAGCGGCTTCTTCTTGACCAGGGCAATCTTACCCGTGGGCGGAAGCCGCGGCCGGATGTTTCTCTGCTTTTGCGGCAACTCCTCGTCCTCCAAAAGATGCAACTTGTCGGGCGGCGGAAGGTCTAAGCTCTCACCCTTACGCTTCTGCTGCTTAATGTAAGCAGCCTCGGACTTCTGCACTAATTCAGAATAGAACCCGTGAAGAAGGCCTATTTGAGCCGGCACGTCCGCCACAGTCAACTTAACTGTCTCGAGGTCCTTCAAGTCCTCGTACTTGGTTGACTTGCTCGTGGGCCCTGCGTTGTTGAATGAGTTATGGAGACGTGAATGGAGGAGGTAAACAGGCACCGAAGACAGGAGCATGTTGAACTCCTTGTCAAGCCCGAGCTCCTTGAAGCCAAAGAAGTCATCGCCCAACTCGGTGGTGAAGTCGCCCGTGGTAAACTGTTCACTGTTGTCGTCGAAGTTCTGCTCATTGAAGTTTTCAAGAGTAGGCCGGAGCAATTCTTTTAGGAATCCCGACAACTTGGCCCGAAGGTCTTCCAACTTGGCCTCGGTCTTCTTCACCCGCTCCTGGACAAACGTGTAAAGGTCATCAGGTTTCTCCACGCCGTTCTCCAAAAGCGAAAGAAGCACAATGTCCTTTTTGCCTAAGGTGTTTCTCAGTGTGCTCTCCGTGTGCAACTTCATGGTTTTGGCGAGGTTCAGAAGATACTTCTCGGCCACCTGTGTAAGTGTGTTGATGGCCACACTGTCGGTGCTTTCGAAGCCAGTGTGCATGCCAATCTTGGCAACGCTTTTGCGGAGGGCTGCATACTGCACAGTCAGGTCGTTGAGTTCGTGGTTGGGCAACTTCGATACGTCGTCGACGTCCACTTCCTTCAAAAACTCGATTTCCGGCTGCCTCATTTGAGTCCGGTGCATGAACTGCTGTGTTTGCATCTGCCTAATGAGCGAGATCTTGAAACAGATTTTGCGGATCTCCTGGATTTCCGTGATGTTCTTGGTGTAGAGGCCGTTGAGACCCGCCTTGGGGTCCAAAACAAGCCCGGTTTTCTCACTTTCGCCTTTATTCAAAATGACATCCACCATGGCACTCTCGTACTTGTCTTGCAGAACATCGTCCACTCCCTTGTACACAAGTTCCGGAATGCCTCCAGCAATATCATACTCCAAGAGATATGGCTCGTCGTTGTCTAGCAACTTGTTCCCCTTGGAAACCACCTCCTTATTATCGAGAAAGTGGTTGAAATCGCTCATTTTCTTGGACTCGCGGATAATTGCCTCGGCGTTCATTCGAAGCCGGCAGTCCTCGTCAAAAAGAGAGGCCCGAGCCGAGCAGTAATTGGCACGCGATTTCGCCGTGAGCACCTTCCAGGCCTGTAGTTCTGCATCCTGGTGGTCGTCGTCATTGTCCTCTTCGCGAGACTCGGCATCGCCTTCCTCGGCGTCATCTTCCTCTTCCTCGGCAACTTCCTCATTGGTCACGCTTTCCGTAGGTGCTGCAGGCTTGGGGGTCTCTTTTTCTTCTTCTTTGGGGGTTTCCACTTCCACCTTAGTCTCTTCCTTGATAACCTCTCGTCTCATTTGTCCTTTTTTCGAGGACTTGACGCCTTTCCCAGCGCCTTTTGCTGACGGCGTCTGGCTTCCTTCGTGCTCAATTTCATCGTCCTTCTCGATTTCGGAGCGGTTTCTAATGGTGATCTCCGGAATCATGGGCACAAGCTTCTGTGTGCGTTTCTGCATTGCGATGGCGTGAGCCCTCAAAAAGTGCTTGGGGTCGGTGTTGTACAACAAGCAGTTGTTCCAGATAAGCATGAGGTCGTCAACAAACTCCTGCTTGGACTGGTACGCCAAGCCCTTGAGCTTCTTCATAACCGTGTTCAAGTCCATGGGCGTTTTGATGATGAGTCCGTAGTTAGGCGCCTCTCGCTTTGACACCTTGTTCAAAAACGGCGTCAGGTGCTCGGTGTACCCCCGCAAATCGTGGAGAACCTTCTCGCAGGCGTCGTAGAGCTCCTCCTGGCCCACCCGCTCGTCGTTGGCCCATTTGCCGCGGTTCTTCCGGATATCCATGAAGAGCGAGCGCAACTCGATGTCGTTGAGCGCAATGTCTTCTCTTTTCTCCCGGATGGTCTCTAGCAAGTGCTTTAGCGAGTGCGAGGCTGCGCCGAAGGTGATGGGTATGTCGTTTTCCTCGCCCTCCGACGGCTTCTGGTTCTCGATCTGGAGGTCGGACTTCTCGAGCTTGCGGCGTTTGATCAACGTTTCCCGGTCGTACTCGAAGTTGTGGTATATTTTGTTGAAGTTCTTGATCTGGATGTCTCTTTCCTCGAGCGATGCGGCCGCCGGGAGCTCGTCGGTCTTCTCGGGCGTCTGCTCCTGGGGGCTTTTCTGGCGGAACGCAGAAATGGGGATGCGGAGCACCACCAGGCCGTCCAAACGCTCCAAGGCGTTTTCCTGGGCGGTGTTGGGCGCAGTGGCCGGCGCACTCGCGTCGGCGTCGTCGTCGTCGTCATAGTCGTCTTCCTCAGCCCGGATCTTTGGAGCCGGCGTCTCCGCAGGAGCCTCGGGCTGCAGATCTAGCAGCTCCATCAAGTCGTAGTCAGGGGAGTCGAGCTCCATGTCGTGCATTCGGCTCAGCGTGGGGGTCTTGCAGTCTGCGGCGAAGTAGAAGTCAATGGCCTTTTCCCAGAGAATAAAGCGTAAGTTGAGCGCCAACGAGGCCAAGGGCTTGACGCCCTCCTCGAGACCCTCGTCGTCGTGGACGTCCGAGGGCTCGTTCTGCGCCTCGATCTTCAAGGTGCAGTTGCCGTCGAGGAAAGCTGACCACAAGTCAAGACTATCTAGCGCCAAGATGTGGGCTAGCACCAGGCTCTGGAACCCGTTCAACGCCTCCTTGAAGTGGTCCTTTTGATGGAGCCTTTTGGCAAGCAGGAAAAGCCGCGCCTTGTCATTGAGCTGGAACGGCGCCAAGCGGTCCATGTCTGTGGGAGTGTGTGGAGAAGGCAGCGTGTGTTGGAGACAGGGTGATGTGTGGAGGAAGGCCGAGACGAAAGGGCAGGGCTTGGGCGCTGGTTTCACCGCTCACTGTGCGTCGGTTGTAGAGAGTCCAGTGCACCTATCGAGCAGCTGGCTGTTCGGTAGAGAAGGGCTGAGTAGAGTTGGTGCTCTGGAAGGTAGCGCTGGTGAGTGTTGACGTGCGCAGCGTGCAGGCCGCCGCGTAGGCAAAGCGTGAGGCTGAGACCAGCGTTGGCTGAGACAAGCGTTGGCTGAGACAAGCGTTGGCTAGTGGACAAAGTGCCGGTATGGCGGTGTCGAGTGGTTCTGATCTGAGATGGTGATATGTTGCTGTGGTCATGACAGTGAGGCTGTGGACGAGCTTTAAGGTAAGTTGTGGTATGGTAATTGAGTGAGTTGAGTGTACATGAGTATGTTGAGTCTATGTTGAGTCTATGATGAATCTACTCTCTGTTTATTCTATGTTGAGTCTACTTTGTTGATTAGAATTAGTTTCTTCTTTCTCTGTTGAGTCACTAAGTCTGGTGTCTACTTACTCTGTCGAGTCTGCTTATTCTGTTGATTGTCGTCGTTGATCTGTGGTCTGTGAGTCTACTAAGTCTGCTGGGTCGGATTCCACTTATTCTGAGACTCTACTTTTGGTGATCTGTCGTCTGCGATCTACGTCGTTCTGTCGTCTGTGATCTACGTCGTTCTGTCGTCTGTGATCTACGTCGTTCTGTCTGTGTGTCGGTATCAGTCTGCATACTTAGTTATTGCCTACCGCTATGGCCTCTAGCGTCGCCCTCCTCATCTCGCTTCCGCCGCTCCTCCAGCCTTTCCAGAGCGTCTGCTACACACAGAGGTGTTGATGAATTGGCCCCAACCCGACTCATAACGCATCACATCCCCCCACTTCCTTGCCAATAAACCTCTTTTATGGCCTCGGTCTTAAGGACACCGGACTCGTTGCTGGCGCTCGGATTCATCTAGGGCTGGAATTGGTGCTTGTGCGTTTTGTCCCAGAGTGAGCGGATTCTGCGTCCTTCAAGGGACTTTCTGCTGACCTCAACGCTAGATAGTCGTCTCAATTGCACCTGTGTTGGAGCTCTGATCATTGCTCGTGACTGAGAGTAAGCGGAGACTTGGTGCCGAACTTCTGCAGTGAACTCTATGCCACTCTACTTACTCTACTTTCAAGAGTGCTCAAATCAAGCCTAAATTCAGAACGCTCATTGTCGAGACAGTCTTCTCATGATGTCTGGTGGCTCTTCAACTCGGTATCTGAAACTTCTTTGACTTCCTCCACCTTCCTCCATCGTGGTGTCATTGGTGTGCACATGGCCTTCAGCAGGGAATTAGCAGACAATAATGCTTGCCTCAACCTGGCTCAGCTGCAATCGTCGAAGCTTGATAGACCCAAAATGGCCTCTCGTTACATGTCACTTCAGCTCGGCACTCACCATTCATCCATCATGCTCTTCAGATACTCACCCGTGACTAGCCTCACACCTGTCGGTGGAGCTGTCTAGTCAACGAGGCAGCAGCGTTGATGTATGGAGTGTTAAAACAGGATCATACAAATTGGGTGTTCAGGTCTCGTTCTATTCACTAACTTCACAGAATTCATCTACTTGAACGGAACGTGTCTGCTGCAAGGCGCCGTGCAAGAAAGCTGTTGATATACTTATTGTGAAACAGCCCGTCTGTGAGGTTATGCAGTATTGCTCAATACCATGATATGCTTTGGATTCAGAACTGTACTAGTCGACCATTGGTAGTTTGCAATGCATTTGGCGTTAGTAACTTAGTGGTACTAATACTAGCTCTTGCATTCACGGTTCTTCAGTACGATGGTTCTTATATTGTGAATGGAGTTAGTAGCTAGTCTGATACTATGATGAATACAAAGCAGCTGTTTACACGCCTGACCTGTGTTTCTTCTTTTCGGTGCACTATTTAATTCGTAGACTGCACGATTCCGTCTAGTGGAGACCCTCATATAGGCTCCGTGCGGGGACTGTAATGTGGCTGTGTAAGTACTATGAAGTACCAGTGCAGCATCTATGTAGTAGCACGTTTTACAGCCGTGGTCTTAGAGTAGTATGTCACGTGGATGGCTACTGCCGGTCAGTTTCCCGCTTCAGGGCCCGAGTCGTACGAGCTGTGGACTACGGCTTCACTTTCGAGCACAGGCATTTATTAAAGTATACTGATGTCACAGGCGGCTGGGAGTCACAAGCATCCATGAGAAACCCCGCCACTCAAGCTCTGGTCTGCACACTCGATACAGGGTATCCCGCTCCAAGAAAGTCGTTGCGTATAGCCATTTTTAGGCGACCCTTTGTTCATCGTCCTCGTTTGCTGTTCTCTGCAGAACCGTTAGGCACGAGCATTTCCAAATGGAATCTCTTCGTCATTTTCGGTCAGCTCTACCTTTGGCGGATTTGGCTCCCGCTCGCATATTAACTTTTTCAAACATTTCGAAAACACATCGAGGGTGCGCAATGGATACACCCACACATCATTAACTGCGAGACAATCTTCGTCACTTGAGTCACCGCCATCACGGACGCGACAGATGTCATTGTATAAGCACTGAGGTGGGATATCTTCAAAGGATTCACCGGTGGGACACTTTTTTCCTTTGTAATGGGTGGCATCAACAAGTGGATACACTCTTCCGTCATTTAACTTGACGGATACTCTTTGAGTTTTGAATGGAATCTCTTCATCATCTTTGGTCAGTTCCACCTTTGGTATGTTTGCCCCCCGATCGCATATCATTTTATCCCAACATTTTGAATCCTTGAGTTCATCAAATGTGTACTCCCACTTAATATTAGCACCAGAGCACCTATTGATAGGCATGACACCGCCAGCATTGCCGGCACACATCCTATGGTATATGCACTGGGGTGGAATGGAATCAATATCAGCTCTAGCGTCACACTTTTGTCCTTTGTAATGAGTGGCGTCAACGAGTGGATAAACTCTGCCGTTAGGCAACACGACGGAAATTCTCTTTTCCTGTTCTTTTTCGTCGGCGCCGCTGTTTTGGTCTGGCTTGTCCTCCTGAACTGGCTTGTCCTCTGGCTTGTCCTCCTGGGCTGGCTTGTTCTCATTTGGCCTCCAGGGTGCTACGCTCAGTTCTTTGTATGGAATCTCTTCGTCATCTTCGGTCAGTTCCACCTTTGGTATGTTTGCCCCCCGATCGCATATCATTTTATCCCAACATCTTGAATCCTTGAGTTCATCAAATGTGTACTCCCACTTAATATTAGCACCAGAGCACCTATTGATAGGCATGACACCGCCAGGACTGCCGGCGCACATCCTATGGTATATGCACTGGGGTGGAATGGAATCAATACGGGCATTATTGTCACACTTTTGTCCTTTGTAATGAGTGGCGTCAACGAGTGGATAAACTCTGCCGCCAGGCAACACGATGGAAATTCTCTTTTCCTGATCTTTTTCGTCGGCACCGCTGTCTTGGTCTGGCTTGTCCTCTGGCTTGCTCTCCTGAGTTGGCTTGTTCTCTGGCTTGTTCTCCTGAGTTGGCTTGTCCTCCTGAACTGCCTTGTTCTCTGGCTTGCTCTCTCTTGGCCTCCAGGGTGCTACGCTCAGTTCCGTTTTGTATGGAATCTCTTCGTCATCTTCGGTCAGCTCCACCTTTGGTACGTTTGCCCCCCGCTTGCATATCATTTTGTCCAAACAATTCGAATTCTTTTTAAGTTCATCAAATGTGTACTCCCACTTGATAGGAGCATTAGGACACGGTCTGGGAAACATGACACCGCTACCACGGACGCGACAGATAAAATTGTATAAGCATTGGGGTGGCAAGGTGTCAATATCAGCTCCAGCGTCACACTTTTGTCCTTTGTAATGGGTGGCATCAACGAGTGGATAAACTCTGCCGCTAGGCAACACGACGGAAATTCTCTTTTCTTGATCTTTTTCGTCGGCGTCGCTGTCTTGGTCTGACTTGTCCTCTGGCTTGGCCTCCTGGGCTGGCTTGTCCTCTGGCTTGTCCTCCTGGGCTGGCTTGTTCTCTGGCTTGTCCTCCTGAACTGGCTTGTTCTCTGGCTTGTCCTCTTGAACTGGCTTGTCCTCTGGCTTGCTCTCTCTTGGCCTCCAGGGTGCTACGCTCAGTTCTTTGTATGGAATCTCTTCGTCATCTTCGGTCAGCTCCACCTTTGGTATGTTTGCCCCCCGATCGCATATCATTTTATCCCAACATCTTGAATCCTTGAGTTCATCAAATGTGTACTCCCACTTAATATTAGCACCAGAGCACCTATTGATAGGCATGACACCGCCAGGACTGCCGGCGCACATCCTATGGTATATGCACTGGGGTGGAATGGAATCAATACGGGCATTATTGTCACACTTTTGTCCTTTGTAATGAGTGGCGTCAACGAGTGGATAAACTCTGCCGCCAGGCAACACGATGGAAATTCTCTTTTCCTGATCTTTTTCGTCGGCACCGCTGTCTTGGTCTGGCTTGTTCTCTGGCTTGCTCTCCTGAGTTGGCTTGTCCTCTGGCTTGTTCTCTGGCTTGCTCTCCTGAGTTGGCTTGTCCTCTGGCTTGTTCTCTGGCTTGCTCTCCTGAGTTGGCTTGTTCTCTGGCTTCTTGATACAGTCTGCACGTTTGCTGTAGTGCTTCTTGTTGCAGAGAATGTCGTGCACGCAGTAGGGGTTCACTCCCACCAACGATTCCACATCGTCGTACTTCTTGGAACGGTCGTACGAACAAGCAACAGGCTTTGCCTTCAAGTCAACACAGAAGTTCTGGTGGATGCACTCGGAGGGCATGTCTTGAACAGGCAAGCCGGCATAGTTCTCACACGGGGTCCCATCGCGGTCGTAGGGCCCCTTGACAAATGGAAAGGATGCCACAGAGGAAGCAAAAAGGGAAACAGCTAATGCCGCCAAAGTGGGGTTTGGGAAGATCATGTTAGCTGGCGAGAAAATCCATGGCGATCGCCGCTTTTTATGCTCTGGGAGCTGCGTGGCTAAGCAGCCATTGTTAGCGTCCCAGACCAGGCGCAACGCAGGCTTGCACGCGCCAGACAATAGGCCTGCACACGACACAGGCGGAGCTCTTGGCGGCGCATTGTCTGGTTACCGGAAAGAAAGGCCAGAGTAAAGGCGCATGGGTCTGAGCGGCGCCAGGGCTGGGCCGTAAGCTGTGTGATTCTGGACGACGCCGCAGCGGCTCAGGCACAACGGGACGAATGGGCTCGGAAGCGCCCATGGAACCAGGGACCCAGAAGCCATCCGACCCAGAAGCCGACCGAGCCAGAAGCCGACCGAGCCAGAAGCCGACAGCCAAGCAGAGACCGTACCACAAGTAGCCAGCGTGAAATCCCTCCTTTACGTCCCTCGCCCCTGTACGAAACTCTATAGCGTATTCGGCCTTTCATTGTGCCTATTGTTGGTCAGGTGCGCAGCACGCTCGAGAATGCGCAGTGATGGCGCAGCCAAAGTTCAGCCGCAGCCAAGGTTCAGCCGCATCGCATCACACATGGTGCACGGCCGACAAGCCACCATGATCGACCCACTTTCTTTTACGACAAGGCCAGCTTATGCCCTGCGTCCAGTTCCACTGGAGAGAGGGGATCGCTCGGATCTCCAAAGGAGGAGCCAAGTGCGCAGAATTCTTGGCCTGTAGTGCATATGCGGCTCGAGTCTAACTTTGAATGTGGTTATTGTTCAGCCTTGGAACTTGATTGATCGGGCCTTCACTATTAATTGCTTGGGCTCTTAAGTGCTAATTGCGGACCCTTGGGCAATCGGGCCCTTGGATAATAGGACTGTGAGTGTGCAGCATGCCCAGCATCAGTACCCTTTGAGCCGTCACACTTCCCTCCGCCTACACGAGTCCAGACCGTTGATAATAAGGTCCCTCTCAAAGACTATGGTGCCATTTGGGGTATCCTATGCCACCTGAGCACGAGTGTGCATGTTCAGGTAGTGCAACACCTGCGTGCCTGGAGGCCATATGCTATTGTTCTGCATTTGGTCTAGGATTGAACTAGGCTATTGACAGAATCATGGACCTAACCCTAGCTTCCAAGCAAATTTGTAACAAGGGGGTGTTTTGCGCTTTCACGTATCAGGACAGACACCGAGGCCCTACGTCAGTGTCACCACAGCGTTTTATTCGTCGAGTCGCAGACAATACGAGTAGGTGTGTCGATCATTCCTTTCATTTATGTGCTGACCTACTTTGTAGAGGTGCCGAAGTATTTCTTGCAGGTCTATTACGACAGTTCCTAGTATCTGTTCAGGCTGGATGCTGACAGACTGAGTTAACAAAGAAATGGGGATAGATGTATTTACTAGCTCAACTTAGTCGGGGTATCCATAAGCTACATCTTTACTCTCGTTTATTCGAGTTATCTATAGGCTACATCTTTACTCTCGTTTATTCGAGGTATCTATAGACTACATCTTTACTCTCGTTTATTCGAGGTAATCTTATTGTTATGAGTATTGGGCATTGGTCATGCTCTTACTGACAGGATACCGAAGCGATGTTATTAAGAAGAATTATAAAATAATAATGTAAAACGCATCTCGAGTTGAAAGATCTTTTATTTTTATCGAGTAACAGCGACCAATGCGACAATGAGACAGGAGGTTAACAATAGACTAGGCATGACGCCAGCTGGCTGAATAAAGAACAATAAGTATGGACAGTTGTCACGCCGGCACCGACTTTTTTAATGTTTATCCCTCTATTAGCAGCTCTCGAGCACTAGGCATACCTTAATGTTCAGCAGTCTTCACCAAACTACAAGAATCAACACGTTAGTTTCCCACAATGAAGGCCGCAAGGCTATAAGGTCCTCTAGGGACATACGACACGGAGACAGTTTTGGTATCTAACGTGCAGTGATCCTTTTGCAAGGCGTTTTTGGGTATGCCCGAAGCGCTGTTTGGTAGTTCCAGTCCGCTGTTTCGGGCTCAGCTGCGCTGCTGGGAAGGTAGCATAGTCTCACAACTAATGATGGTAACATCCACACGTCACACTGCCCAAATTCTAGAAGGTCAGCCAGAATACTGGCGAGTCAACACAACGGCGACCCGTTCAACAGATGCGAAGGACGACTTTCAAATTGCGTCCTTTCACTTCGCGTCAAGACCTAGTGGATGAATCCAGCCAATCCATTACAAATCTGGCTGATCCCAATGTAGCTGATACGTGCCTGAGTTTTGGTAATGATCTGCACGACCTAGTGATCTAAGATGCAGAAAGAGAGGAGAGAGGATAGGATCCAGATTTCCCGGAAATAGAACGTTGATGGTCACTTTGAGGATGCAGCAGTAGAGTGACTAGACAGTAAAGAGTACGTCTACACACAACATCTCTAGCGCTCGGTCTAGAAGCACTAGTGTACTGTTAAACCTGCTACCTACACATGCATAAAGCTTGTCCGCCAAGACCAGACAATGCTTGATTGAGAATCTAGCGTCAGACTAGTCATCAACTCAGGCGCAAGCTGATGGTCGTAGACACAAAATAAAGCATCAATTTAAGTATGAAACGTGCGTGAAGTTGGGAGGCGATGACATGGAGTATTGGGGAAGAAAGAAGTTGTAGTAGAGGTGTGGCAGGTCAGAAAGAGAGTAGTGTATTGAGTTGTAGCCCAGCGAGTTTACTGTTGATTTCAGGTAATTGAGTAGTCGTGTAGGTGCCATCTATTACACTTATTTGAAGTAGCATCAGGTATTACACTTACTTGAGTACTATAAGGTATTACACTTATTTTAACCTCAGGTATTACACTTATAAGGTATTACACTAATTTTAACCTCGGGTATTAACTTATTTTGAGTACTATAAGGTATTACACTAATTTTAATACCTCAGGTATTACACTTACTTTAAGTACCTCAGGTATTACACTTACTTTAAGTACCTCAGGTATTACACTTACTTTAAGTACCTCAGGTATTACATCACTTACTTTAAAGGCATTACATCACTTACTCCAATATTTATACAGTACTTACTGTACCAGCAGCATTACAGTGTTACCGTGGGCGTATTTAGTCATATGGCTTCTTGCGACATCATACGTAGGACATCCCACATGATGCGACTGCTTTCCCCAGGTTGCAGTCCAAACATCTTGACCGCCCTTGTGTATCCTGAATCTTTACGAGTCCCGGCTAGTACTTGGTGTATCGGGCACCCAAAAAGCGGAAAGAGTATCTTAACAAGGTAGGCGTGTAAGCAGGCTTGCAATCCAGCCTCCATGACCACCAGGGGGTCTGTCTAAAATAACCAGACACGCAAGGTCTTGATAGTTGGATCGCATACATCTATCCCTTTGGTGTAGTAAGTACTGTAGTACTGTAGTAAGTACTGTGGTAAGTACTTGTTAGATTCTGGTTAGTAGTATAGTGTAAATGTATGTAGTACTGTAGTTAGCATGAAGGTAACACTTTAGGTACATTCCAGGTTCTGTCTGAGGAATCGTAGAAACCTATCTCAGTCTTTGTATTACGTCACTACTGCCCTGTGTTTTTCTCAGTGGCACTTTGTATTATTCCTGAGATTGTCTGACTTCTCACAATTCAGCAAATGCCACTCTAAATCAACACCACTTTATAAACCATTAAAAAAAACCACTCTCCAATTCAACCCCTTCTTGACCTCTAATGTATTCATTCGGTAATCGCCTAATTTCCCGCAAACCTTTCACAGCGGCAGCTGTCCAACCATGCATCCTGGCATCTACCATTACAATCTACACTAGCAGTCTCGCCAATTTGATTCATTTTTAAACTCTTGAATAGACCATGGTGACCTGACAGCAGAGCTTATTCATGGTTACTGGAGAGGTGCCAAGGCCGGAAGCCAGGTGACATCAATTCTGGTACGAGAAATCATACACTATCCAGCTTCCAGACTGGTCACTATGATACCCCACATCTGGGCCTTCGACGTGGTGTTAATACCAAAGTAACTAGTTTTCAGCTACAACCACACTGTTACGTGCTAGACACGGCATATACCACGTCGACTCCGTGACAGCTGGATGTAGCACAGAAAAAAGTAGTCACGTGGCGCACGGTAGATACCAAGACAGACAGCACACAGAAGACCTCCTAGAATCCAGCCATTTAATATCTACATCATTCTTGACTCGTTACCCAGGCACGGCATATGGCAATGGCGATACATTGATCTATTTATAGGCCCAAGCACATGGGTGCCCCTAGACAGCATACTTCTTAGTCCACTCCCTGGCGTTGGCCTCATACTTAGCCCTGTCCAGCTTGTACACGTGGGCAATCTCTGGAACCAATGGGTCATCTGGGTTGGCATCCGTCAACAACGAGCAGATCGACAAGAGCACCTTGGAGATGGTGAGCGCAGGCGACCACTGCTCCTTTAAGATATCTAGACAGATAGACCCAGACCCGTTAATGTTAGGATGGTAAATCTTCGTGGTGAAGTTAACCTTGGGCGCTTTGAAGGGGTAGTCTGTAGGGAAGTGGATCGAGAGGAAGAACACTCCACCAGCATATGGCGAGTCTGGAGGGCCCATGATCGACGCTTGCCAGTGGTACAAGTCATCGCCGACAGGTCCTGCGGAGCAAGACGATGGTGGGTCTCTGTAGGTTAGTACTGTGCTGTAGGGCCGTTCGGCAGCGTATCTTAGGGAGCTTTTCGAAGTAGTGGCCCGTTACGCTTTTCGTAGTCGTGGCCTTTTCGTAGTCGTGGCCTTTTCGTAGTCGTGACCCGTTTTGGGTGTGTTCCTCCAGTGGACTTGCTCCGTTTCGGTGCCGCTTTCGTGGTTTGTTTGCGTGTGTCCTATTGCTTCCATGCGCTTCTTTTGCTCGTGTGATTCAGATCACAGCACCCCACTGCGCCAGCAAACTGGGCAGGCCGCCAGAAACACCACCAAACGGGGGCCTTGAAAATCTATTCAACATACCTTCCTAAGTCGAGTAACTCTTTGTTAATACGCTTTAAAGACATTTTGGGATATTATGGTGTAATTATCTATGGAAGAAAAAAAGTGAGGCAAACCTCGGGAAAAAATCCGTTGCGAATCAGCAATACCGCACAAGGCTCGGTCCTGCACACCGCCCAACCTCTTTGCCGACCATGACACCCTACAGGGTGCCAGAATCTGGCGCAAACGTGCCCGTGCGCTCACTCAAATGCTGCAGTTGCCAGGGGCACGACAGGAGGCCTGCCGACGCTGGGCGCCTCGAGTGCCCGCCGTGGCGTTGCAACATAGCACGTGACAAATATCACGTGACTACCGCTAATGCTGCGAATCCCGTTTCGTCCAGCTGAAACACCGGCACAGACGTCCGCTGGCGCCACGGGCGGCTGGAAGGTTGCGGGGTGGCTGCTAGACGACTCATGACGTCTCCCGTTTTGGCAGTGCTCCAGACTCGCCGCCTTGTTTCAGAGGTGCTTCATTGTTTGGCCCGACGGGGTGTCTCGCCGTGGCTCGGGCCAGTCCCCGCCTCGTACCTGCCCACGCCATTAACAGTCTCCCAAGCACTGAATCCGTTTGTTCTGAATCCGTTTGTTTTGCGGACCCAGGTTGCCTGCCTGCCGGTTTCCGGCCAACACCCAGCACCCGAAGCCTTGCCACCAGGGTAGAGCACGTGACCACTTCCACGTGACCATACCACGTGAATACTTCCACGTGATAGTCTGCACGTGAATCTACGATAGCCATCGTGCACCCCATCAGGTCAGCAGGCGAGACACGATGTGGGGCCACGACATGACGGCCTCGGGCACGCCTGAAGAAACGACGGGCAGTGGAATGGTAGCTGGCGGCATCCCCAGCCTGTCGGTGCCGAACCAGCATATGAACGTGCATGTCCTAAATCAAGCCGACAGTCCCGACTCCACAGAGAGAGTGGGCTCTATAAATGACCGCTTCAAAGCGACCCGAAAATCACGAGCCGGCTGTCAAACCTGCAAGTTCCGCAAGAAAAAGTGTGATGATATAAAGCCTGTGTGCGGAGACTGCCAGAGACTTGGAAAGGAGTGTGTGTGGGTGGACTACACCTCCATGAATAAGGAACAGATCCGCCTACTACGACAGAAGGTGCAGGAGAAGGAGCGTAACCTGAAGTTACGAAAGCGCAAAAAGGTTTCTCGAGCGTCTCTGGATGGGGCCGGCGACTCCAGCAACACCAAACAGGTTGAGAATCATGAGATTGGTACGATCGGGCCGAGTCTCCATGCCAAGGCTGTGTCGGAAGCTGAGCTAGCACCAACAGTGATGTCTAATGCAAGAGCAATATCACCAGGTGACTCAAACTTTGACATTAGTAAACAAGAGTCACATGTGACTGTGCCGAACGATCTTGGCGAAGGGTTCGGAGCCAGTGCAGATGTCCACTTTGGCGACTCCATGTCCTTTTCAGAGAACAGATCTCTAGAGGAGTACACGCCCGGCTTTTCAGAGAAGTTTGCTTCCTTCACAAACCTCTTTAAAGCTGCAAACGGCCATGATCTGGAAAGTTCTCTGGCATTTCTTCATTTCCTCAAGGACATTACCCACTCGAACACCACATCACCAAGGCTTGATGCTATCACACACGAAATCAACCTTGAGATTGATCCTCATAGGAGCGACTTGGCGCAAGAACCTACACCAGCAGCTTCTCAGAACGAGGCCCACGCAAAACTCTCCTTGTTGCCAGTCAAAACTCACCACGACACAGATGCCCGCTTTAATGGTCAGCAGCTTTTTGATATAGCTTCTGGATTTATGTCCTCCTACTCTCCATCGCCGCAGCCGTCGCTCTCACTTCTTCCCGAGCTTGACTCCCAGGATCTATACCTCTACAACTACTACTGCGAGACGCTCTCTAGAAAAGTCTCCATTGCACCTTCGGCCAATGTGGACTCCAATTCCTACCAGAGGGTATTTCTACCTTTGGCTCAAAGGGACAAAGGTGTGTTGTATGGTATCTTGGCGTGGGCCGGCTTTCATTTAGGCGGAAAATGGATGGCAGAAGGATCGCAGTATGCCAAGTTAGCCGCAAGCCATCTCAACGACTCCATTGGGGGTGGCTTCGTCGAGGATATCGAGCCCGATTTGGACTCCCACAAATCTTTGAGCAAAGAAAATGGTTCTGGAAGCCAACTGATCAACCGAGGTGCAATCGTCAACAAACTAGCGACGCTTCTCATTCTTTGCGGAGCTGAAATCTGCAGGGGCGATATCAAATACTGGTCTGTCTTCCTCAAGTGGGGTGCTAACCTCCTCAAAATGAACGGTGGGATCATGAACTTCAACAACAACAAGGAGGAGCACTGGCTCATTTCCAACTTTGCCTACCACGATTTGTTGGCCAGCTCCACGGTCGAAAGAGGCACTTACTTCCCTACCGAGGTGTATTCGGAGATATTCCGTGACAAGGCGGGCATTTCCAGGGGAAACATCAACCCGTTGCTTGGAGTGTCAAAGTCGCTCTTCAAGGCTATTGGTGATATCAGCCAGTTGCTGAGAGAGGCTAAAAGCGACGGTTTTGTTGCAACTTCAGATTCTACTGCCCTACATCTGGCTGAACCTACGGCATTGGAAGCAGAACTAGAGCCAGGTATCCCCGGCAGAAGGCCCAGGAAATTTGACCCCCACTTTAGGAAACGGCTGTTCACTCAGGTGCTACTGATATCAGAGAGGGCGCTGCAGTTGGAGACGGTTATCGACGGGCTCAGTCCTGAACCAGAAGATATAGAAAACCTTTCGGAGCGCGATTGGGAACTCCAACTCACCACTTTCGAAGCGCTCAAATTGACCTGCAAGTTGTACCTCCGACAGGCTGTGTTTAGGGTCAACCCTTCGTCGCTCCAGAGCCGGGTTTTGACCTCGAAATTGATTGACCGCATTGATGCGTTGCTCCACACTTCTGTGCAAGCCACGCTTGTTTTCCCTATCTTCATGGCGGGCATCCACTGTGTTTCTGTGCATGAACGAGAACTCATGCGACTACGCTTTGATGATTTTATGAAATCATACGGACCATGGAACATCGTCCGGGTGAAGGCTGTGGTTGAGAGAGTGTGGATGACCAATTGCATGGGTGATCTTGCTGTGGACTGGAATGATATGTTGAACGAGATGGGGTGGGAGGTTAACTTTGCATGACGGGCGATAGGAGTTGATGATGCATCGATTTTCATATTCAGTTGAAAAATGAAACAAGAATAGCGGTGTCATAACTGGCTAAAGACTGGCTAAAGACAAAACCGAGAAAGTGACCGCGAAGATGGCGAGGAATTGAGTTCCAGACATGGTCTGGTCATGACAAATTGGCTACAAAGTACTGCTACAACTCATCGCGGAGAGACCAGGAAACGAGGTTATTTAATCACCGATGGTGTTACTTGGAGCTACGAGCTTCTTCGTGGTATTATATTAAGGTTGGTGACACCAAGCCCGGTTCACTTCTCGATCAGTTCACTGATCCGTCATGACTGTTCCAGGTGTGCGGGTTTTCTGACATGTGCCAGTATTCTGGTGCAGTCATGCAGAATTGTACAGAGTTGTACAGATCAGCGTTTGTGCTAGGAATTGTTGTGTCTGGATTTGTGTCTGGATTTGTGTCTGGATTTGTGTCTGGATTTGTGTCTGGATTTGTGTCTGGATTTGTGTCCGGATTTGTGTCTGGATTTGTGTCACTGATTGTGTGATTGTGTCACTGATTGTGTCGCTGATTGTGTCACTCATTGTGTCGCTTTTTGTGTCGCTGATTGCGTCGCTGATTGTCACTGATTGTGCCTCGATGGTCTATCTCGTTGACTGTTTGTGTCTGTGGCTTTCTGTTGGCACGCGTTTAAACGCTCCAGTTCCACCAGCCATTTCTTCTACCATACACATTTGCTAATGACGGGATCTCACTCCATTGCTACCAATTCTACCTACACTGATATCTTAGCTCAAAACCATGAAAGCTACTTGCAATTGCGGAGACAGCAGAGGACCATCTTGAGCCTGGCCCGGACTCCCCGGGTCCGGCGCCGAGACCCGAATTTAGGGGCACCCTCCTTTCCCAGGCGCTTCAAGACAAAGTACGTGCCTCTCACGAAGCAGGTGTTGATCCACAATGTGCTGCCTCGCACGCAGCTTGGAAGGATGGCGCTCCACAAGGCGTTTTCTGCTCCAGCACACCAATCCCGGTTGAACGGCCGCCACCGGCGTCGTAGTGTGGAACAGAGACGTGCGTTTCAGTACAAGACCCTCCGGGCCAAGAAGCGGCCGGGCGAGTTGCTTCCTCGGCCGCCAACCAGAAGTCTGACTGCCGCCACGGCGTCAGTCAACCCGTCTCTGGAAATCACGTTGTCCTCGTCGTCGGTGACGGTACCAGCCATGCCTTCTTCGCCAGCGGACCCTGTGGCGCTATGCATATCCAATTTGCCAGCTGATTCAGAGGAAAGAGTGACGGTTCTTGGCGTTTCGGTAAGCTCTCTGGAAAACACCACGGGCAAGATCTTGTCATATGCCGAGTACTGGCTCGAGACCTCCAAAGCGGAGCTCAAGAAGTTGAAAGAACCCTTGAGGAAGCAAACGGCCGCGTTGGAGAACGTGGCCCAGAAAATGGTCCGTCCCACATCCTCCGGCTACAAGAAGGTTCGTGGCTACATGCACCGGGACTCCCACAAGCCGCACTTTCCTCACGTCTTCAGCACCGTTTTCCGGGCAAATGTGCAGAAACCCCAAGAGCCCGGGCCAGAGCATACGCAGGACGAGCCCATAGCAACGTCGGAGACCCAGGCCCCTCAGGCGCCTCCGGCCACAGGGTCCAGCTCTGCGCAGTTGTGCATGGTGCAGAACTCACGCAACATGTTGGCCTTGCAAAGGATCCAGGAAACCTCCTCGGCGTGTGCATCAGGACACAGCGAGCTGAACGGCTGTGTGGTGTGCCAGTTTTTGGAGCATGCCAACATGCAGAGACAGGAGCTTTACGAAACAGGGCTGGGCCCGGGCAGCATGCTGGGCTCGCTCATGATGAAGTCAGCGCCAGGACGCCTAGTTGCTGGTTTGGACCGTGTACGGTTGCCGGTTTCTATGGTGGAGCCTGTGGTGCTGCCACGTGAGGCCGGCATAGTGCTCATCCAGCAAGTCCTCGAGTACTTGAAGTCCACGGGCAACAACGGCGGCAACATCAGCGGCGGCAACATCAGCGGCGGCAACATCAGCGGCGGCAACATCAACGGTGGCGGGATCTCAAGCCTCTCGGGCGGCGGGACCTCAGGCCTCTCGCTGTACATGAAGACCCAGGCGGCCCAGTACACCGCTTACCCTAGCGGGGTCGTACGCAGGTCCACTACGTCCAGCATTCATACAGGCTCCCACTCTCTGGCCCATGAGCCTGCATTGGGGGCCTTGATCAAGATGCTTCTTGAGACCTTACAAAACCTTCCCAACGCCCCAGTGCTCACCGCCGGCTTCAGTCTGGACAAAGGAGATGCCACGCAAAACACCGATCAGGCCGGAAGTGGATCGTCTAGCTCGCTGGAAAACGCTTCGGAAACAAACCCCGAGGCCAAATTCAACAACCAGATTGTGCCGTCCATCTTCGGACCAAACTACCTTGTGTTATCGCCCATCCTGTCGTTTGACGGCACGTTCATCGATACGCCGCAGCCGCTTGAGACCGAATGTGGTTTTTTAGACTTGCGAACCGGCCCCTCGAGGCTCCTAAAACAGGTCCGGTTCATTGTCGACGAGGAGTTCAATGCGCAGGAGACCCTGGTCACATGGTGCCCCGAATCCCGGTGCAACACCTTGGGGCTGCTCAGGAACTCGGGCTTGCAAGGCTACTTGATGGAGCTTGGCGGGTCGGACGAGACTCTCGTGTTGCAGAGTGCCGAGTTTCCCGGGGACGACACCTTGGGAAACCAAGATAATTTCAGCGAGTTTGGATATCAAGTAATGTCGACGGAAAACTTTGCTTTTGGCAGCGAAGAGCTGCTTGATTCGGGCTACTTCACCGCTAGGTCATCCAAAGCTAGTCTTTACTCTTAGACGGGTCTGTGCAAATCTGTGCAGATTGTTACTAGATCAACGTATTACAATTCCGATTTTAACATGCTATATAGAAATGATGGGCATCTAGTCCTTGGACTTCTTCTTCTTTTTCTTTGGCGATTCGTCATCATCTGCCTTACGCTTCTTTTCTTTCTTCTCCTTCTTTTCTTTCTTCTCCTTCTTTTCCTTCTTTTCCTTCTTCTCCTTCTTTTCCTTCTTCTCCTTCTTGTCACTCTTCTCCTTCTTCTCCTTGTCACTCTCATCTGCCTCACCTGCGACTGGCTCATCATCCTCGATTATGTCCATGGAGTCACCAACCAAAGCCAAGGCTTCTTTGATGGCGTCGGAGTTCTTCATTGGTGCGGAGCCGGTGTCGTAGAAGTTCAATCTGTCCTCGACCTGCTTTTTCAATATTTGTCCGAACGCAGTTGTAGGCTCGTCAGAGTAGTTGTCGATTCTGGACGCAATCGAACACTTGTTGGCCAAATATCTGGATATTCTTCCCTTGTTCTTGGTGGATGCCTTGCCAATGAACGACGAGTGGTAAATCAATCCGTACTTTGGAGTGTTGCCCTTGGTCTTCAAAGCCCTGAACAACGCCTTCTCGGCACCCAAGATTTGCACCGTGGAGGCTGCTTGCTTGGACAAATTAGTCAAAGAACCGGCGTGAGAGATCAATCTGGCTCCCACAACTTCTCCAATCAACGTAGACAAGTTTGGTGCAACCGTGTGCATCTTGTCAGTCAAATATTGGTACAACTTAGTTCTGTACTCGGAAATCGACACCACCCTCTCGGCGAACGTCGAAACATTGAGCATATCTAGTTCGGAAATGTCCTGACCCATGGAGATCTTGGCGTTGTCGATGATTCTCTGGGCAATGGCGGAATCGTCGTTGAACAAAGCGGCAACGTCGTGCACATCTTCGTCGGTCAAGTTGGCCTTGTCCTTGATCAAAAGTGCAAGCCTGGCGTAAGTGTAGTTGTCTGGGACAATCTTGGCCAACTCAGGGAAGTGCCATCCGTACCACTCCTTGACTCTCATGGAAAAGGTGTTGATGTCTTTGTCCAACTGGTCTAAAAGCGCAATGGCTTGGATGATGTGGTTGTCGTTCTTTTGCACGGAAAACTTCACCTTGGCTCTGGAGAAGGCGTGACCCAAACCCAACTGGGCTCTCTCAATGTCACCCTCCTGCAAGTCCTTAAAAAGGCGCGAGCCGTGGACACGAATGCCTCTCAAGAAGTCCTGGGCAACCTCATTCGAAATACAGTCCACGTATGGGAAGTATTCCTTGATGGATGGACCCAAGTTCTTATCGGAAACACCCAAGGTGACTCTCTCCTTCTTGGAAGGCTTTGGGAGGTTCAATTCCAACACAGACTTCAAGTAGTCACTGACCAAGCCTTCGGAGATGTCGTTGGCGTTCTCCAAGGCCTGAGCTGCGCCCTTGAAGGGAGCGAACGAGACAAGCTCCACCATCTTGGAAAACTTGGAAAAGTCCAGCGAAGCCTCTTGGACTTCCTTCAGTCTCACGGAGATGTCATCCTGCTGGATCAAAACTTTGAAAATGGCGAAACCAGTGGCTTCTTCGAAAAGAAGATAGTCGAGACCGCCCATTGCTAGTTAATAGAAGAGTGCAACTGAGAAGACTTGCGAAGTTTTTTTCTGAGGGCATCATCGAGGTGTGCACACTGCGACTCACTCAGCGTGCTGTGCTCGGCACGACTCCCGGTACCCAACCCGGCTGCCCGCCGCCAACACCGCCGCCAATACTGCCGCCCGCATTAAACCTGCCAAAGCGTTTCACCGCTGCCATGCTCCTCGGCCAATGGACAAGAATCAGTTTTGTCAGATTAGGCGGAGAGAGGGCTAGAGAACGAGCATCCGCCAGCACGAGCCAAAAAGCCGCTGGGTATAGGTTCCAAAGTGGCTGGAAAACGCCAAGGAGGTGGCGGCGGAAAGCGGCGGAGGTGGCAACAGAAAAGACCAGAGGTGGCAGAGAAAAGACCGGAAAGGAGGACAGGCGCCCTTTTATAGGCAGTATGAGCATGGCTGCAAAAGAGCTCAGGGGCGCTTACACAAATGCAGTATATAAGTAGCGCGTGCGCGCCAGGCTCTCTACCCCATCTACTTCTTGCCATACATTGCTAGCTGCAGAATCAGAGCTTGCAGGGCACACGTGTATCATGCTCACAAGGACTTTTGCCAGCAGGGTGATTCCCAAAAGGGGCGTTAAGACGCTTAATATTGACTGGAAACCGATCAAGTCATCAGTCACCAATATCGCCAAGGCAGAAAACCAAGCCAAGGCACCCGTCTTCCGCAGGGTGATGTTCGGTCTCATGGTGGCCATGCCCGTGATCAGCTTTGGGTTGGGGTGCTGGCAAGTCAAGCGTTTGCGGTGGAAAGTAAACCTCATCAAAAGATCCGAACACATGCTAGCGGAAGAGCCGCTCGAAGGGCTTCCCGCAGACATTGATCCGTCGGTGATCAAGGATTTCGAGTTTCGGCGATTCAGGGTTCGCGGAACCTTTGATTACGACCAAGAGATGTTTTTAGGGCCCAGAATACGCAATGGCGAGGTCGGATACATGGTGGTGACTCCTTTCAAGCGCAGTGAGGGCGGCAAGCCTCTTTTGATTGAGCGTGGATGGATTCACAAAGACAAGGTGATCCCCCACACGCGTAGCAAGGGCTACTTATCGCATTTGGCCATGCCCCAGGGCGAAATCACCATTGAGGCGATGCTTCGATGCATGCCGCAGAAGTCATACTTGCAGTACGACCACGAGGAGGGCTCAAGGCTTTTTTTCGTGCCGGACGTGGAGGCGATGGCCAAACAGTCAGGCGCCTTGCCTGTTTATGCACAAATGATGTATTCGTTGAGAGACCAGCCGGAATGGGTGGGGCCGGAGGAGTACAGCAAGCAGGCCGCGGAGTCGGAAGGAAAGTGGTTTTTCGGCAGAGGCAAAAAGCCCAAGCAGCTGGCGCACTTGCCAGCATCCACAGACGACAGCACGTTGGAGTGGCAGGAGTCGGAGTTTATGCGCAGAGGCGTGCCCATCGCAGCGGTGCCGAAGGTGAACTTCACCAACAACCACTTCCAGTACTTGATCACGTGGTTTGGGGTATCGCTTGCGAGCTCGGTGCTTTTGGTGCTTATGTTTTACAAGAAGCGGGGACTTGGGAGCGCAGAAAAGGTGATTGCTGCCAAGAAGAAGGACATGGCCCGGAACATGTAGTGTATATAGTAGATGGTGGCTGGTTCATGAAGGAGTTTCAGTTAGTGAAAAGAGTAGGAAGTGTCAGTGAAACAGTAGGAAGGTCAGTGAAAAGTAGGAAGGTCAGTGAAAAGTAGGAAGTGACATGCGCTATCGCTTTCTGACAGTTGTAAAGTCTAGACTACCATCTACTCGGATCCTGTCCTGCAAGTATATGCAAAACATATCCCCCACCAATATCCTGCTAAAAGCCTTTAAATCGCCCCAACAAGTAACACTACCAGCCTGTGTTGGCAATGACTGTCTGTTTGGAGTGCACCGGCACCCGACGCAGTATGTGCAGGAAAGGACCTCTGCAACACTCTAACACCATACGTACACCCACTGCAGAAGGTTTGTTGCGTTGGCGCAGCTTGGCGGCCAGAGGTTCAAGTAGGTTCATGTCGGTTCAGTCGGTTCATGTCGGTTCAGTCGGTTCATGTCGGTTCATGTCGGTTCAGTCGGTTCATGTCGGTTCAGTCGGTTCATGTCGGTGGCTCCCCATTCCCTTAGTTGTTGATCGTCCTGGCCTCGGCTTCCACATAGCATCAATTGAACACACTGGCCACGCCAAACAACAACACCACAAGCAGAAGGTCGCTGAGCACGATGGAAGCACCGCCCCAGTACACCAAGAGGTTGTTCACGAGCGGCTGGTAGGCGTTGGCAGGCGGAAACACCGTCGACGCCATGGACAAGAGCTTCGAAATAGGGTTGTTGCTGGAGGCCACCAGGAGGAGCCCCTTCGACGACATCAAGTAGAAGTACGCCGACACGAACGCAATCTCCGCCGACACAAAGTACATGGCGAACGAGCTGGCTGCGGGCGCCTGGCTCCGGATGTATGCGTACGGCGACGACCGGAAAGACGCCTGCGTGTGGTAGTGGTAGGCGAAGTTGACCGCGTGCACGGCCATGCGCACCATGGCAAAGCGGGCCGAGAGCTGTTTCTGCTGGTACTGGTGGTAGGCGTTCAACTTGGTGTGGAAAGACGCCTCGGCCGACGTGCGGGGCAAGTCGGAGCCGTCGTCCGACACCGCCTTCATCATGTTGGCCAAGAAGTCTGTGTCGGGCAGCAGGGCGTTGTTGGCGGCGGCGCCGCTGAAGATCTGCTTTAAAAGCGAGTCCATGTCCAAATCGTCGGGCTCGCCGGGACGGGCCATGAGGCGGTCCGAGAGGGAAGTTTCGGAGCCCGAAGCCGTGTGGGCCGAGGCTGTGTGGGCCGAGGCTGTGTGGCCAGAGGCCGTATGGCCCGAGAGGGACGTGATGTCGGGGCCCTCTGGGTCCCCGTGTTCCTGTGAAGCGTGGGGTGTAGACGCAGAGGGAAAGCCAGGCGCCAAGCCAGACTCCAGGCCAGGCGCCAAGCCGGACTCCAGGCCAGACTCTGTGCCAGCCGCCAATTCAGCCGCCACTTCAGCCGCCGCTTCAGACCCCGGCCCTGGAGCAGGCTGGCCGCTTGCAGGGCCTCTTGCAGGGCCGCTTGCAAAATCTGCCTTGTCTTTCGTCTCAGACTCGCAATCCACGGCCACCAGCGAGCCGTTGTTGAGGATCTTGTTCAACCTGCTTGAAGCGTTTCCAGCCAACTTGGCCTGCCTGCGCTCTCTCAAGATGCGTCTCTTTTCGTCGGCAGAAAGTTCACTCATGGTGGAGAGGTGAGCACGTGTGAATATTCTGCGCGCTACTGCCATACAGATGTAGTTACAGTACGGACCGAAGTACTACACACTCCACTACACTACCACTTAGAACGGTTACTCGTACTATGGAGAGGCGCTTGGGCTACCACGAACAGCTTCACAGAGACCAGGTCATGAACCTGCTCTTGAACAGAGACTACCTTTTGGTCATGGCCTCGCAGCAGCAGAAGTCGGTGCTGCAGGTCAAGTACGAGCTCCTCCTCAAGCTCAAGCAATAGACGGGATGAGTCGGATTGGCGCTGCCAACGCTGACGGAAGACAGAGGACAGAATATAGCGAGTGTATGGATATAAGATGTAGCCAAGATGGACTTGCTATACGGAGTATGTGATGGCTACTGTGAAGTGATACTGACTATGAAGTGATACTGACTGGTACTGACTGGTACTGACTATGGTAGTGATTATGGTACTGACTGGTACTGACTGGTACTGACTATATGATACTGACTACTGACTATGGTACTAATTTTTGCACTGACTACTGACTATGGTACTGACTATGGTACTAACTATGGTACTGACTATGGTACTGACTATGATACTGACTACTGACTATGGTACTAACTATGGTACTGACTATGGTACTGACTATGGTACTGACTATGATACTGACTACTGACTATGATACTGACTACTGACTATGGTACTGACTATGGTACTGACTATGGTACTGACTATGGTACTGACTATGGTACTGACCATGGTACTGACTATGGTACTGACTATGGTACTAATTTTTGTACTGACTACTGACTATGGTACTGACTATGGTACTAATTTTTGCACTGACTACTGACTATGGTACTGACTGGTACTGACTGGTACTGACTGGTACTGACTGGTACTGACTGGTACTGACTGGTACTGACTGGTACTGACTGGTACTGACTGGTACTGACTATATGATACTGACTACTGACTATGGTACTAATTTTTGCACTGACTACTGACTATGGTACTAATTTTTGTACTGACTACTGACTATGGTACTGACTATGGTAGTGATTATGGCACTGACTGGTACTGACTACTCACTATGATACCGGCTATGATACTATCTAGGATACTGACTAGTACTAACTATGGTACTGACTACTGACTATGGTACCGACTATACTACCCACCATGATCAACTACACCCTACCAGCACTCAACAGATCGATACGCTTCTGGTCACTCAGTCGTCAGCCTGCATCGCACCTAATGACGGAGCAGCCAAACGCCTTACGTACATGCTTAATTCCAGATTTATTCCAGCTTATTCCAGCTTATTCCAGCTTATTCCAGCTTATTCCAGCTTATTCCAGCTTATTCCAGCTTATTCCAGCTTATTCCAGCTTATTCCAGCTTATTCCAGCTTATTCCAGCTTATTCCAGCTTATTCCAGCTTATTCCAGCTTATTCCAGCTTATTCCAGCTTATTCCAGCTTATTCCAGCTTATTCCAGCTTATTCCAGCTTATTCCAGCTTATTCCAGCTTATTCCAGCTTATTCCAGCTTATTCCAGCTTATTCCAGCTTATTCCAGCTTATTCCAGCTTATTCCAGCTTATTCCAGCTTATTCCAGCTTATTCCAGCTTATTCCAGCTTATTCCAGCTTATTCCAGCTTATTCCAGCTTATTCCAGCTTATTCCAGCTTATTCCAGCTTATTCCAGCTTATTCCAGCTTATTCCAGCTTATTCCAGCTTATTCCAGCTTATTCCAGCTTATTCCAGCTTATTCCAGCTTATTCCAGCTTATTCCAGCTTATTCCAGCTTATTCCAGCTTATTCCAGCTTATTCCAGCTTATTCCAGCTTATTCCAGCTTATTCCAGCTTATTCCAGCTTATTCCAGCTTATTCCAGCTTATTCCAGCTTATTCCAGCTTATTCCAGCTTATTCCAGCTTATTCCAGCTTATTCCAGCTTATTCCAGCTTATTCCAGCTTATTCCAGCTTATTCCAGCTTATTCCAGCTTATTCCAGCTTATTCCAGCTTATTCCAGCTTATTCCAGCTTATTCCAGCTTATTCCAGCTTATTCCAGCTTATTCCAGCTTTGATGTAGTACGTCAATAGCATATCTCGATGATGAGACGGCACGCAATCTTAAGTATCGGGCGGGTTTCAGCCCAGCATAGGAGGCTGTGGGATTCCTTGGCTGCGCAATGGCGAGGAACCAATAGGACAGCGCTTGGTATTCACCCAAAGCTTCCCACTTTCACTGAGGCGGTAGTGACTGAGGCGATCAGGACACTGATCCACTATCTGCTGTCAAGTCTTGTCCTGTGTATCTTGCAATGGAGTCAGAAGTTACTCAAAACACGGGTCTTATGCCTACTGCACACTCCAGGCCACATGTACCACTTACACCTTGCACGGTCCAGGTCAAGCCATCTGTATCGTGCTGTCGTGCTGTCTCATGCTAGTATCATCGGTACCCCGTCGCCTTTACCGCACGCGGAATGGTACTGGTCACCACCTCTCGATTCGTTTCCTCGGTGTATCTTGCCTGAGCCATCGAAATCTCCATATTCTCCAAGTCAAAAACCACATATGCACTTGCGAGAAAGGACGTGCCCAAAACAGCCGTCTCAAGATACTCCTTTCTGTCAAACTGATTTGCTCCCAAGTAGCAGGCCCCCAGGTTCTCAAGCAACATGTTGCGCACAGGCACCTTGATTCTGATGCCCGAGAAGTTGAACACCAACGTGCCCCGGTTTTTGAATATGCACGCAACCTTGTAGAAGCCTTGTTCGGGGACGTAGGTCCCCAGAAGCGCTTTGATCAAGACTCTCAACACCTTCTCCGGGAAATGCTGAATGTTGGTTCCAGTCTCCAAAAGAGCTTTGATCGGACGCTTCAATATGGTGTATGTTTTAGCGTCCACCCTCAAGGCAATTTCGTCAAGAACAATGGCAAACCCGTCTACCCACGTGAAGTGCTTGTGCACGTTCACGATTGGAACGGTCTGCAATCTTCCCGCATACCTTGCGTGGTCAACTCCGCCAAAGAAGAGGAGGCCCGTCTGCAGTGACAGATGGTCCGAAACCAAAGAGTACATAACCTTGCGAATGAGGCCGTTGGTTCGGAGCCGCATGGGAAAGTTCACGTAGTAGTAAGAATTGTGAAGCCTTGTCGCAGTCAGCTCAGCAGCCAAAAGTCCAAGGCCCAACACTCCCTGGGCAAGCAGCGTTGTATTGGCCACGCCAAACCTCATCTTTATTTTCACACCAGAAAAGTCAAGCGTGTCAACGCCCCACACACCGCAGGCGTAGTTCCGACGGACATCGCCGAAGCAAAAGTCGGGATCAAAGACAAACGGCTCATACGTCTTCAGTCTGAACTTGTCGAAGGAACCGGCGGCAGAGCAAGCATTAACGCGGCGTTTCGACGTTGCGGCAGCTAAGCTCCGTTCCGAGGGCACGTACTTGCACCCTACACCCTTTGCCATGACCCAAGTATCGCCAGTACCAGTAGTGATCAAGAGGCGGTTCTCCTCTCCGTTTGAGCCTACTCCAACCGTTACCTCAAGGTAAGAAGGGCCCGTGAGTTTCAAGTCGCTGTCGGAGCGCTTCATTATTCCCAACACATTCTCCTGCCAGTCGCCGTGCACAGCATGAAAGGACATTTCCAAAGCCCCGCTGGCCGGGGGCGGGCCAAGGCTGGAAGATCTCAGCACAGACCATAGGCTGGTGAACAAAAGGGAAGAAAGAGACCATAGGCTGGTGATCCAAAGGGAAGAACGAGACCATAGGCTGGTGAACAAAAGGGAAGAACGAGACCATAGGCTGGTGAACAAAAGGGAAGAAAGAGACCATAGGCTGGTGATCCAAAGGGAAGAACGAGACCATAGGCTGGTGATCCAAAGGGAAGAAAGAGACCATAGGCTGCTGAACAAAAGGGAAGAACGAGGTACCATGGAGTTAGGGTCTCTTGTGACCCTGCGCTTTGACATGCGGGCGTGTACATAATGTTTGGCGTGATGGTTAATGGTACACATGCCCTGGCTGAACCAGCTTCTGCAATCATGCAAGTCTCATGGCCTACCTGAACGGGGGCCTGGTGCTGAGACGGCTTTCCCGCGCCCTCTGGGCTCGCTGCGCTGCACTGCCCCGCACAGGCTTGCCCACACGGCTGGGCTTCCCCCAAGGCTCGCGCCTCTGGGTGTTCCTCTGCATGTTGGCCGAGGCGGACTTGTCAAAGAGACCCTGCATGTAGCGGGGCGGCTGGTTCAAGTTGGGGTCTGCGCCAGGCGTGTCCAAGAACGAGTCGCTGGTGGAGTAAGTGTCGTCGTGCGCCACGGGCACTTTCGCCGGCATGGGATTGCTTTTCATGGTATTGCTTTTCATGGTATTGCTTTTCATGGGAATGCCTTTCATGGGATTGCCTATGGGATTGCCTATGGGATTGCCTATGGGATTGCCTCTCATGGAATTGCCCACCTTCTGGACCGCGGAAGCCTTGGGAACCGGTTTCTGGAACAACGGGTTGCGGGATCGGAGCCTGGTGGGCGTTTCCACCCGCACCAGCTCTGTTCTCACACGAACGTCAGCCCGTGCATCTCTTTGCGTGGCCTGCGACCGACGAGACTCTCTCTCAAATAGACTGCCCGACTTGTCCCTAGCCCGACGCTCCAATTCGCTCCGGAGCTGCAGGTTTTTTGCCTTGGCCATGCGGATGCGGTCCTGGAGCGTGTCTATGCGCAGACTAAGGCCCTTGATACTCTTGTGCTCATAGAGCTCTTTGCTGGGCGATTCCGGGAAGTTGTTGCAGAACATGGTAATGAGCAAGCCATAGAGAAAACTGGCAAAGGACTCGTTGAACTTGTCGCCTAGCGCGGAGTGTATTCGCGCGAGCAGATGGACATTCTGCGCTAGCGTGGCCATGCCGTGGGCCAAATGGTCCCAGCGCTCTAGATTGTGGGGGGTCTGGAGCGGTATGACGTCTTTGGGGTAGTGGACTTGGCTGGGGACAAAGGCCTTGTAGATGCCGGACGAACGGTGCAGCTTTCGGCGTTCGGACATTAGAAGGATGATGATTGTGGATGATGATTGATGATGATGATTGATTATGATGATTGATGATGATGATTGATGATGATGATGATTGATGTGTCCCGGTTCGGTCTGTGTGGCAACAGTCACGGCTGAGTCAGCGGGCGCCTGTACGGGGATTAGAGTCGTCTGCTCAATGGTCTGATGCCGTCCAACTCGCCTGTGTGAACAAGTGGGAAGCGTGCACTGGAGCTCTGCTACCAGACTGTATCGAGCGCGCTTGTTTATGTTTTGCTCGGACTGCATGTAGAGCCCGACGCGAAATCGTCGCGTATATGCAGGTGTATCACGTGTGCGGCCCTTGGGCCTGGCACGAGGCTAGGACTTGCGGTCCAGCACGCAAAGAAGTAATGCAATGCTAATCAATGCTAATCAATGCTAATGGTCAATGTTGATTTCATGCAATGCTTCATCGTTGGCAGTAAACCACGCGCAAAGTCCATCAAGTCCCACTTGTCAACCCCGCAACTCTGACTGGACATGTCAAGACTGTCGGAAGCTGGTGTACTGTGGATGACCCAACTAAGATTGGTGTAGGACACAGGCTAGGCGTAGTGCGGCCTCTAGAACCGATGCGCATGGCTGCAAATTGCAAACGCCTTACAACGGACATTCGTATTTACTACTTTACTAGGTTACGTACTACTCTAATACTCTAATACTCTAATGCTCTAATACTCTAATGCTCTAATGCTCTAATACTCTAATACTCTACATACTGATGAAACAGATGACGAGTAGCTATATTAGCAATGTACAATACAATATTAAATATAGTAAAAAGTCAAGTAGGGGGGTATTTACTTCCCATTAATATTTACTTTATTTAATTCCATATTAATGTTAGATTCTTTAGTAACGTCTGATGTTAAGTAAGTATTTATTCGTTGATGTCCTGCCATGAAGTGGAGGATTGGGGTTTATATAATTGTTTGGACAGCCTCTTTCCGCTGGCCCGGCGAGGGCCAGGTCGACCGGGTGGGCTGATCTCTCGAAAAAGGGCAAGACTATCCGACCGGATGGTCTAATATCTTGTGCCTCTGTCCGGACGAGCGGACTAATCGACTAGGGAAGGTAATCTGATAGTCATGGGTCGTGTACTACCCATGTCGGGTCTAACAATTAATAACTAATGTAGTATCTATCTCCTAAATTATTCATAATAATAGGAGGTATATTATATAATAGATATCATAATAGATTAATATATTACTTTCAAGGATTATTAACATATAGGCCATGATTAGATGTATATTAATAATATTAATAAATAAGAATAAATATATTGGTAGTTCAGTTAATTTAAGATTAAGAGAATATGTAGATATAGAAAGAAAAAAATAGAATTTCGTGAGAAATTATATAGCTCAACCAATTGTATAAAAGTAATGTGAAGAGACTATGATGACCCTAATGAGAAGGGCTATCGACGTTACAATATTAGTAACAATTGTATTAACTTTATGAAGTTAAAATATTTATACACTTTGTGTATTTATTAGATATTAAGAATAAGACATAGTTTCATTAGGGATTGTAATCTAAAATTCTCTTACATAAAGGAGGAATTGCTAGTAATTGTAAACTAGACAGTTACGGTGAAATTTTTGCTGCCTACTCTACACTACCACTGATTCACTCACCTAGGCTAGCGGCGTGGCCAGGGCTCCTAACCTGGATGTTGTTTCTGAACAGAGTCATCATATGGACTCCACCGGTTTCTGATCTTTGAGTTACTTCAGGTTTCATTAAGCTGCAAAAATGCCGTATGCTTGACGAATACGTTATTGGCTAGACGATGCCGATCAAAAGCACAGTTGTCATAGTAGTTTAAAGGCACACTTGTCACAGTAGTTTAAAGGCACATCAATTACGTGATGCCTATCCATGAAATGTCATCTGACCAGTTGTAAGTGCACTAAGGTTGTCGTGTTATATACCAGGTACTTTGTTTTTTTTGTTGAATAGTCGTTCAGCTAGTTGACTCGACTGACTGATGGCGGTACATTGTCAAAATAACGTGGGGCTAGTATTCTAGCTTTTTCTAATTCTTGTGTCCCCTACAGGCTTGAAATGGGAGTGCAAGCTCCAATTCTAAGAGAGCTTGTGGCAGAGTTAACAAGATACCCAGACCCAGAATACTTATGGGTATACTAAAAAGGAATAAGACGACACTTCCATGGAAACCATTATGTCTAACAACAGAAGTTCCACGTCTCAAGGAGTTATTAGAACATGGGTACATAAAAACTCCTAGATATGAGAGTGTGAAGGAACATTCGCAACAGGTTATGAGTAATAACGTTTCTGAAATTTCGTCTGACTTAGGAGAATAAATTTCTTGATCCAGTATTAACTCCTTTCAGTGCAAGAGGAACCGAATACATATCTTGAGTACCGGTCAACTGTTGTTAAGAAGTAGTTTGAATTATCAGATGAGTGATTTGGCCCTAGAATTAATGTCATCAACATATAATGCAATCATATCTGTGATCTATCCAATTCTAGTTTGTCAGAAGCAACTGTCTTTTGTCAAATCTCTATTTTGTCTAGACCTACTTGTCTAGACCTACTTGTCTAGACCTACTTGTCTAGACCTACTTGTCTAGACCTACTTGTCTACACCTACTTGTCTACACCTACTTGTCTACACCTACTTGTCTACACCTACTTGTCTACACCTACTTGTCTACACCTACTTGTCTACACCTACTCTTTGTTTTCTCATGTCTGTTTCGTGTCTAATTAGTCTACCTTCTCTATCTTCTCTCACTTCCCTCACTTCTCACCTAGTCTACCAACTCTGATCAACTTGCAGCGCTGCCTCACCACCCACCAACCGAAACATCCTGAGGCATCTTCTTGAACTGCCTGAATGACAAGAAAATGGGAATCATGTGGTATGGATGGCTGTGGGCTCGTACTACATCAGATTCCAATAGTATGGATCGAGTTCACTCACTGCCTATACTTCTTGCCAAGACTCACCCATTGGGAACATTACCACTTCGTATGCAGCAAGTCCACACACCCACAACCTTCCAAACCAATCACATCACCCAAGCAGTGAAAGTGACACGGCATGCGCTCGCTCATTGTGAGCCAAGTCACTTTGCATCTTCATTAAACCACGCCGTACTAATGTGAAGAGTCCAGTCAGGTTCTCGAGTTTGATTCATTGTATGCCATGAACAGGCCAGTGGCCATTAGATGCTAGCGGGTCCTTTTCCTGTTGCTAATAAAAGTTGCTAATAAAAGGAGTGTTACTATGAGTAGTAGACATATTGTTCAGATTGGCTGCTCTTGCAACTGAATATAATAGTCCCTGTAGTTACACACTACACTAACACTATGCAATACCACTTCAATTAATGTGTACTACACTACACTGTTTACCACACTATACTAGTTACTACACTACACTAATTACTGTTTATACACTATACTAATACACCAATTATCAAATATTACACTATACTATACACTAATAAGAGATCAAATACTATCTTAGACTAATTACTACGCTATATTAATGAATTCGCTAATTACCACTACACCAATCACTAAGCTATCTAATCAATACGCTTGTTACCACACTAATCTATACTCATTTGTACATTAATAGCTGTTTACTATATTAATTATTACACTATATTATTTACTACATTATACTAATCACACTAATTACTAGACTCTACCAATTAATTCACTACTTACCACACTATGCAAATTATTACACTATACTAATTACCCTAATTACCACACTGTACAAATTACTACGCTATACTAATTAGTCCATCAAATACCATACTATAGAAATTACTAGACTGATTACTACACTGATTAAACGCTGATTAAACACTGATTAAACACTGATTAAACACTGATTAAACACTGATTACTATACTGATTACTACACTAATACTACATTAATCACTACACTACACTAACTACTACATTATACAATTACTTCCCTAATTCCACACTTATCTTTCACGTCCTTACTCACTACGACACTCCACTATGCCACGCGACATAAGCACTTGCTGCTGCTCGATACACTCACTATGCCTACCAGTACAAAACTGACACTCGCTGCTATGTTATTGACTATTCAGCCATGGCCGCAAACGTACTCAAACGACGTCTGCACTGTGCTTATCTGGAAACAGTCCAGGACTACCTAATGATACTGTCGGTCATAGATGATAGCTGAATCTGAATAACTTCAATATTAACTGGCTATTTTACAACCTGCGGTATCTATTTGAAGTTCACCGTGTTCTTACGCTTTTTTCGAGAACCACGATGCCATCAGACCGGAGTCGTGTATTGATCTTCACAAGCAAAGCTAATAAACCAACATGAAGAAACTATTGATTAATCATGTTTCCAAAAATCAGAGGACTTGAATAACTTATACATTATAGATTACACATTATGCATTGGATATCCAAACTGTCTCGAACTATGTATATGTAGCTATCTATTATCGGCACCGCAGGCAGTCACATCTCGCATGAATAGTCATGAACAATGCGGCCAGTTCATGAAGCTTCCTATGCCACAATCCTTAGCGCAGCTAATTTTCCTCGCCTATAATTTCCTTCCAGGTCTTGTCCTCGGCACGCAACTCCGCCGCCAACTCGTCCCGGATCTTGGCCGGCAACCCTGGTCCCTTGTATGCAAATGCAGTGTACACCTGCACGAACGTGGCGCCGGCCTTTCCAAATTCCAAGGCGTCTTTCCCGCTGGAGATTCCTCCGCAGCCAATCAACACCAAGTCGCTGTCTCTTGTGTGCTTTCTTAACGTCCTCAACGCCTGCAAAGAAAGCGGCTTCAAGGGCTTGCCCGAGAGGCCGCCAGTCTGGTTGACCAAGTCTGGCGACTTGGTGAGAAGCGTGTTGGGTCTCAGAACGGTTGTGTTGGACACAATGATGCCGTCCACCGCGGCGGCCTTGGCGGACGCGGCAATCAGCTCGAGCTCGGGCTCCGTCAAGTCCGGCGCCACCTTGACCAAAACGGGCACGCGGCGCCCCAACTGGTTGTGCCCCAAAGCACCACGCTCCTTCACCACCGCGGTTAGGAGCCCCGTGAGCTTCTGCTCGCTCTGCATGTCCCGGAGGCCCGGCGTGTTGGGCGACGACACGTTGATCACGAGCACGTCCGCGTACGGGCCGAGCCGCCGCACCCCCTGCACGTAGTCCTGGACCTCGTCGCCCGTCTTGTTCTTGCCGAGGTTGATTCCCAAGAGGCGGTTTGGGCGGAGCGAGTTGTGTGCAGGCGCGGCGGAGGAGCCGGCCACGAAGCCCTGCAAACGCGTGGCCAACGTGGCTGCGACGCTGAAGTGGCCCGAGGAGTTGAAGCCGTAGCGGTTGATCACGGCGTCGTCCTTGGGCAAGCGGAAAAACCGCGGCTTGGGGTTGCCCGGCTGCGGTAAGGGCGTGATGGAGCCGATTTCCACGTACGAGAAGCCCAAGTCGAAGAGCGAGTCGATGGCCTCACCGTCCTTGTCGAGGCCCGCGGCCAAGCCGACGGGCGAGTCCAATGTGGAGCCAAACACCTCCACGGCAAGGCGGTCGTCGGGCGGCGTGGGCGGCAAGCGAGGCACGAGCCCGTACTTCATGAAGGTGATGCCGAGCTTGTGCCCCGTCTCGGCGTCGGTGAGCACACGCAAGATTGGGCAGAGCACATACTCGTGGACGGCGGCTCTGGAGTCGGAAGCGTAGTAGACAGCAGCGGCAGCGGCGGTGACGCCGAGAAAAAGCGCCAGGCGGGGGAGAAACGAGCTCTGAAGCATCTGGCGGCGGGCGGGGGGAGGCATGGGCCTAGCGGCCTTCTTGGCGAGGGTTTTCCACATGCGGAAGTAGTTGGGGAGGAGGAGAAGTGGAGTGAGTTGGGCGCGAGCAGGAGAAAAACTGCGCAAGCGCATATGCGCTCAGCACACTACACTACACTACTACACTACACTACTACACTACTACACTACTACACTACTACACTACTACACTACTACACTACTACACTACTACACTACTACACTACTACACTACACTACACTACACTACACTACACTACACTACAGTAACCACCAATCGTTGTTAATCTGCCTCTATCCATTCCTTTGCTTCCACACAGACTGACTCATGCAATTCCCCGCACCAGGCATGCCAGAGACTCAAAAAGTAAATACACCACCTCCTAGTGCTCAGGCTATGACACTCAGACCAGTACCATATTCTCTACCAGCTTCACTCAAAATTATGCGCTGGTACTTCAACTGTACACAGAGTTCAAGTCAAGAAGAACCGTCGTGAAATCATCAAATGCATTACATCCTAGACCGTACAACCATAAATAACGTACTCCAGTAGTGGCCAAACACACCAGTAACATGCTTCGCAGTAAACAAACAGATGGTGACATATGACGTAGTAGAGATTGAACCACTTGTACTGCTTCATCACACCTTCATCTGTACTTGCTGTGACGGGTATCTCTGTACTTGCTGTGACGGGTATCTCTGTACTTGCTGTGACGGATATCATGCTACTATAAAAGCTGAGCATCACCCCTGGCACCTCCTATAACCACGTGTTTGGCCAGTGCATCTATGCCCTAGAATCGGTTCACAGCACCAGCCAAGGCTCTGTCTGTCGGCTGCTAAAAGCAATGGCTGTATCCTGCATACACTCCTGCAACCTTACGGCCCAGTGTCAGAACTGCAGTCTTGGGAATGAACCTTTGGAAGCTGTGGGATAGTGTTGTTTCTAGTAGAATGGCGTGGTTTAGGCGATACAATTACGTGACCATGCACCTTAGATACAACAAGAAGAACAGAAGAAGAAGAAGGAGAAGAAGAAGAAGAAGAAGAAGAAGAAGAAGAAGAAGAAGAAGAAGAAGAAGAAGAAGAAGAAGAAGAAGAAGAAGAAGAAGAAGAAGAAGAAGAAGAAGAAGAACATGAACATGAACATGAACAATACTACTCTAATACGCTCCCCTGGATATCTCTGTGGGTCAAAAGTGAATACTAGATGTTGATCTAGCTGGATCTATACCAAAACTGTAGTAGATATTACCTTGCTCTTTACACTACTATACTAACTATACACCATGTTGATATCTGTGACCATAGTGACTACGTTACAGACCTTGGAGTTGACTTAGATACGTAGATACTGTAGGTCACTCTGGTCCACTAGATACTCATTGCCATACAATACTCAGACCCAGCTAGATTCCTAGATATTCCACCACTGCCACTATATTCACTACACTGTTTCTACCTTCTGGACCGCTATGACTTCACTGTTGGTAGACGCGAGATCTAGCTAGGTCTAGACAGTAGGTACACACTGTAGATATTTCAGCGGTATACTACAAGTATACGGCACTAACTATAGCCATATCTATTGCACGACTACACTTGCACAGTAGATCAAATGTTAATAGTCAACTAGAACTTGCTGTACTTTTATACTTCTACTACTGAACAATACATGGCTACACTACTCCTACACTACACTACTCCTACACTGTTAGCACCCGAAGATATTCAACACCAAACTCGTCTGTGTTCTCGAAATCTTCAATCAATATCATGTACTTCTACATTCATATTCAACTTCTGATTATCAATATTTGGAAACTATAGTTGGCTACCACGGAACAGATCCTAGTCAAGTATGGAACTATTTGTAACTATTGTTACAGTACACCAGGCCCCATTGGTTATTACTGAAACCAAACTTTGAGTAGCACAGTTTACACGTGTATATAATAAGATGAAGACAATGATAGCCACACTTGGATAGCTTTCTACCTTTCATGTATTATTGTACGTGGACTAACTCAGGTAAGCGCTACATGGAGAGCGTATTCACAGCGATGCAGTATGCCAATCCCTTTAATAAATTAAAAGCACTTTTTAAGACTAACTTATCTTTAGTCTCGCTGGTCTCAGACATACAAGCACCGTCTGATGTATAACACCTTTGATATCTGAGAAGTTTGGCACTTGACAATACGTGACGCATGCCAGTCTCTCAAAATGCTGCGACATTCGTGAAATGTTTGATACATAGCAAATTCTTACATAATTATTTGAAACGCGAAGGTGGTTGGAGACTCACATTGCCTTACCTGAAAAATGTATGTTGTAGTGTTGTAGTGTTGTAGTAGTACTGTAGTAGTACTCTGTAGAACTATTGTAGTAGTATTTCAATATTGTAGTAGTACTGTAGTAGTACTCTGTAGAACTATTGTAGTAGTATTTCAATATTGTAGTAGTATTGTAGTTGTTAGATTCTGTAGTAGCGTCTGGTGCCTATCAGGTGTGTTCATTGATCGATTCCCAGTAAGTGGGAAATAGGTAATTATATCAACCACTGAGGTGGTTTAAGCGCCATGTCACGAGTTAAGGTGAAAGGATGAGTCACAGTGACTAATCGGGAAGCGAAGGTGCTATTATCCTAATGGGTAGTGTGTTACCATGGCGGATCTAACTGTAGTGTTGTAGTATTGTAGTATTGTAGTGTTGTAGTGTTGTAGTATTTTAGTATTTTAGTATTGTAGTGTTGTAGTGTTGTAGTGTTGTAGTGTTGTAGTGTTGTAGTGTTGTAGTGTTGTAATGTTGTAGTGTTGTAGTGTTGTAGTGTTGTAGTGTTGTAGTGTTGTAGTGTTGTAGTGTTGTAGTGTTGTAGTGTTGTAGTGTTGTAGTGTTGTAGTGTTGTAGTGTTGTAGTGTTGTAGTATTGATTATTGTAGTAGTTGTAATTTATGCTTACGTCCAGTATTTCTGTTTAGTATGTTTATTCGTCGTGATTCCTCAAGGAGAAACAATCACTTCTTATATAGACGAATCCGGCAAAGAAGAGGTCGTTCTGATCGACCCGTGTAGGGTCAACATCCATGTGGGTAGCACTAACCATGATGGGTCTAGTGTTTCGATACTCTCAACAAGGTTCACCAGCTGAGATTATTTTGCGTGACGGTGGTTGATTGCGATACGTTGCCTAAAATTATGAGGAGTGGAGGCTTAGAAATAGCAAACATGCTATGCAAAAAGAACTTTTTGGAAGAATCTCTTCGAATCGATTTCGTAAAGTTCTTCATAAAGGAGTCCTCCAACGTAATACCGCACGGAGAGGATGTCATGGGTGGTATATGGTCGCCATTTGCTTCGGAGCTTCGAAGCTCTTTACTCCAAAACCTCCCCGCCCAGTACTCCACTATTACTACAGACAAAAATCATCGACAATGAAACGGGTGCTCCACTCACTGATTTCAAACCATCATCGACATTTTGAAGTTTCGTATTGCAAGCTCTGGGGATGCCAACGATTTTCAAAATCTTGACACCAGTGGTAAGAGTAGGTCTAAGCCTTAGACGTGGAAAAATTCGAGTAGAGGGTTTACGTAGTGTGCCAGTACATTATCGAGAAGACAACGTTGAGGTGGGCCACAGTATTGTAGTAGTACAGTAGTACAGTAGTATTGAAATATTGCAGTAATTTAGTAGTACAGTAGTACAGTAGTATTGAAATATTGTAGTATTTTAGTAGTGGTATTGTAGTAGTAGTATTGTGGTAGTAGTATTGTGGTAGTACAGTAGTACAGTATTATTGAAATATTGCAGTAATTTAGTAGTGGTATTGTAGTAGTATGTAGTAGTATGTAGTAGTAGTAGTATGTAGTAGTGGTATGTAGTAGTAGTATGTAGTGGTAGTATGTAGTAGTATGTAGTAGTAGTATTGTAGTATTGTAGTATTGTAGTATTGTAGTATTGTAGTATTGTAGTATTGTAGTATTGTAGTATTGTAGTAGTAGTAGTAGTAGTAGTATTGTAGTATTGTAGTATAGTAGTAGTAGTACTGTAGTAGTACTGTAGTAGTACTGTAGTAGTACTGTAGTAGTATTGTAGTACTGTAGAGTAGTAGTAGTACTGTAATACTGTAGTAGTAGTACTGTAGTACTGTAGTAGTACTGTAATACTGTAGTAGTACTGTAATACTGTAGTAGTAGTAGTAGTACTGTAGTACTGTAGTAGTACTGTAATACTGTAGTAGTACTGTAATACTGTAGTAGTAGTAGTACTGTAATACTGTAGTAGTAGTACTGTAATACTGTAGTAGTAGTACTGTAGTACTGTAGTAGTACTGTAATACTGTAGTAGTAGTAGTACTGTAGTAGTACTGTAATACTGTAGTAGTAGTAGTACTGTAGTAGTACTGTAATTGTTAGATTCTGGTTACGTCCAGTACTTCTGTTAATGTGTGTTTAGTATGTTTATTCGTCGATGATTCCTCAAAGAGGAACAATCCCTTCTTATATAGACTAATCCGGCATAGAGGAAGGCAGGTCGTTCTGATCGACCAGTGTAGGCTTTAACATCCATGTGGGTAGTGCACTACCCATGATGGGTCTAACAGTAATACTGTAGTAGTAGTAGTACTGCAGTCTGATCTCGCACGTGAGCGCGCACGTGGGCGCATCGCTTCTTCTCTTCGCCCGCTCCTCTCCCCAGCCACCATGTCGAAGTACGAACGGGACAAGGACAGGTTCCCCGCCAAGGTGTCCAAGGCCAAGCTGCGCCGCGTCAACCGCAGCATCAAGAAAATCGACAATGAGTACCACGACTTCGTCAAGAAGGCCGAGGCCACCGACCTCTTGCTCCAGGAAGAAGCAGGCTTCCTAGAGCCCGACAACGAGATGGAGCAGACCCACAAGTTCCGGCAGGACGACATCGCCGCCGCCGTCGACGTCAGCACCGCCAACAAGAAGTTCGACCTCCAGCTCTCGGAGTTCGGGCCCTACGCCGTGGACTACACGCGCAACGGCCGCAAGCTCTTGATCGGCGGCAAGAAGGGCCACGTGGCGTCCATGGACTGGCAGAAGGGCACGCTCGACTGCGAGCTCTTCCTCAACGAGACCGTGCACGCGGTCCAGTACTTCGAGCGCGAGCTGTTCTTCGCCGTGGCGCAGAAGCGCTACACCTTCGTCTACAACCAGCAGGGTGCAGAGGTGCACCGGTTGAAGCACCACCAGAACAACACGCTCTTGCAGTTCTTGCCGTACCACTACCTCCTCGTGGGCGCCGGCTACTCCGGGCGCTTGAAGTACCACGACGTGTCCACGGGAGTCATGGTCAGCGACATGCCCACCAAGATGGGCCCCACGCAGGCCATGAAGCAGAACCCCTGGAACGCCGTGATGCACTTGGGCCACGGCAACGGCACCGTGTCGCTCTGGAGCCCCACGCTGCCGGACCCGTTGGTCAAGATGCAGTGCAACCGGGGCCCCGTCCGCGACTTGGCCGTGGACCGCGAGGGCAAGTACATGGTGGTGTGCGGGCTGGACAAGCGCGTCAACATCTGGGACTTGCGCATGTACAGGCAGTTGGACTCGTACACGCTGCCCACGCCCGCGTCGTCCGTGGACGTGTCGGACAGTGGGCTCGTGTCGGTGGCGTGGGGGCCGCACGTGACCGTGTGGAAGGACCTCTTCGGCGGCGCCCACCAGGACGCCCCCTACATGACGCACATGTTGCCGGGCAAGCGGCTCGAGAAGGTGCGCTTCGTGCCGTTCGAGGACGTGTTGGGCGTGGGCCACAGCGGGGGCGTGCTGACCATGATCGTGCCCGGTGCAGGAGAGGCCAACTTCGACGCCTTGGAGACCAACCCCTACGAGTCGGCCAAGCAGCGCCAGGAGGCCGAGGTGCACTCGTTGCTCAACAAGCTTCCGCACGACACCATTGCCTTGGACCCGTCGTTCATTGGAACCGTGGACGCACGTGCGCGGCACGTGGACCTCCGGCCCCACGCCGCCCAGCCGGTGGGCAAGGCCAAGAACATTGTGGACGAGCGGCGGATGCGGACGGAGCGGAACATGCAGCGGGAGGCCGAGCAGCGGGAGCGGCGCCGGCTCAAGGAGATGGGGGTGCCGGACGAGAAGGACAAGTTGGGGCCTGCATTGGGGCGCTTTGTATAGACTGGGGAGATGGGACTACGAGAAGATCTTGGAGACCAATGGCGTGTCTTGGCGGCAACAACGTGCGCCAGGTACAGGCGGATGCTACCAAACAATTCATATTAATAAGCAATCTATATGCTGATCCATCCAAACGGCTCACGGCTCAAGCGGACCTCGGGCTAGTGCTCGCAGCACCAACGCCAAGTCCCAGCGCAAAAGTCGCACCTCCTGTTCTAAGCTCTTGCCCACCACTTGGTCGAAGTATGCACAGAGCCGCTCGTTCTTCTCCGAAACCTCCGCCACGAGTGCCTCGCCCGCCCTCATCTCCTCCTGCATCCGCTTCTGCTCGTGGATCATCTGCGTGCGCACGTGACGCTGCATCTCCTCTATCTGCACCAAGTGGTAGTCTTCTCGGTGGATCTCCTTGATCTTCACCTCCAAGTAGAATAGAATCACCTCTTTGGAGTATTCGTGTAGACTGGCGAACCGCTCCCGGGCTGCGGTCTCTCCCCACTTGACTTGCGTGAGGCTCCGGAACAAGAACTCGAGCACCAACTCCACCTGCTCTGCATCTTGAAAGAGCGCTAGCCGCTCCAAATTCACCACCCGGCGAATCGTGGCAAGCCTCTGTAGCACTAGATGGTTGGAGCCCCGGGCTCGCCCATGCAGGATGTGGAAGAACATGGCCTTCTTTACCCGTATGCTCTGTTCGCCGAGCTTCTCGCTGACGCGGTAAAGCTGCGGTTCCTTCAAGTCTGGGCTTTTGACCACGTGGATGGCGCAGTCCCCCGAGCTACCAGAGCAGGTGCCGGCAGTTTGGGGGTTGCAGATCCCGTCGCTGCCTGAAACGCCGCCGGTGTTGATGGCAGAAACTGACGGCAAATCACAGTCGAAGCTCTGGAGCGCGTCCCCGGGGGTCAACTCCACGAACACGTTGAGCACAAACTCGAGCAGCGCCAAGTCGTCAGCAGTGATGGTTCGCGTGCCCATAAGCGACGAGAGCCAAAGAATGCACGCCCGGGTGAAAGTCCGGCTCATTTGCCCGTCCATGATGGTGTAGTGTGGGGCAGCACACACAAACGCCCCAGGCATAGGGTGCGATGCACGTGACCCGTCAGCTCGACGCCCACTGCTGCGGGAGACTGCCCGCTAGTGACTGCCCGCTAGTGACTGCCCTAGTGCGACGTGCGGGCGGAGATGGAGTAGTTCGAGTAGTCGACGGTGATGAGATCGGAGAAAATGGAGCCCAGCGACGTTTGCACCCGCGTCGCCTGGGCAATGTCGTCCATCTTGTTCCGCACGTAGTCGACCACCGTCGCAAACTTGCCCAGCGACTGCTCGTCGTGAGACTCGAGCAGCTCGAGCAAAGCCAACTCCTCGGCCACCTTCGCGAACTCCACGCTCCGGTCCAAGTTGGCCTGTGCGGCGTCGTCCTCGCTCTCGGCCGTGTGCTGCAACAAAATGAGCCACGAATGCGCAATCTGCTCGTAGGCCATGGCGCGCGTATACTGAAACTCCTTGTTCTTGAAGTGTGGAAGCTCGTGGACCATGTGGGTGATGACGTTTATCACGGCACACAGATCACGGAGATTGGTGCCCACCGGCGGGAGCAAGTCGAGGACAAAGTCTGAGATGCAGTGCAAGAACTCCGTCAAGTAGGGCTTCACCCGGGTGTACGAGTAGTCGCTCTCGGTCTCGCATTTGTAGGGCAACGCCTGCGTTATGGCGTTGGCCTTGAGCTTTATTAGCTCCACGGACTCGGCCACGCCTGGACGCGGCGCAAGCTGTGCCACGGTATTTGCTATCTGGGGATGGTGCGATATGACGGCCTGGAAAAGGTCCTGGAGAGATTTGTGGTCGAGGACCTCGACGAGACGGTTGACCGGCAACTTCTGGCCGGCGATGCAGGGGCTCTTGGTGCGCTTGACGCGGCGGTACCCGCCGCTAGCGGGGGAGGTGTTTGTGTAGGGGTGAAGGTGCCTTGGGTTGGCGTTTGAGGGGGCAAAGTGGTGTCTGGGAAGGGCATGTGGGGCAGGCGCCGAGTCGTCCTCGAGGGGGCGCTTTTTGGAGGCCGAGCCGAGGGCCGGGGCAACAGCGATTTGTGGCATGGCGTGTGGGACGTGGGTGGGGGCCGTGGTGTGGTGGCGTGGAAAAGTGTGCTTTGCGATGTGGACCTCCGGCTGGCGGCACGTGAGCGTTTCAGGCCGGGTACGGCGGCTGGCACGTGTGCCGGCACGTGTGCCGGCACGTGTGCCGTGATCACGTGATCCGGCGCCTGTGCGCCGCTACGCCGCACCATGCCTCGTGATACTGCTCGTGATACTGCTCGTGATACTGCTCGTGATACTGCCTACGACCTGCGCTTAGTAGCCAGCTTATTAACTCGTTAAACATCTGGATGTGGTTCCTTTATTTTAGATCACACCCACCTCACGCTGCAAGGCGGGATGTGGGCACTCGATGGAGTACTCTTTAGTAGTTTATATTTGACTTCTGCAGTATCTTCCGGTGGACATACTGACACTCCACTATCGTCGTTTCCAGTCATCACACCTGTTCATTGTGTCGACTGTGATTTGGTTATGTGGTTAAATGATATTGATTGGGAATGGGTTCATTGATTTTTTGTTGGGTTTCTTGGGTCATTGGGTGATTGTCTTCATTGATTTTTTGTTGGGTTTCTTGGGTGATTGGGTCATTGGTGATTGGGTCATTGGGTATTGTAGCTTGAGGGGCCGTTCTTGTCGTTTCCTGTCACTCGTTAGCTTATCCTGTCTTCACGCTGTGCTTCTCCACTGCGCGTTTATCCCATCGGAGAGCTAATAGTAGTCGTTGCTTTCGAATTCCGAGTCGCTGGTATTGGACAAGTCGCTCGCGCTTTCACTCACCACATCGTAATCGGCCTCATTGAAGCCCGCATACCGGTTCCGCTTAAGCTCCACTTCGTCGTCCGACTCCTTGTCGTCCTCGTCGGTGATCTCATCGTCGAGCTTGCGGCCTTGATCCGCCCCCAGCTCTTCGTTCTCCTCTTTCTCTTCCAACTCGATCTTCAACTCATACACAATGTCGAAACACTCGGCTAGAAGCGCATTGAGTGTGCCCTGGCCCTCGGGGACTTGGTTGTTGACAATGAACTTGCCGTCATGCCTTAGGTTGTCGAGTGACGCCAACTTGAATTGGAACGGAAACAACTCCCGCAAATTATTAAGCCCGTCCACTCGCTTGATCTCCAAGAGACACCGTCTGACTGTGGTCAACTGGTTGTGGATGGGCTGCAAAGATTCGGAAACCGGCTCCGAACTCTCCAAGAGCTTGTAAATGGAGGCGTAGTTCCGTCTCAAGAGGTACAACACCAAAAGCTGGACTTTCTTCATGCGCCGGCCGTCGCCTTTGCGCTGGTCAATAAGCTTGTTGAGCTCCATGCGTTTGTCATCGATGGTCTTGAGCGACTTTTGGTACGTGTACAAGTCGGTTTCACGTAAGGTCCATCTCCGGGTAATCAAGAGATTCTCCAAGGTCTGCTTGATGGTGATTAAGTCGGTGTAGAGCTTCTTGAAGCTGGAAATAATTTCCGTCTGCTGCTCATCCTCCAAGGACAATGTGTCAAACTGGCTGGAGATGCCGTTGTCCTGCTGGATATCGAGGTCGTTCAATAGGTTGTTGCAGTCATCGAGAAGGCCGTTGAGCACCATCTGGGCGCTCTCCGATTGGTCCTCTGTGCCCTGGACGGTGACGAACGTTCCCGCAGAGTCACGCTGCTTGCCGATCTGCTTCAAAATGCCCTTGATCTCGCTGATCTTCTCCAGCATGTCGTAGTTCTTGGCGTCGATAGTCAAGTAGGTGAAGAGGCTCTTGCGCACGGCTATCAACTGCAAGTACACACGCTCCAAGTCCGCCGGAATCTTGCGGAACGTGTCCTCGAGCTCCTTGTACACGCGCAAGCACTTGGCCAACTTGTTGCGCAAAAGAAGCGTCTCCTCCCGGCGGTGGTTGAGCGTGCCGTCCTCGATCTCGTCGTCCTGGTTGGTCTCGTCCAGCTGAGCAATGATTTCCTGGATTTCTTCGAGCCGCGCCTTGATCGGATTCAAATCTTCCGCGGAATACACCTTGCACTCCTTCAAATGGGTCAAAAGCTTGTAAACTGTGGATAAAGAGGAGTAGGTGGCCGGCGCAAACTTGGTAAGGCCACAGGTCATGAACGAAAGCGAGAGAAGCTGCCAAACGTCGTCTATCAATAGGTCGACCGCATTGGGGACGTTCAATGTGATTCCCTTGAGCTCCTCGTCCTTCCTGACGATGCTGAGGTCGTGGATGTCCCGCAAAAAACGGTCGTAGATGGTGTAGACCTGCTTGGAGCTTATGTAGGCGTCCCTATTATTCTTGAGCTCCAGGAGCGTCTGATATGTCTTTTGTAATGCATCATAGAGGGGTTTCTCGAAGGAGGGAACGGATTTGGTCATTGGTGGGCGGCAAGAGGGGAGAAAACGGAGACTTTGTAGGGCGCGCACCCGTACCCCGCCTGCATACGGTGGTGTTAGTATGCAGGTTGCTATACCTGCCTGACCCGTCAGTCTAACCAGCTACTGCCTTAGGCTATTTATCCCCTACAGGCTATCTACCCCCTACAGGCTATTCACCGAAAAGTACATGTAGCACGAACGTATATAACTATGGATTGGCCACGCCCAAAATCTTGCGTGAATAGTCTGCCTCATCAGCCAACGAGCCCTCCGAAAGCCTCCGGCGTCCCATCATGGCCGGGTTGAGCCGAGGATCCGCAAGCTCGTCGGCGGCAGTCGCGCTGGCACGTTTCTCAGCAAACTCATCGGATGGATGCACGAACGGGTTGGACATGGGCATGTCGAACACCGAGTTGAACTTTTGCGACTTGCTCGACACCCCGCGGTTGAGCGTGGCGCCCGAGGCGCCTTTCTTGTAGAACTCCTCTTCGTCGTCGTCGTCACGGCTGTTGTGGCGGCGGATGAAGAAGAACACGGCAAAACCCAATATTAGGGCTCCGGCCACTCCCCCTACGACTCCGCCGACAATGGGGCCCACCGACAGCTTCTTCTGCGGTTGTGGGCTCAGGCTGGACGACGCCGAGGCCGTGGATTCGGAGCCCGAGGTCTGCGTGACCGTTCTGTATTGGACGCTTTCCAGCAAGCCGTCGCCTGTGCTTGACGCTGACGACACAGAGGTGATGGAGCTACCCGATTTGTCGCCATTGCTGGCGGATGCAGGGTCCAGGGAGGATTTGGAGGCGGCCAGCGAGGAAGAGGAACTGGAAGCATCGGAGGATGGCAGAGAAGACGCGGCGGATGAGGCACCTGCTCCACTCGAACCAGCACTCGTGTCCAGGCCGCTACCAGTGAACACAGAAAAGACGTTGGCACCACCGCAGTTGACCGAGCCATAGCCATTGCATTTGACGTTGCACTGGGCGACCGGCACCTGGTTCAGCGTGGGCATGTTATTGAGACAGTAGCAATAAGCTCCATCTCGCATGGCCACGTATGGATAGCCCGGGCACTTTTCGCTGCAGCCCAGCTGCGTACCGAACTGGAGAAAGCCAACGCCATTGCTTGTGTCGATGGTGGCAAAGCAGCCAAGAGAGTCGTCTGCGGCGGAGACTGCGGTGAGCAATAGAATGGGTATGATGGGTAACATGATGCAATGGGAGAGAATAGGGAGCAGTACAGCCGTTCAGGGGTTGGCGTTAGTAGTATCAAGTGGGCGAAAGTTCAAATCAGCAATGTTCAGGCAGTGACTTGAAACGGTGACTTGAAAAGGTGACTTGAAAAGGTGACTTGAAAAGGTGACTTGAAAAGGTGACTTGAAAAGGTGACTTGAAAAGGTGACTTGAAAAGGTGACTTGAAAAGGTGACTTGAAAAGGTGACTTGAAAAGGTGACTTGAAAAGGTGACTTGAAAAGGTGACTTGAAAAGGTGACTTGAAAAGGTGACTTGAAAAGGTGACTTGAAAAGGTGACTTGAAAAGGTGACTTGAAAAGGTGACTTGAAAAGGTGACTTGAAAAGGTGACTTGAAAAGGTGACTTGAAAAGGTGACTTGAAAAGGTGACTTGAAAAGGTGACTTGAAAAGGTGACTTGAAAAGGTGACTTGAAAAGGTGACTTGAAAAGGTGACTTGAAAAGGTGACTTGAAAAGGTGACTTGAAAAGGTGACTTGAAAAGGTGACTTGAAAAGGTGACTTGAAAAGGTGACTTGAAAAGGTGACTTGAAAAGGTGACTTGAAAAGGTGACTTGAAAAGGTGACTTGAAAAGGTGACTTGAAAAGGTGACTTGAAAAGGTGACTTGAAAAGGTGACTTGAAAAGGTGACTTGAAAAGGTGACTTGAAAAGGTGACTTGAAAAGGTGACTTGAAAAGGTGACTTGAAAAGGTGACTTGAAAAGGTGACTTGAAAAGGTGACTTGAAAAGGTGACTTGAAAAGGTGACTTGAAAAGGTGACTTGAAAAGGTGACTTGAAAAGGTGACTTGAAAAGGTGACTTGAAAAGGTGACTTGAAAAGGTGACTTGCAAATGTAACTTGCAAATGTAACTTGCAAAGGCAGCACTCAGACACAGTATCTGCGCTATTGGTCGTATTAAGGCTGCTGCTTTTGGACACTTATGACCCCGTGATGACTTGCCACGAATGCTTGACGTTGCAGTGAGTGATTGTCGGGGTTCAAAGGCCGTTCGGGGTTAATGACAGGTGACGCTCAGGGTTGGCGGCTAGGGTGGGCGCAGTCCCAGTTTAGTAGCGAAAGTGAGAAGAAATGAATTGAGGAAGTGAAGCCTCAGATGGAAATCGAATAAGCCGAAAAGCAGAATGGCAGAAAGGAGAAACAGATATGGGAGTGTGATGGTGAGGGGGCAAGTGTTAAATTTAGGACACAATATGATGGTGGGAAACAAGAAAAAAGAACAATGGAAGAAATATAATGAAAAAAAATAATGGAGAAAAAAGAAACGAATTCAGGCACATGCGAAGATGGTGCAGAAATGGCGATCCGGCAAAACAATGCGCCGGCGCGAGTTGGACCAGGCACCGGGGGCGCACCACCACCGGAAGTGGACTGGCCGAGGGCACCACCACCGGAAGTGGACTGGCCGAGGGCACCACCTCGGGAAGTGCACTACCCCCGTGGCGCCAGCCAGGTGGGGCAAAGGGCCACGGGCCAGATGCCCTAATGGCACGGTGGCATGCGGAACGGACCATGCATGTGTCACAAATACGGCCAGAGAAGCTCAACGGCCAGCCAAGCGAGGCGACGGCATATAGCTAATGGAAAACCGAGGGCGACTAGACAGGCTCGAGGGCCACGCCAGTCGAGGTGCTCGTGGTGTGTATCCGGATCCGCCTGCACACACGCCGCGCGGAAGGCACGTTGCTGCACGCGGTCGCGCGCGCCTGTCTCACCTGTGTCAGATGAAATGGCCCGCGGCTACGATCTACCGTTTTAGTATGCACGATTCATATATAAAACACCAGCTTGTCCCCGCCTGCGTGGCGGCCAGGCAGACTTTCCTGGCCGCACTTTGGTGTGGGGCGCCGCACAGAGCGCATCGGCTGGTGCAGCAAGGCGCCGATTGTTAATCCCAAAAGAGGCAAAAGCACGCTTCTTTCGCGCCGGTGCAGCTGGGTCTAGATCTTGGGGCACGCGACCGTGGACACCCGTACACCAAAAACCCCAATCCAACACACATCCGTACACCAACACGCATCCGTACACCCTAAGGCAGTGCCAGCCAGCCCCATCACATCTTGGCCCGCCAGGCCCTTACCACCTTGGCCGGATCCAGACCGGGCCTGCCGGCCGCAGGCTGCCCATATCCGTTCATCTTAGTGCAAGACCTGCATGCTGCACCACAAGCCATCCAACGGCGCCTAGTGCCAAGCACACCCTCCAGCGAGACCCGCAAGAGCGGCTGGGCTTGGGCTTCTCGCATTGCGTTACGGGATCAGGCAACGTCGGCGCCGTCCTTTTTGCCGTTTTGGGAATTGCCATGCACATGTGAGGCTACGCTGAAGATGCGTGGAGGTGAAAGCCGCGGGTAGTGTGCGGACCCGTGCACCACGACACCCGTGCACCACGACACCCGTGCACCGCACATTACCACGGCTCACGTGCGCAGCCTATCACCTAACGTATATTCCTATCAGTCTATAAGCGTGGTCACTTGGCCACGGAAAGCGCGCCGAGGTCGCTCTCGAGCCCCGTCTCCTCGTCCTCATCGTCGTCTAGCGCCAAAACGTCGTACACCGACTTCTGTGGCTTGAACAGGTCCTTGGCGTCAGCCTTGGCCGGCTTGGGCGCCGCCTTGGCCGCCTTGGCCGGCAACGCCTGGCCCCGCTTCCAGTCAAACTCCTTGTCGTCCTTGCGGTCTTCCCGGCGCCTCAACCCAGACCCACGGGCACTGGACCAGTCCAAGTCGCCTTCCTTCTTGGTGTCTCTTTCCCGGAACTCCCGGGCAGGCCGGTCTCTGGCGGGCAACGGAGCGGCGCTGCGGGCCGAGCCCCAGTCCAAGTCGGGCTCTTCGCGCTTGGGTCTCTCCCGGTCGAATCTCTCTCTCTCCCGGTCGCCAAACCTCTCTCTCTCCCTCTCGCCCTTGGGCTGCTCGAAGGTGGTCCGGGCCGAGCCCCAGTCCAAGTCCGGCTCCTCTCTGCGGGGTCTTCTCTCCCTCTCGGCTCTGGGGCCGCTGGAGCGGGCAGCGCCCCAGTCCAACTCCACGTCGTTCTCGAAGCGGTCTCTTCCGCCCACGGGCCCGGTTCTCAGCGACCGCCAGTCGTTGTCGAACACGTCGGGCTTCTGCGGCGCAGCCACGTTGACAAAGATCTTTCTGCCCGTGTACTCGGACATGGTCAACTGCAACGCCTCCTCCAACACCTCTCTCTCGGAGAAGGTCACGAAGGCAAAGCCCTTGGGGCGGCCCGACAACTGGTCCATGGGCAACTTGACATCCAGCACGATGTCGTGTGCTTGCAATCTGTCCTCAAAGAAGCGGGACAAGCCGGCCTCCGTGACGTCGTAGGGCAAGTTGGCCACACGGGCCCTGTAGGGAGGGGCGTCGGGGACGGGGTACTCCATGCGGTCTCTTCTCTCGGGGGCGGCGAAGCCTTCGGGCCGGGAGTAGGCGGTGGAGATGGGAGCGGCTGTGCTGGAGGGGACGCCGACGGATGAGAAGTCGACGTCGCCGTCTGCCCAGGACCCAAGGCTATCGTCGGCCAAGAAGGCCCCGAGGTCCATTTTCTTTCCTGTTTTTTTTGGTGCTGCTGTTAGTAGGTGGAAAAGGATGAGTATGAGGATCAGTATCAGGATCAGAGCAGGGAGCAGGAAATCTGGAGATCAGGAAATCTGGAGATCGGGAAATCTGGACATCTGGACATCTGGACATCGGGAAATCTGGACATCTGGACATCTGGACATCTGGACATCGGGAAATCAGGAGATCAGAAAATCTGGACATCTGGACATCTGGACATCGGGAAATCTGGACATCTGGACATCTGGACATCTGGA
>NKZR01001518.1:0-23070 GCA_002370795.1 Metschnikowia sp. 03-147.1 | reverse complement strand
GTAGTGTAGTGTGGTGTAGTAGTGTAGTGTGGTGTAGTAGTGTAGTGTGGTGTAGTAGTGTAGTGTGGTGTAGTAGTGTAGTGTGGTGTAGGTTAATAAAATCTACTATTGTATATCAAATAAGTAGAGTCTAGTGTGTATCGAGGTGTATTGTTGATCCCTTGGTCTTATCTTCTAGGGCTATGCTTCCTTACCCGAGTGCGGCCTCTGGCAGCGTTCGGTACAGCCTTCAGACATATCTGTGAGCAGCGTAGGTCAATTATCTCCATGGATTGTAACACCCATGGAGATTAATTACTGTAGTCTACTCTACTCTATACTACTTCTTAGATCCGCTCTGGCTAAACTATACCCGAGAAAAGGAGCTTCGCCGCTCGATAGACAACCAACCACGGTGCTAAAACTCTATCCCCATACACCAACTATGGTCTACACCAACTATGGTCTACACCAACTATGGTCTATGTAAACTCTCTCCTCGGGAAGAGCCATCAGAGAATACTATAGGTACCAGAGGTTTCCAAAAATTCACTACTCTATCCCCTACATCAACAAAGCAACGAACCCAAGGAAGAAGGACCCGATAGCTTTTCTAGCGGCCCCGTTGATGGAGGTAACGCTTGCGGCGGTGGGGGGTTGGCGAGAAGTTTTAGCCAGGCTAGCAGCTTGCTTGACCGAGTTGTCTGGAGAGATTTCTGAAGTATCTGAAGTGTCTGAAGTGTCTGAAGTGTCTGAAGTGTCTGAAGTGTCTGAAGTGTCTGAAGTGTCTGAAGTGTCTGAAGTGCCTGAAGAGCTGCCTGGATTGGAGCGCCTGGGCTCTGCAGTCGACTCGGCTACATCTGTAGCCTCACTAGGGCCCTTCCGAACAGAGGATTTTGCGGAACCCTCCACTAGGGCAGCATCATGGTCAGTGTCCCTCTCAGGCTGGCCCTGATTTCCAGAAAATTCTTTTTCGGATCCCTTTTCGGATTTTTCGGATCCCTTTTCGGATTTTTCGGAGCACTTTTCGGAGCACTTTTCGGAGCCCTTTTTGGATCCCTTTTCGAATTCCTTTTCGGAGTCCTTTTCTGCACGTACTGCCCCTGTCTCTTGGCCTTCAACGTCTTGGACAGTTTCGGGAACAATGCACACTCCGGTGACAGTCAACGTAGTGGCACTAGCAACAGTCACTGTCGAAGGCTGACAAACCTGGGCGCACTTGGTGATTGTCAACGTTGTCTTGTGGGGACAGTAGGTGGTGTAGTCAGTGTAGGTTTTCCACACGGTCCTAGGGGAAGCGCATTCAGTGCAGATGGTGGCAGTGGAGGTAGATGCATTAGTCACCGTGATGTTTCCTTTGGCGGAGTCCACAGACTGGACCCGGTGGATGCATGTGGAATATGGTGGGTGGGTTTGCTTGCGTCTGTTTTAGATTCACTGGTGGGCATGGAAGACTTCACGGTTGATGATTCAGCGGTCGATCCAGAAGTGGCCATTGGAGAGCTTTTCATAGTTGGTCCTTCAGTTGGTCCTTCAGTTGGTCCTTCAGTTGGTCCTCCAGTTGATCCTTTTGATTTTCCCATAGTTGAAGAATCTTTTATCGATGAGGAACCGTCTGAGGTTGAAGAGCCTTTTGTGGAAGAGCCTTTTGTGGAAGAACCTTCCATAGTGGGTGTACTGTCCATAGCTGAAGAATGCTTGGTTGAATGCCCTTTTGTTGAGGAACCGTTTATAGTTGACTCTTTCGTAGATGGAGAACCTTTTCTAGTTGAAGAGCGATTTGTAGTAGTTGACCCTTCCATAGTCGATCTTGTCATAGTTGATCCCCTCATAGTTGAGCCTTCTGTAGTCGACACCGAGCTCATTGTCTCTGAGGTTGTCTCTGAGGTTGTCTCTGATCTTGTCTCTGAAGTTGTCTCTGACCTTGTCTCTGACCTTGTCTCTGACCTTTCCTCTGACCTTGTCGTTGTGCCTGTCCCAGAACCCTCAGTAGAACCACCCATCGTTGAAGACCCACTTGTTTCCCTTCTGCTTGATGATTCAACCACCGTGCTGGAAACGCTAGGGACGTGGGAAGACTCGCCGTCCCGTTTTGCTGTGTGTACAAAAGTGTCAACAGCGGAAGAAATCGTCGCTGTACTGCTAGAAACAACTGTGGACATTGAGGAAAACGTCACAGTTGTGTCTTTTTCAGGTTCAAAAACCAAAACCACAGGCTCGCAATCATAACCGTCTTTAGCTTCACCAAGGATTATGCGGTTGGGAGCTGAAGCATTTTGGCACGAGTACTTGCTAAGGCTGGAAAAACTTTGTCCTTCTTTAAGTTTATAAGCTAAGAAGTTCGTATTCAAACCGAAAGAATACGCTCTTAACGGGGAAGCGGTGTCTCCTAAGACGCCTGAATATGCATGATTGTATTCAGTCACGAAAACGGCGAATCCCGAATCCGTTTCTTCCTCCGGTTGGTGGCTTACGATTTACACTGCATTGTCGTGAAGATTATGTAGCCTTTTAGGTTCTGTTGATATTCGGGGTGTTCAGTCATCAGACCTGGGGACCGCACCCAAATAAAGCCAGATCCCAAGGAATATCAAAGGCACGGGATACAAGATTATGGAATAACAAGTGTATATTTTATTTATAGTAGTTTATAAGGACTCTATGCAGCAGTATTTTAGCTACACATATTACTCTATCTACTATCTACTTCTACTTCTACTATCTACTTCTACTTCTACTATCTACTTCTACTTCTACTATCTACTTCTACTATCTACTCTACCTTCTGTCTGATCATACGCCCGGCTTCAACTGAGCCCCCACATGTACACGGTAAGTACCCAGGAGACGGCTTCAAGTGGTGTTGCTCGAGTGAACTCGACGGCGTTTTTGACCCCAGGATTTTGGTCTCGATGGCTCACACAGCGGTCAGTGTCCAGGCTCTGTCCGCGTTGACTCACAGCCAATAGCGGAGAACAGTGACGCATTGACGACAGGATCAATTGTCTCGCATGGTCTCAATGTCCTGTCACCTGATGACAGAGTGGTTGAGTACCAGCCCCTCAGTGATTAATGGTGATTTATGAATGTATAAATGCATGATATAATGGTCATTCTCTCATGAATTGGTGAAGTCGCGACAAGTTATGAATGTGATGGGTGAGCCTGATCCAGCAAATTAATACCTTGATGCAATGGAGACAGCATCACAGTTTTTAACCATGGCTAGGACTCATGGTTGAACGTGCCTCTCGCCCGGTCTAGCTACCACGTCTAGCAGCTACAGCTACTCCTCTTGTCGATTCGGATAGTTCCCGAACAATTAGGCCAATTGGGTAATAAATTAGGGCAAAATCCAGGCATAAATCTGTTAATAAATTAGAGTAGCGATGGAGTAGTGCCTGTCTGCAAGCAGTTTGCACCATTAGAGCCAATGAGAATTCACTCATACCCCCATCATTCCCAATTTCGTATCCTCTAGAATATCATTTCTCCACTGCTTGTTTCTAGGCAGTGTCACGTTTCAAACCCTAAAGTAGTTAGCTCTACTCAGACACACCATCGGTAGAAGCTTCCGGACTCATCCTCGTGTGGAAGACCTGAAACGTTACTAAAAGTAACATATTTCCTTTAGAACTGATCTAATCTTGGTGTCCCGGTCCGAGTGTGACGAGCGCTTGTACCATACAGTTTAATACCATCTTTCAGATGGCTAACTCTACTCTGCGTCTTCACTACTGCATGCTGCCTTCTAGCGTCCTGCTCCACTTAAGTCTGACATGAGTTGAGTTGTGGCAACTGTGAAGCGTACTGGACTACTGCTCGAAAGTTGAATGCCGTATTGCACCATTCATTCTTAGTGGTCATAAACTTACACCGGAAGCATAGGGTCGAGACCGTCTTCCTGCTGATATTACTTAGGTGAAGACAATTGAAACCCTCAGGCTTTATTCGTGTTGGCACGTACCATGCCATGTCAAGTCTGCTACTTCTTGTTTGGTCTCTACGCTTTTTGAACAGTACTACGTTCTCCCTTTGCAGCTGACTACTCGACTAGCTCTGTCTTTTAATAAATTTTGTTGATCTGAGTGACTCACCACTGCTACTTGTACTAGTTGTACACTTGTTGCTACCACTGAGTATCGTAACACTGAGTTTCTATACCACTGATACTTTTACTTGGTATTTTACTTGGTGCTGTACTTGGTGCTGTACTTGGTGCTTTTACTTGGTACTTTACTTGGTGCTTTACTTGGTCTTGTACTGCTTGCACACTTCTAGTTTGACTCTGACTCTGCCTCTAAGCACGTATAGCTCTCTAATCTGCACCACCCCCGACTACTTCTCTATGCTAGTTCCCTGCGTAAATTCTGTATCACTCTCCAACTGGTGCTACTAGCCCAACTTATCACTCACCACTCGCAGAATACCAAATGATATGGATCCTTGTTCTGCCAGGCTCCAGCTCAGTTTAAGCAGTGGGCTCGCCGCTTGCTCAGAATCTCCGGTTCACTACCAGCGTCTTTGTAGTCAATGCTGGGTATCGAGAAGCACTGAAGACCATGAAACAGCCACAGCCTAGCACCAAAAATCCTGACCCAAGTCCATAACCTGTAAAGTAGATAACTCCGTACATTCGTATCCTGAATAGTTCTGTTCAGGCGTTCGGCACTGCCATTTTGGTAAGACGAATAAGTATTCGTTAACCTGTGCAGAATGCCTTTCTGAAGAAAGAAAGCAACCAAAGCGTCATTGAGGAATTGACCAAATACGTTTGAGTGCATGGAAAGCATGGGCACTCGGCTGCATACTGCCATGCTGCTCAAGGGGCCGTCATTTCCGGGGCTATGTCCATTCTGGCTTCTTGAGGTCAAATGACTGATGAGCCTGTGACTGAGCCAGAGGACGCTTTGTCAGCAGGACGCAAACCGTGAGATGCAGCTTCAGCTCCCGTGGAACAACTGGAACTGGAACAACTGGAACAGCTAAGACTCAGACCCATCATTCCTCCTAGCACTTCACACTTCACACCTCACTCACCATTCTATGTTCTATTCCGGCCCTTTGGAGTAGCGCTAATGATTCGAGACCAGATCTAATCTTGATTGTTGCTGGCAATTTTCGTCTCACATCGCTGAAGTAAGTTGACACTGGGATTGCATGAATGAGCTGATGCACAGCGTGGCTGATGGTTTATCTCCCTCCCTCTGTCCTGTCTTCAAATGTACGGCGCCCAGCCACCATACATCTGGCTAAGGTTCGACGCAGACGTCGCCTGCTGGATCAAAACATCCACCTGCCCGTGCACATTCATAGGCATGCCCTCCTGCTCGTCAAGCAAGCCCCGGATCTTGTGGCGCACGCGCTTGAGGTGCTTGTGCGGCTTCTCCAGCGTCTGCCAGTCCAACAACGGGTCATATATCAACGTCTCCAAGATATTCATGAGCGAGGCCTCGTTGGCCCGAACCAACGCGCCCGTGACCTCACAGGTGATGCGGAATGGCCCCTCGATGCCCGTGATCCCCATGGCGTCCACCATGTTCTGTGTCAAGCGGAACGGTACGATTTCCGGCGTGGGCAACGTCCGCCCCTTCTCAAAGAGGCAGTCGAAGTCGATGTGGAGCGCCGCGCCGCTCTCCTTCAAGAAGAGAATGTTCTCGCAGTGCCGGTCGCCCAACCCAATCACGTACCCCACGACGGACATGACCGCCGACGTGCGGATGTAAGTCTTGCGTGCCACGTACCAGACGGCCGGGTCCGGGAACTGCTCGATGTACCAGTTGTGGAGCACCGGCGTGACTTCGCGGCAGATGGTGTGGAACAACTCCTCCAAGCTGGTCTCGGTGTTGGAGCACGGGTTCGCCTTGTGCACCTTCTGCGCCTCGTCCAACTTTTGGAACACCTTGCGCTCGTTGAGGGTAATGCCCGACTTCTTGTGCTGCTGCTGGATCACAGCCTTCATGGTCTGCACGTTGGCCACAAACTCGATCACGCCCATGTCCTCGGCCAACGGGATCACCGAGTAGTTCTCGATGGCGAGGCTGCGCTTGCGGGCGTCCGCGCTGGCCGAAAGCAAGCGGTTGATCATGTTGGTAAACTCAAACACCTTGGCGTCCTTGCGTGTGTCGTCACGCTTGACCATGAGCCGGTACGCGTTGTTGTCTGTGCCCCGGACCGTGATTTGCTTGGGCATCTGGAGCGACCGGAAGATGATCACGTCCTCGTCAAAGCCGTCGAACGTCACGGGCGCCCTGGGGAACGCGTGGAACGCCTCGCCCAGCCGGTGCGGATGCAGCGCCGGGATCTTGATCTCGAGGTTGGCCTTGACCGGCACCACGAGCGAGCCGTAGCGCTTGTTGGTGTCGCGCACGTGGAAGTCGTGGCTGAGCGTCCAGCGCTTCTTGGCCGCCTTCTTGACCTTGTGGCTGGCGACGCCCTCCAAGACGTCAAAGAGCTCTTTGGCGTTGGCCACCGCAGCGCCAAGCTCCGGACTCACCTTGTCCAACACCTGGCCCACGCGCTTCTTGCGCGTAGCGTCCTTGGACTTGACGTGCGACAAGACGTACCAGAGGCTGTGCTTGGGGTACGTGGTCACGAGCGTCTGCAAGATGGCTAGCATGGCGTTCACGCTGGGCTCGTGGGCGTGGGTGATACGCGAGAGCATCTGTGTGATGGACGTGTACCAGACGTACGCCGGCACTTCGTCTCTCAGCTTGGAGATCTCGGCCACCATGGAGTCCAAGCGCCGCACAGCTTCTTTGGTCTTGGCTGGCTTCTGCGCAAAGTCCAACCACACCGAGATCAACTTGGGGAGCGCCTCGAAGATGTACTTGGTGCCGAGCTTCAACGCGTGGAGGTAGTAGCGGATGATGTGGCGCTCGTAGAGCCCGGACTTGTCGCTCTGCATGTCCATGATCTTGCAGTAGTACTTGCCCAAGTCGAAAAACGGCTTTTCCCAGTCCCTGTCAAGCCGGTATGCCTTGGAGTACTCGTCCACGATGGACGCCTGCGAGCTGTGGCTGGACTCGTCGAGCCAGAGCGCGTACTGGAGCTGCTGGCGGGCCCGGGCCTTTGGCGGCGTGGCCGTGGACGCCAAGCTCTCGGAAAGCGTCTTGATGGCCTCGGTCTGCTTGCCCTGCTCCCAGAGCAAGTGCGCGTACTCGACGTTGGCGTTCTCGTCACGGGCCGCCATGGCGTTCATGATGCACTTGGTGGCGATGTCAAGCCGCCGGTCCCGCCTTGCTATCTTCAGACACGCGAGGTGGATGCCGCTGATGTGGTCGTGGCGGCCCGTCAACACGTAGCACAACCGGTGCACGGCCAAGAGCTTCCACTGGCTGTCGAACTCGAGGTCGGTGTTCTTCATGCGGTCGCGGAGAATGCCTAGCATCTCGGAGTGAGGCGCCGCCGTGCCCAAGATGAAGTTGGCGTCGAACATCATGTGGAGCTGGCGCATCAACCGCGTGTTGCGGGAGAACGACGACGACATGGACAGCGCAAGCGACTGGCCCACGACGCCATAGATGTCGTCAACAAGCTGGCCAAAGCGCAGGGCGCCGTGGCGGTGCACCTGGAGGATGCTGTCGGCGAAGCGGGACGTGATCTGCGCCTCCACGTCGTGCGGCTTGCCCAAGATGCCCAGGATGTTGCTCCACTTGGCAATCTCGTCGAGCTGGCCGGACTGCACGGACGCCAGCACGCCGGCCACGGCCCACGCCATGGGCAACTGCGTGTAGTTCTGCCTCCACATGGTGGAGTCGAGCGACGCCAACACCTTGTCGTAGAGGGCGTGGTCGGCGAACGACTTGAGGAGCTTGGTGGTGTAGTCCACGCGGTCTGCCTCGTTGCCGGCGTGGCTCAACACGTGGAACGACTCCTGCGCAATGGACCAGTTCTCGTTGAACTGGAACGTGTGCAACTTCTCCGAGAGGTTGGTGGTGGAGAACTTCTTGAGCACGCCGTTCAACGCGTCGTAGTCGTCGATGTTTGAGTAGACGGTCTGGAGCGTGGACGCGATGTTCTGCTCGATGCCGTCTCTCTCCGTATCCAGGTCCTCGCCGGGCTTCTCGTTCCGGTACCACTTTTCAAGGTACAAGATGGTGCGCTCAAACGAGTCACACTGCGACGACGTCTGCGCAATGAGCTCCGTGGGAATCTCCCCCAACACCGACGTCACGTACAGCCTTCGCTTGGTCAACACGGCTGCGTCGGCCTTGGAGAGCGTCACGTCGCTGAGCTTCTGCGTGGCCGCAGAAACCCACTCGTTGAAGTAGTCCAACACCTCGAACACGCTCTGGTAGCACAGCCTGAGGTTCTCCACGCGCTCCGTGCCGCCGTGGCCGTCCACGTCTGTGTGGAGAATGGCGAGGAACTCGCTGAGGATGTCGCTGCGGGCGTCCTCGTCGCCGTTGACAATGTGGCTCAATGCCACGTACTTCAAGAGGTACTGCGATATCGACACCTCCTCGTCGCGGATCAACATGGAGCAGGTCTGGAAGATGGCGGTCTTGGCACTCTTGGATTTCTGCGACTTCTGCGACGGAAGCGAGCTGGATGCGGAGATGGGCCGGCGGAACAAGTTGGTGGTGATGTCCACGAGCCACTTGTCATGGCGCATGCCCAACACAAAGTGGGGATACACCAACGGCTCATACCTCGGGGTCTGGGCGAAATAGCGCGAGTTCAAGAGCGGCGTCAACGTGGACTTGTCGATCTCGGAAAACTCGTTCCACACCTCGCTGGTCACGCCCTGCGTCCCCGGCTCCAACACCGCCGGGTCGAGCCCGAGGATGGAGAGGAAGCTCTGCATGGAGTACACAGAGAACAACTGGCGGACGGGGTCGTTGGACGCCCAGAAGTTCTTGATGACCTTGGTCTGGATGAAGTCCACAAGAAATTGCGCGTTCTCCCAGTAGTCCTGGAAGTCGTGGAGAAGAATGGTCTGCGCCTTGACACTCTTGAAGTTGAAGCGGTTGGCATCGAGCGAGCCGAGGCTGGCCAACACCTTGGCGCTCTTGGTGGAGATGGACGCATCTTTGGTCCGGAACTGGACCGAGATGTCGAGTACGCTGCGAACCAAGTCAGAGATCTCGCGCACGGAGTTGTTGTCTCGAAGCGTGTCGGTCTGCCACGACTTCTGGTGTGCGTTGGCCGAGTTGATGAGGTCGTCGAGCGCCTGGTGTATGACAATGCGGTTACCTGTCTGCAAGCGGCGGGTCAACTCCGGAAAGAACAGGATGTTGTTCTTGAGCCGCAGCAAAAGCGACGCCGACGCATCCGGCACGTAGTAGAGGTCCAAGTCCTTGATGTACGGGTACGAGTAGTAGTAGGGCCCGTACTTGACGTACTCATCCTTGATCACCGCGAACAACTTGCGGAGAATATCTGCGGCGATGAGCCTGGAGCGATGCGAGAAGGTGTGGAACTTCTGGAACATCAAGGAGATGGTGATGTCGAACAACGACACGAGCCGTGCCAGATCGAGCCGCTGCACCAACACGTTCCAGCAGCGCAAGGCGTGAGTCTCCAACGCCGGCGAGTCCATGGCTGCCTGGAGGCACGTGGAGATCTGGCCCAAGGCCCACGACGCCGCGGTGGTGTTTTTTGATATGAGAAACTGGATGGCCTTGATGGAGCTGACCTTCTCGAGGTACGGCTTGATGCCCTTCATGTGGTGCACGTTCTCGCTGAAGCGCTGCGCTAGCTCCAACACATGCTCCTGGAGAATGTCGTGGATGTAGTCGAAGTCGGCTTCCGGCGGCGGCTCGGCCTGGTCGTTTTCGGGCCTTTTCATCCAGCTGATTTTGGCCACGTACACGATGGCCTTGTAGATCTTGGCCTCGTTCTGGAGCCTGCCGTCGTCGTCCATCTGCATCTGGAGCAAGATGAACCAGAGCACCTCGCCCACGTTGGGCACCAAGTCGGCGATGGTCACCTTCTTGTAGTGGGGGCTGGCGTTGCTCAACACGTTGACAATGTACTTGGCGTCGATGTGCTCGTCCTTGCAGAGATAGAGCGCCATGATGCGCGGGAGCGTTTTGGTGATCAACTTCAACTTGGGCATGTTGCAGGCGTCGGCGATCTCCAGGATGAAGTCCCGTTTGTAGTACTCAAGGAACCGCGGCGTGGTGTACTCCTTTGTGTTGCTCAAGAAAAACTTCTTGGTGATGCCGAGGAGCTCGGTGAGCCGCGTGAACATGCGGGGGTTCTTGACGATTCTCTCTGCGATGCTGGGCAAGTAGGGCGAGAGCATCTTGTAGGGCGTGAGCGCCTTGGCCAGAGCCACGTAGAGGAGCGCGTTGTAGGCGAGATTGACGTGCTGTTCGTTGGGCTCGCCCAAGCAGTCGATCAACTTGATGAAGAGGACGCAGAGCCACTCGCCGTCACACACAACGGCGAGCTCCGCAAGCGCTAGGAGCGTCGACTCCGCCAAATGGATGTCCTTTGTGGTGTAGTTGATGCCGGAAACCGCCAGGAACATGTGCTTGAAGAGCTCCTCCAGTATCTGGTCGTTTTGGCGGATGAGGAAGAGCGGGAGTGCTCGGGCAGCGAGGATGCGGACGTCCCGGTTGCCGTGTGTCCTGAGACACGCAACGACAAACTGGAAGCAGGCGTTGCTGGAGCCGCAGTCTCTCTCGGGAAGCCGGAACGTTGCCAAGAGGTTGTAGAGCGCAAGCAAGAAGTTTGTGGCCAAGAGCGGGTTTGCGTGGAGCTGCTCGCGGTGTTTCCCGAGAAGTAGGTTGACGTAGACAGCGCTGTAGAGCATGCTGCTCTCGCTGGAGCCGGACACGTGCCGCCGCAGGGAAGAGATGGCCTTGTATATGTTTTTGGAGCCGACTGCCGAGCACACAGTGCACTGGTGGGCGGCGAAGTCGTAGTGGTTGGCGATGATGCACGGGGCATGGCGCAAGGCCGAGAGAAACGAGTGGCAGGTGGCCTTGTTGGCGAGGAAATCAGACGCCGCCATGCTGCGCACGTAGTCGAGCCACGTCTTCATGTCTGGAGGCACGTTGTGTGTGGAGACGTAGGCCTGGAACGAGCGGGGGTGGTCGATGCAAAAGCGGAGCTCGGCCACAATGCCGCCCTGCGACGCCGCCATGATCTCCGCCAGGAGCTCGTTCAACTCCACATCCACAAAGCGCAGTGGGACGTTTGCCGGCGCACTCCGGCCCAAAAGCTGCACCACACTGGCCACGTCGGCCGGGAGAGCGGCGCTGGCAAAGTCGCTGCTTGGAAACGAGTTGTGGAAGTTCTCCGCAAGCTGCCGCTCGCGGCAGAAGAGGAAGAGCCTCAAAACGCACCGGCACGCCGACTTGGTGAACTGCTTCAGGCCGTTCTCGCCCAGCGGAAGCGCCAACGCCGTGAAGTGGCTGTGGATGAGCTTCAAGATGAACTGCACTGCCGTCCAGCGGATGTTGGCGTCCAAGTACACGTTGCTGGCCAAGTTAAGCAACAAGACCAGCTTGCATGTGTCGGCCACGGCGGCCAACGAGCTGTTCTGCAGCAGTTCCACGGCCGAAAGCACAAAAAAGAGCCGCTTGGACACCATGTCGAGCTGCACACGGCCCTGCGCCGTCCGGAGCCGGAGCTTGCCGGCGATGTCGTAGTCGTTGACCACGGTGAACAAGTGGCACGTGCAGGCGAGCAACAGGGCGAGAGCCACGCCGTTTTCAGCGGGGTTTTCGGCGGCGGTGGGTGCCTCGGGGCCCGTCACGTGCGCCACCAACCGGTCGGCGTCCCGGGCCACGGTGTCGAGGAGCATCTTCACGAGCACCGCCTTGTGCTTGTATCCGAGCATGTGAATGGCCACGATGTTGATGAGCTCCAAAAGAAACGCCTTGATGGTGTTGGTGAGCACAAGATCCATGGGAAACTGCGCTAGCCAGTGTAGGGCAAAGTGGAGCAGCCACTGGTAGAAAAACGGCTCCCGCAGGCCACCGGGGAGGCCAAAATCCGGCTGTTTTTCGCCAAACACCCCAGCGAGCTCATGTGGCGCCACGGCGGTGTTCAAGACGTGCTTTTTGCGGGCCAAAACGGCCTCGATGGTGGAGAATAGCTTGGGGACGAACGCGCTGGACTCGGCGTCCGGCGCCGCCGCTAGAATGTGGAGCCGCTCGTGGGCAAATGCAAAGAGGTAGAGCGACAACTTCTTGAAATCCGTGGTGTCATCCTCGGCAATGTTGCGGTTGACGTCGTGGAGAAACTGCTGGAGATCTGGCGCCGAAAGCATGGCGCCAGACGTGTTAGGCGTGGCGCGATGGGTGGTGGTCCTGTATATAACACCAGGGCCAAAATATCTTAGGGATGTACGGGCTTATCTTCTTGGGGATGTGCGGGCTTATCTTAGGGATGTACGGGCTGCGGCCTTGGCAGATCGCCCAGGCCGGGCACCCCAAGCCGCGTGCACCCGCTTAAGCTGTGGCCCACGAGGCCCGAGGCAGCAACACCCGTACACCAGCACAATGATAGACCCGTACACCACCGGTATCCAAAAAACTACCCCAGTCTCCTACAACTGTGGCCGGTCAACCTCAGCCTGCTTACGGAAGCCTGCGTTAGGCACGTACATGCACATCTATATTAGTTGCTACGTCTGGATCAGACGCATTGGTCCATCATGCCTGTCTACGGACATGTACCGTGTGGACAGGAAGTTTCAGATAGACTGGGCATCTGAGGACAGTCATCGCTGGAGCTCACAATTGGAAATTAATGTCACTTGAGGCTGCAGACTGCAGACTGTAGAGTAGAGTGGAGTAGACTGTAGACTGGAGTAGACTGTAGACTGGAGTAGACTGTAGACTGGAGTAGACTGTACTGTAGACTGTAGAGACCACCTCTGTGCATTCGTAGCAGCCACGCGTTTCAATGTCAGCAATCTGTCATGTTGGCGTTCGCTGCATGCAGATCTGGTTCGACTTTCCAATCAAGCCCTAAACCATCACACAAATCATCTCTGTCCATGACCACCTCCATCATGTCCACCTCCATCATGTCCACCTCCATCATGTCCACCTCCATCATGTCCACCTCCATCATGTCCACTTCCATCATGTCCACCTCCATCCTCCATCATCTCCATCCTCCATCATCTCCATCCTCCATCTTGTCCACCTCCATCCTCCATCATCTCCACCCATCTCACGGCTCGAAATTGATGGCTCGCTTGAACAATAGAATGTGGGGCTCCGGCGCATGCGTCTCGTAGTGCGCCCAGCCAAGCGACTGCGTGATGCCCAAACCCCGCCATTCCTCCTCTAGAAGAATCCGCAACGTCCCCGTCTCCGGGTTGAAGTAGTCCTGCGGGATGGCCTTCAACATGTTCTTGGGAAGCATCACGTGCCGGTATTCGTTTTTGTCGTCGCTGTAGCGCGGCGAGTAGTGGATCATGTCGGAAAACTCGAGGATCTTGGCCCGCTCGGTGTCAGTGAGGTATCTTGGTCTGCTCATGGTGGGTCTGTTGCGGTTTGCTGGTTGCGATTTGGTGTTGGCGCTGCGTTGGTGTTGCGGTTTGCTGGTTGCGATTTGCTGGTGTTTGCGATTTGCTGGCGTTAGCTGTTGAATGTCCAATGTCTCACGTGCCGGCAGCCCGTGTTCGTAATCTGTTGTGTTGTCTCCTGCACGACCGCACTTGTGGTGGAAGGTGTTCGTAGCCTGACTGTTGGAGATGTTTTCGCGCGCCAGGTTTAGGGCGTCGCACGACCACACGTCCGGCCCGAGCCCCTGGCCTGGCTGCAGGAGCAATGTTCCGCCCAGGGCGGCCGCCTGGCGGGCCAGTGCCAGCGGGGCGGCTGGGGAGCTGTGCAGGACCGGCGGGTGCCCGCCCGGGAGGCGGATTCCGCTTGCGGGCCCCGGTGGTGCCGCCGCTGCGGCCGCTGCTGGCGCCGGCCCATGGAGCCACGGTCGTGCCCGGTCCAATGCCCGGGCGGCGGCTGATCCGATGCATCGCTGGCACGGACACGTAGCAGCTTGCTGCTGGAATGGACTGGCGATGGGGCGCATCGCGCTGTGTGCAGGCACACAATATCTCCTCCACGTTCACCTCTCCAGAGAGATCATGCCATTTGGGATCATCTTTGATGGCGAAACCCCGGCGCTGGAGGCCAACTTTTACATTCCCTCGCACCCGTGCACCGCCCGGGCCTCCCATGTGTACCTCGCGGCGACGCTGAGACCACAGCTTGCCGAGGTGGTCCAAGCCACCCGGCAGACCGTGCTTGTGGAAATGCCGCAGCCGGCGGGCGACTTTCTAGCGTTTTTGAACAGCTGCTTTGCAACGACGGGCTCGCGCCCTAACGTGGCCGTGGTGGCGCCGCTCCTGGACGACCCGGGCCTCTTTGTCCAGCTCCGGAATCTGCATCTTCCCTTGGTACTCCGCTACCGCTACCCTCTTCTGCCCAAGGCTTTGGAGCAGTTCAAGTGTCTCAAGTACAGCGCAGTTTTGGTTGCTGACACCCTCGCGAATGTGGACAAGGCACAGATCTCGCAGCTACTTGCCAAAAGCAGCACCCCAAGCTTGATCACGTTCCAGCGCTATGTTGAGAGGCCCCACGAGTGGCAGCTGCTCGCAGCCGTGCCCCTTGCGCCCTTCACCGACCTCCTCATCACGCCGCTCCAGCCCTTGGTGCAGGACTTGCCTGTGTCCGTGTACGAGGAGTTTGAAAAAGACTCCTCCAAGTACCGGCAGTACCAGCGGGCCATCACCATGGCGTTCGGCGATCTCCGAGTGCTGAAAACACACCTCAATGTGCTCGTAGTGGGGCCCGGCCGCGGGCCGTTGTTGGCGATGGTCTTGGAGCACGCCGTTGTGCAGGACGCGGTCACGGTGGTTGAGAAGAACCCCAAATGTCTCCCATTTCTCCGGGAAATATGCAGCAAGAACCCCGTCGTGTCGCTTGTGCACGCGGACTGCAGGCTATTGGTGGACTTGGCGTCGTATGACTTGGTGGTGTCGGAACTTTTGGGCTCCTTCGGCTGCAACGAGGCGTGCCCCGAAATCCTCGATTTCAAGTCCGACGCCGTGTTCATACCAGAAAGCTTCTCCAGCTTCTTGCGCCCAATCTATTCGGATGTGCTTGACCCTATCTCCGGGCTGTTGGGGTCGGCGGCGCCGTTGTACTTGGCGAAGCTCAACTCCGCATACTCGCCCTGTCCACCAAAAAAGATATTCAAGTTCAGTTTCCCGGGGGAAAACGACTTGAGCCAAAAACGCTCCGTGCTGTTTCTGGGAGACCCGGGCCTGCCGGCCAATGCCCTCTGTGGGTACTTCCAGGCGACGTTGTACGGGCCATACAAGATCGGCATAGTGCCCGGCATGTATGCAGACGAGTATTGTAGGTCATGGTTTCCGATGGTGTTTCCCATGAAGGAGACGGAGTACCCGGTGACGGTGGAGATGCGTAGATGCAGTGCTCACACTCTTCGGTACGAGTACACCGTCAACGGGGTGACGTACCAGAGCTCGGAAATCTCTCTTGGGCTGCAATAGTCGCTGACAGGGAAATGTCGATGGCATCAGATGCACTGTGTAGTGAAACTGGGTGTTTGCGGAATTTTTGCCGTTTTGCCGTTTTCCGTTTTCCATTTTGCCTGTAGCTGGAATCAGGAGCGCTCTGTTCTCCGGTAGCTAGATCAGTAGTTGGGTTCACGTCGGGGCTTCTCTGGGGGCCTCGACTCTGGCGATCTGTCACGAAGCAGACGTCGATGGCTCTCTTTTTCATGCAGACGTCGATGGCTCTCTTTTTCATGCAGACGTCGATGGCTCTCTTTTTCATGCAGACGTCGATGGCTCTCTTTTTCATGCGTGTGCCTTTTTTTGCTCTCCCTTTCATGCGTATGCCTTCTTTCGCTCTCTCTGCCTGACCTAGACCTTTTCATTCTGTCTTTTTGTCTATCTCTTTCACTTCTTTCTCTATCTCTTTCACTTCTTTCTCTATCTCTTTCACTTCTTTTTCTATCCCCTTCACTTCTTCCTCTATCCCTTTCACTTCCTCTATCCCCCTCTCTATGCCGCTCCCTCCCCACACTTCGCTGCTTCCTTATCATCAACAAAGGATCGTCGTTCAACACGCTGGGAACTGGCTTGGCCGCTCCTACAGATGCCACGTGTTCAAAACGACTAGGAGTGCTTTTCACCGCCTTCGAACCGTGCATAAGCAGCTCCATCTCCTTGGTATTGGCCAAGAAATCCTCCTCCACTTCCCGAAACCCAGAGGCATCCTCTTTGGGCCGGTCCTTCGGGCCGTCGTACATCCAGCCAAGCTTGTTGAGCTCAAGTTTGTGTTTCAGAGGCAAAAGCGCTGGGTCGTTGCCGTACTGGAGGCGGATCATCTCCTCCTTTTCACGCTCTAGGGCAATCTCTTTGGACTTCTGCTTGATGGCCTGGTACTCCTTGAGGGCCTCCTGCTCACGCTCCCAAACCTTCTTCTGGTTCTTGAGTAACGCAGGATTCCATGACTTCTTGAGGTTGAGGTCGCCAGGCATGATACGGGGTTAGGGAGACTAGTGGTATGACTTGATGTGCGGATCACGTGCGGTGCTACTGCGTGTCACGTGCGAGACTACTGCGCGTCACGTGATGCTTGGGGCACGTGTGCTTCCGGGGCTGTCCCGATCGTCCATCGCCACGCACGCTGTCTACAACTGTAGCGGGGCTACTGGTTTGGTCAAGGCTTACTGTATAAACCGGAACGAGACTGGCTCAGAACCCGTGGATCTTGATGTTCTTCTTGGGCATCATGATCTTGTTGACCAAAAACTCCGACACCTTAACTCTTTGATCTCCTTGCATCTGAATCACCTCTCCCATCTCGTCATCCTTGACAATGTTACCATTGCAAGCAAAGTCCTTCTTCAACACCTTCAAGATTTTCTTCAAATCATACTCGCTTGGAAGGCCCTGCACAGTGGTTAAGGTCTTACGACCGTTCCGCTGTTGGATACGGATATGGATGTAGTTGGTGTTCTGAGCTTCAGAATCACCAGTGTCGGCGAATGGATCTGCTGTTAGTATTTTTGAACTGCTATAGCCAGTGCAGAATGGTACACTTGTGGGTTTAGCTGAGAGCTGCAGAGCAGGCGTTTCTGTAGATCATTTGGGCCCAGGCGAGACTTCCTTGCAAAAGCTTGCCGAGATGTCGTTCGGCTTGAAAGCTTTGTGCGTGAGCTGGCAGTTTGCTTTCCCCAGGAGGCAGGCGCTGGCACGGTAGCGGACTGCGTGTAAACATACCAAATGAATTTAAGTTTTGGATAGTAGACATAAACGGATAGAAACGTCAATAAACAGAAGTAGTTTGTGGTAGGGAATCACGCGGGAAAAAAGCTTGAAAACTGGGAGGTGGTGCGACATTGGGACATTGCGGAATGGGGGAATGTCGCGGAAACATCAAGCGAATCGCGTGCGACATTTTCTGCCCCGCCGCGCTGCACCCGTGCACCGGGACCCTGGCTGCTGGTTTGCAGGGCTGAGCCCGCCGAGGGCAACAGGACTGTATTTGGGAGTGACTGATAAGGTTGACTTTTGTAAGCCTCTTTCCAACGCTGCCGTGGGAGAAAACGTCTTTTGTCCTTGCAAAATGCTCCGGCTGTGGTAGTTTCAAGGCGGAATTGAGGCATATCTTCCAGGAATGTTTCAGCAGCGGAGATGTCCGTCATTGCACACAGAAGGGATCCTGAAACATCTAAGGATATGCAGCGTTTTTTTCTCTGTCTGAGGACACCGATTAGATCTTGGGGTTGACTGATAGCAGAAAACGCGATACTTTATAGGCGCAACAGCTCTTTGTATTTGCAGCGTACCACGTTTCAGAAGTGAAACAGACGTGACCACAAAAGCGTACTTGCAGACGCACGATGTGCGTTCCCCAATATATAAAGCCAGGGCCCTGCCCTTGGTTGTCTTTCTCCCGTATAGCCAGTGTTCGGGTAAGGGAGCCAAGCCAATTTGAAGGCCAATTTGAAGGCCAATTTGAAGGCCAATTTGAAGGCCAATTTGAAGGCCAATTTAAAAATGAGCCAATTTGAAAATGATGGGTGCTGTAGCTGGACCTACACTAAATAAGCAGCATCCATATCATTCCGAACAAAAGCGGAGTCTCCATGGAAGTGGGGCTAATGGACCTTTGATGCGCGTGCGGCACTCATAACATCGCTAGCCGGGGCGCATCAGAATGGGCGATGAGATGAGTGCGCAGCGCAGATTTTCGCAGAGTACTACATTCTTCACCAAATGGGTAAATCATTGAGATCCAAGCCCAAGTTGCGGGCCAAGAGCATCAAGAGAAAGGGCGAGTTCACCAAGTTCGTGGAAGACAGAGACGCCCGCTTGGCCCAGAAGAGCTTGGAGCACTTGCAGAAGCAGAACGCGGAGAAGGCCGCCGAAGCCGCTCCCGACAGTGCAGATGCCATGACCGATGCCAACGAGGCTGTGGCCGATGCCGACTCCAAGAGCCCAGCGGTGAAGGCCAAGACCTCGCGCGGAGACAAGAAGAAGAGCAAGAAGGGGAAGCGCAACAGAAAGAACCACCTCTTTTAAGGCCGTCTGCGCGACAGAATGTACAATAGAATCAGGCTGGATGTGTGGCGGAGGGTGGACAACTTGGGGCACAGGTCCGAGACGGGAATCACATGTCTGCTATGGTGACATAGCAGAGCGAATCTGAGCGAAGCTGGACCGCGTCTTTCTTCTGCCGCCAGAATGTATGAAGGACTGTATGGTCAGGTTAAGAAGCGTATCAGACACCGAGGCAGGCAACTGCCTCAAAGATGGAGAATCGACTTGCAAAATACACATCAACGTGCCCATGCCCATGCCCATGCCAACACACACATGCCAAGGATGCACTGCTAACCCGCTAGTGTAGATGATGAAGGATGTTGTCTACACCAGAACGTCTACAGCAACAGAAATCGGAATAGAATGCTACCAACCTGATGATTTGTTGGCTAGAATGCTACCAACCTGATCATGTGTTGGCTAGAATGCTACCAACCTGATGATTTGTTGGCTAGAATGGTGATCCGCATACAGGCGCCAGGTACTTGTCAGTCAAGAAGGAACAAAGACCCGAGTGAGGCCATGGCTTTCAGCCAGGAGATTCTCTGTATGGATAAGTGGACACTTTCTCATTGGGTCTGAACCAGGATACGAGCAATACACAATGTACGATACAGTTATGGGTATCAGGACGCAGACCAACACCGGTCCATGTATGATGCGGGCCAGAGTCTAGTAGACAGAGTCGAGCTTGTATCGGGCAGTAATGTCTGTAGTATGGTAATAGAGCAGTCAGTAATAGCAGTAAAGCAGTCAGTAATAGCAGTAAAGCAGTCAGTAATAGCAGTAAAGCAGTCAGTAATAGCAGTAAAGCAGTCAGTAATAGCAGTAAAGCAGTCAGTAATAGCAGTAAAGCAGTCAGTAATAGCAGTAAAGCAGTCAGTAATAGCAGTAAAGCAGTCAGTAATAGCAGTAAAGCAGTCAGTAATAGCAGTAAAGCAGTCAGTAATAGCAGTAAAGCAGTCAGTAATAGCAGTAAAGCAGTCAGTAATAGCAGTAAAGCAGTCAGTAATAGCAGTAAAGCAGTCAGTAATAGCAGTAAAGCAGTCAGTAATAGCAGTAAAGCAGTCAGTAATAGCAGTAAAGCAGTCAGTAATAGCAGTAAAGCAGTCAGTAATAGCAGTAAAGCAGTCAGTAATAGCAGTAAAGCAGTCAGTAATAGCAGTAAAGCAGTCAGTAATAGCAGTAAAGCAGTCAGTAATAGCAGTAAAGCAGTCAGTAATAGCAGTAAAGCAGTCAGTAATAGCAGTAAAGCAGTCAGTAATAGCAGTAAAGCAGTCAGTAATAGCAGTAAAGCAGTCAGTAATAGCAGTAAAGCAGTCAGTAATAGCAGTAAAGCAGTCAGTAATAGCAGTAAAGCAGTCAGTAATAGCAGTAAAGCAGTCAGTAATAGCAGTAAAGCAGTCAGTAATAGCAGTAAAGCAGTCAGTAATAGCAGTAAAGCAGTCAGTAATAGCCACAGTGCCATGTGAAACACTCATATACTTAGCCATGCACAAGTATTAGTGGTCATAGAATAATAGTGTACACCAGCATACTAGCCATGTTCCAGGACTATCTACGACGTCGTGCCGTTGCTTGAGAGCTAGGTGTAGGCCAGTAACAGCCTATGTCCAGAATTACTACATACCGGCCGGGTCTGACCTTATTGTGTGGTATGACCTCGATGATGAGCACACTGTATGGTGAATGTATTACGCCTTCTACATCTGCAGTATCCACGAATATTCCAGGTCACTTTACGTCTCTTTCTACTCATACCATCCTTGGATTAATTCAGACTGTGCGTTTACATTGGTCTAGTCGGATGTTTGCCAGTTCCCTAGGGATCTACTATGCAATAGTGGTGTCAGCAGGAGTCACCTCTGAATGCCAATGGTCTTGACGTTATTAATTTAAATAGACGGTGATCCTGGGGGCAATATAGGTGAGGGTTGATAAGACTGGTTGAGTAGACTGCATCGGTTCTACTCACTCTCTTCACTCTCTTCACTCTACTCACTCTCTTCACTCTACTCACTCTACTCACTCTCTACCCGTTGAGGTATCGTATTATGGAGAATCAGCAGGGACGAACCAGACATGGAAAGAGAGAACCAAGAATTTCCCCTCAGAAAAATGCACCGTAAGTGGAAGCTCTTCAAGGTGAACTATCTGATACTCCAATGACATTCGGTAGACCTAACATGTTGTGAGTTGGAATAAAGTTGGGTGAGTCAAGATTACGTCCAGTCGTTTGTTAATCAAGTCTGGGTCTCAATGCACCGTATTTGCATTACTATATTTATTAATATCTATAGTATAAGACTCTATCTGTTCATGATTTATTTAGATACTCTAGAATTGGTAATCATATGAAGTAGTTTTGCACAATTTACCGAATGTCTTAGAATTTTATTATATCATAATTATTCAATGGGCCAGTGAGATAATTTTAGTGAAAAAAGTATTTATATATAAATAGATATGAATTCAAGTATATAAGCCCGAAAGCAACGATCTACACATGTCCAAGTGTATAAAAACCTTATAAGGTTATGACTCAGTAGGTATGTAGCAATAATTTCGGCAGTGTTTGATGCGGATCGGGACTGTCAAGAGTCTCACAAAATATGGCATGTCAAGAGTCTTCTATGGGCATGTCAAGAGTCTTTTATGGGCATGTCAAGAGTCTTCTATGGGCATGTCTTTTGGCGTAGGAATATTGGAATCGACCGGCAAAGAGGCGTGAAGCATAAATGTCTATTCTGATCCTCTAATTAGCCCTGACTGGCGTGAAACAACCGTTCACTTCTACCGTCATGACTCACTGAAATGGTTAAGTAGGTGGCTATGCGACCGATCAGGCATAGCTCTACTCTAGCTGGCTAGGCTAGTAGGTGCCATGGCCTGACGGGTACTAAGGCCCGACGATACCAATTTGTCCGTCCAACTCATGCTTACCAGATACACTCATTAATGGCCGTTGCGGAAGGTTCTTATTCTGGATTACGGTAGGCGGAAGGTCTATCAGCAGTACTGGGCAGCTTGAACAGCCAATCACTCCGATGGCCTGGTCCCCTTCTACGAATCGGACTACTAACCTACGCTACACTACTGCCTCTCACCGATCTGTTTCCATGGTCTGCCCACTCGGGCTGTCTTCAGTCAGAAACAATCTATGACTGAAGCAGCTTAATCACCCTAGCTTCGAAGGTCAAGGCATGATACTGTGGAGAACGATCCATTACATTGTTTTCTTCACTCTACTACACCACCTATTAAATTAACTGTTCCTAAATTAACTTTTTGTTCCTATCAAATTGTCTACTGCTCTTACTTCTAGATCCCTTTTTATTAATTACGTCTATTTTGTTCTGTTAACATATCTCCTATCTTGTCTACTTTCTATCCCGATCTCTACTAACTAGCTTTCCTATTTTCCATCCCGATCTCTACTAACTAGCTTTCCTATTTTCCATCCCGATCTCTACTAACTAGCTTTCCTATTTTCTATCCACTCACTTATATCTACTGACTATTTGACTTCTAATGGCTAACTTTAACCCTAAACTCATTAAATCAACTGTGTATTGCAATGTTCTGACATCCGACTACCGTTCATGCCATGGGCCTAGGATTGACGCTAAAACACCGCTTAGAGGTATATAGTCTCGGTCGAGAGGATGGCCCGTACTACACCACAACCAAACAAAATGGCTATGTATAATGAGCGTTTCCGCTGTCCAGATAGATGTACCAGTCTGGCCTACAATCGTAGTCAAAGCACCTGGGACAATCTTCAGGCACAGGCCTGATTCATAAATGTGAGGTCCAATGTTTGTCAATGCTGAAGACCAGTGCAATAATTTCACCGTCTCCACGACCCAGGTGGAGCTGAGTCATGGCAAGCTAGTGAATGAATGATTACTATGCCTCTAGGGCTCCCTATATTCACAACGTAGAGTACGCCTCTCATCCAAAGTTTACGTTGTTTAGAAAGCCAGTGCAGTGGAGTCACCTTTATGGTTAAGTTCCGGAGCATGTACTGTATCCAACTAGCCAGTACCTTACTGCAAAATGCATGCGAAGTCAACCACTCTATTCCAGCAGAGCTGCTGACCTGGAGTCGACTGGCATGGGCAGATTGGTTAAGTTCCTGGCTACTTCCTCCTTTCTGATATTCCGGTTTGCTGAGTTACAAGACGGCCTGCGAAGCAGCGAGTTGAGACAAGGGATGTACAACTTCTGAATAAAGGCAAGTCTCTGGAGTGTGGGGAGGTTTCAGTTTATCGAACGAGAAGCAGTATGAATTAAGTAGCGCTTGCTTGCTACTAGTATAGTCGGGCTTGTCCGTGTGGGACGTCGGCTAGGAACTTATACCGAGCTTGTTCAACAATTTGATCTTGGGTAAGGCCTAAATAAAGGTTCAAGTTTGGCTTAAATTTACTCACTACGAGAATCCTTATCTCCAATTGTCTAGACAACTTGTGTCAAAAGAACTCAGGTTGAAATTCTCCATCAATACCTCTGAGCGCTTCACTCGAGTACCATAAACG
>NKZR01001517.1:0-23545 GCA_002370795.1 Metschnikowia sp. 03-147.1 | reverse complement strand
CACGAAACCACGTGCATGCGATCCCATAGCAACGTGCATGCGATCGCATAGCCACGTGCGTGCAATAACATGGCTAATTGCATATGATCACACTCCGCGACGGGGAATTGAACCCCGGTCTACCACGCGACAAGCGGTAATTCTAGCCACTAAACTATCACGGATTTCTTGTCAAAAAAGTTTTGGATTTGATTAACTCATATATTTATGTTTACAAGTGATAATCAAAATGCAAAAAGGAAGAAGTAGTGCCATACTGATTTCCAAAATCTTAAAAAAAAGAATTTTCTGGATGTATAGCAGAACCTAGTACACGAAATTTTTCTACAAAAATCCTAACACTCGCTGGCTCAGTGGTGCTTGAATGGGGATAGGGCCGGACCTGTCAATGGAGTCAGAGGAGGTGGTAGCACATAACAGGGGAATTAAACCCTTGAGAATTAGTGGGCTGACAAGTCAGGCCAGTCAAAGTGGACGTGAGGCGCATCTTCGTCCCAAGACCTGTTCACGAGTCAGTATGAAGTGAATTACGGGCTGCAGGTAGAGAGCCGGCATTTTTATAGAATACGGCGGCATAGATCTGGCGAAATTGGGGGAGGGGGTAACTTACTGTTCCAAACTGCGCTACTAGTTGTTGGGGTTTGTCCGGTGTTTTTCCAGCTTTAGGTTTGTAAATTTAGCCCGAATATTTGCTTCTCATAATCTTTTTCAGAGTCAACGGAGAAGACTGTTTACTGTTCTTTTCTTGGCGCCTTCGCTTTTTTCAAAAATTCGGTTGGCTATTGGGCTTACTTTCTTCGCCAGAATCGGCGCAAATTCGCTGGTTTGTCACCGTGTTTCCGTCTTCTCAAGATTCTGCACAACTTAGGTCCTGCCGTTTTAAAAGATCTTTTTACGTTAAAGTTTATCTCGTCTATCCAAATTTCAATACTTAATAAGAGCGCAAGGGCTACTCCTGAAAAGTCAGGGTTCTGAGAAGTCATATTTATCCGAAATTTTGCAATATCTATCAATTCTTGTGTGTTTATCACATGCTTGAACATACTTTCTGCATGTCGAGAGTACCCGTTCATGTATCAATTTTCCACCTAATAATTTCGAACTTTATAGAGATACGCTCAAGACATTCATTGATCTGACTATAAATAAAATAGTTTGTGTAATTCTTTACCACAAGAACATCTTCTCGTGCAACATGAAGAGTTTCAGTGGCACTATGATATGTAAGCTTTGTTCTTAAAGGACTTCGTATTCATAATCGGCCGCCGAAAAGACGCAAAGCCAAGTGCACGCGGTAACTAATTCGCCTGTCCTCGTCAATCGCGAGGGGAGGCTCAACTTCTTGCCCCTGAGCGTCAAGTTTTGGTTCTGCAGATACCTGCTTCCTTGGTTCAAAGTCCTCTAAAGTTAATGGAAGTGCATACGTCATAAGTTGGTTGATTTCGTCGGTCATCTTCGCTTTCAACTCTTCATTACGGGTCACGACGATAGCATTGCTCTCCAAGTCCAAGCTGTAAGCCCTTTTCGTGTAATTAGAAGAGCCAATCACAGTAATAGAAGGGGATTTGGACCCCGGTACAGAAATCCATATTCCCTTAGCGTGATAGGTCCAACCTCCCACGGTATTGACTACTCCATTCTGCCATTCGTACAACTTTATCAATTTTTCCTTGCCTCTTAGTTTCACTTCCTCCAAAAACTTTTTCGCTATCAATAGATAAGCCTCGGGAATGTAGTATGAGAGTCCTGGAGATTTGTAGAAAGAGTTTGCTTTCGCAGATGCGGTGATCAAAGTGCCTGGAGCTCTCCCATTGATTAGCTTTTCCAGAAATTCAGGCAACAAGTTGAAGTAACCAGCGGTGAACCACCAACGAGCCTCCGGGGAGTCTAAGAGTGAAAAGAGCCGCAATATGCTAGGTTTTTCTGTTGAGATATCGTTCTTGGGCTGCAACAAAGGACTAAATTGGGACACGGCATATATATATGTGTCACTGTCGTTCCGATCAAGTGCCTCGGTCTCGTCTAGGTCCACCACCGATTGTTGCTTGATTAAAGGTTCTAGAAGAAAACTCGAATCGCTAATAAACCTCTGCAAATTCATGCCGGGTTCACAAGAAGCATTAGACGAAGGCCACGAGAGCAGAAAATTTTGAAACTCGGTGGGATTCACTGTGGTGACCAACTGGTATGATAATTTGGAGACTGCCTCTTGAATCTTATAGTAGTATTCAGTGATACTCTTGTCTTTAAAGAGGTAATACCTGTCTTGTCTATCTGTGAAGTAGTCCTCAGACAAATTTGCACCACTCAACAACACTTCGTCATCAAAGCCGTACAATTTCATGTGCTGCAATCCAAAACTTTCGTTGAGTCTTTTGGGAGCCCAATTCTTTTTGAAGCCAGCCAAATGTGGTGTGTGGTACATTCTGATGTTGACCCTGTGTTTTCCAAAACGCTCTACAAGCCCGACAAGTAAAGATGCCAGTGATTGCAGGTTGGGAGCCTCTCGAGTGCCTCTTAAGGCATCAATCAAAATGTGGAGCTCCAAGTGTTCATTTTTTTGTAATGCGTGAGCCAAGCAGTCCACAAGCTCATCCTGAGTCTTTCCCAAGTACAAAGAGCTCAAAAAGATGCGTTTATTGGCAGTGGAGATTTTCTCCTTGAGCGTATTGTAGAACTCTGCAGGCAGGGTAAGCACCTCGATCTGCGAGCTCTGTATGCTGAATCTGGGGGCAATCCCGTCTAGCAGCTGTATCAATGCAGAGAGACGAGGGTGCCAAAGTGACTGCAGATGTGCATCTAAAGCGGTGTTCCCCGTGGAGTATACCCTCTTGTCCTCGATAATTCCTTGACGGCTAAAGAAATAGCTATAGATGGAGCGAAGCATTCTGGGGCGGGCGTGAGCTACTCTTTGAACAAGCGCCAAGACCATGAATAGATGTCACTTAACTACGAGCTGTGTTGGCAGTTGTAGCTGTGTATCAGTGGGGAACTCTGACTGGCGATGCACTGATTAGCTTAATTTTTGAATTGGGGATATCTCTCGTTTGGTTTTGCTCTGTTACTTGTGCCCTGTTTATGAGTAGTTATGCCTTGTTCTATACTGTGTTTGCTTTTCCGGTTGCTAGGATTCAAAGTGGTCGATTGTTTCTCGTGGTGGGCGAACGAGGGTGACTTTTTCTGGGTGAGTGATAAGAGAAATCAAAAAAGTGGACGCTATATAAGAGCGAGATATCGAGATTTGTTTTTTCGACTTCCAGCACTAAAACAATAGCCAAGTGCGAAACCTCCTGGCTGCATTCCGCAGATCGAGGGGCCAGGGATTTCCTTCAGACGTGTAAGCTTGTCCAGGCCGGTCCGGATTGATGACATGTCCGGCACAGTGCGCTTTGATTTACGATGTCACGCGAGCGTAGGGTGAGAAAGGGGAAACGTTGATCCAGGAGATAGTCTTCAGCGCTACGACTTTCGCTAAAGACACCCTAAATGTCTCATCCTCTAAATTTTCACACTCTGTTTCATACTCTTATTTCATACTTCTTCTTTGCCAAAATTTTTATTGAGCCTCGCATGCCATCATTTTCTCTTGAAGTTTCTCTATTGAGAATTCAGCGCCTTCTCCACTCGGACATTCTCTGTGACCGGTTTGTGTACTGTATGGCGGGGTTGATCGTTCTGCCCACTTCCGCACCTTAAGCGCTCCTTACTTGATCGGGAAGTTTCATCGTCTTGTGACGGTGCAGAGCTCCGTGCGAAACAGCCTGACTGCACCGGCCTTTGAAATTTATTGCCCATTATAAAGTTTTACAAAGATTTCGATCAAACCATCAGATCGCCGCTTTTAATTTTTGCTCAGAAACTGAACAAATTGCTTGGTAAACTTGAACTGAAGCTCGTACACCATGCTTGATTGTTCTCGTTCGTTAATTCATTATACGAGGTACTAAGAGCATGCTAATTCTTTCACAATACTACTGCATCGAGTCCAAATTAGATAGACTATGAGAAAAAAGGCATTCGTGTTTCTACTTTTCTATCTCACACTCCTTTACGCCCTGTTTTCTGCCCATTTTATATACAAGTAACCATGAGCAAGTTCAGCATGATCAGAGCTTGCTCTCATCCGACGCTAGTTTTTTCCTCCTGCAGCTTTCACAACTATCACATCTCCGTCATCCACCAAGTACGTTTTCCCCACTCTCAAGAGCTTGCCCTTGCTTTTGAGCTGCGCTTCATTTAATGGCGCCTTTTCATCCTTGAGATCCTCCCATTTGTAAACATTGGCCGAGATGAAGGTCTTTTGTAAGTCAGTGTGTATGGCTCCCGCGGCTTCTGGTGCACTGGAGCCTTCCCTCACGGTCCACTGATGAGCCTCTTTTGGCCCGCACGTGTAAAAAGAAATCAAGTGTAGAGCCAGGCGAATCGTATCCACGGCCTGCGCCATTGCACTTGACTTTGACCCCGCATTTGCTGAGTCATTGATTGATCTCTCGTATGCTGCAGAAAATAGAAGGAGTTTATCCATAGGAGAGTTCTCCGCAATCCACCTCTCAACGGCAGCCTTAAATTCGTTGGTATTCGATAAGTAATCTTCCTTACTCACATTTAGAAGCACCACTGTTGGCTTGGCGGTGAGGAGATTTATAGAGTTGATCACGTCAATTTCCTCGTCCAGCCAAGCCTGTGCTGCAACCTTCCTGCCATCATACAAAGTTTCCAGTAGTTTTTCGAGCACCTTGATCTCAAACTCGACTGCGGCTTTGTCCATGTGCGGCTTTTTCAAGTTCTTCTGTGCTATATCGAGAGCCGTTTCGATATAGTCGAGGTCCTTCAAAATGAGCTCATCGGTGACTATAGTCATATCCCGAACTGGATCCACCGAGTTTTCAATATGCGTGATGTCATCGTTACGGAACCCCCGCACCACGTGAAAAATGCCATCCACCTGGCGAATATCCAGCAAGAACTTGTTGCCCAAGCCTTGACCGCTGGCCGCGTTTCTGGTCAAACCCGCAATGTCATAAATGGTGAGTGAGGTGGGGACCTTTTTCTCGGATCCATAGAGGTTCTGGAGATGATCAAGCTTGGTACTGGTCACTGACACTATAGATTTTTCTGCATCAATGGTGGCGTACGGGTAGTTGGCTGGATTGCCCAAAGTGGACTTAGTGATGGCCTGGAAAAATGTACTTTTGCCAACATTAGCCAACCCCACGACGCCCAGAGACAAGTTATTGCTTAATCTTCCTAAGTATTTCGGTTTTTTAACCACCACTTTCTTTGCCTGTCGGCTGCATGTGGAGGAAAAGGCCCTGGGAAGCATTGAAGATACCAGTGCGATGCATCACTGTTGAGGCAGGGGTCGGTGCAGTCCGTCATTTGCAGATATGCAGTAAGGAAATTTTTTTTGAGCTCAGGCGGACGTGAATTGACTATATAATTTCGGAAACTCTAGCTTCTAGCTCAACTTCTTAATCTTTGTTAATTTTTGAGTGTTTAACAATCTGACTGTGGGATCATAGACCTGTACATGCGGGCCTGATACATCAAGCAGCAGCAGCATAAAAATACAAGCCCTAGCGAGAAGTCCACAGGTTTATCCACCAGATGTTCATACCAAGGCAATTTCGTATTGACCACAAAGTTACACGCATAGCCGTAAACGAGCGAGAGAAGTTGCACGTACACGAATGTTTTCAACTGGGGCACGCACTCTTGAAACCAATTCACGGAGACTTGAGGAATAAGCCGTATAGCCCAGGATATGGACCCCACGGTGTGAAGCAAATCTGCAATATCAAGGAGCTTAATTCGGGCCCGCCCCCTCCAGTAGAGCCAGCTAAAGAAAGTCAACCCAAAGCCGTACGCTAGTACAATCACCATGCACAGTATGCTGACCAGCTCCTTCCTCCTTGGATCTTCAAATATTCTCCAGGCGTTCAAGGTTGAAATGAGCACTTGCAAAGCGTGGATAACAGGAAGGATATCCAGCACTTGGATGTCCGGATACAATGGGTAGCGTTGTGCATAGTCAGCCAGGACTACCAGCAGATACGCATAGAGACATGTCGCGAGCATATGGGCCAGCAGCCAAATCCACGATAACAAGGTCAAGTCTGCTGATACCGTATATTTGGATCTCCGCGAACAGCTTCGTAGGTGGAGTTGATATAGCGCCCAACCCTGTAGGATATGGAACGGCAAATAAAGACCTCGCATAAGATCGGGAGTAAATCGCGCGATCGCATAAATCAGTTGAACTACGATGTATCAGTGAAAGACACCAATAAAGATTTTATAAGATCAGTGCATTTAGCAACTGAATGAATCTTATTTGAGATTTTCGACGACTTTCTCTCAACTATCCTGCTAAATTTATATATGTAGTCTTGTGTCTGTGACTGCACACAGAGTCAGGTATTAGCCTTTCCAAACATAGCAGTGGCAAGCAAAGCGATCCACGGTAGAGTATGCATACTCAATTAATTTCTGTATTCAGTGTTCTCGATTTCCTTCGGGCACATTGTATGAGGAAAGAACTGGTTTTTCCAGGTTACCGTGATCTCTGGTTGCAAAAGTTTCGTTGGTTCGCAGTTATATAAAGGTTTATAAGTTTTCAAAAAACCAAGGTTCCGACACATTAGTACATACAAACGAAGACGCTAAAAATCGAAAAATGCCAATTATGTAAAACTTCCACTACTGTTTGAACAAAAATGTTACAAAGCTCACACGATAGGGCCTTCATCAAATTCTAACGGAATATTGAGTTGCAGTCTACTTTTTACTAGGGTCCTCGGCCGGCCTCCGCGAATTACGATACCACTTGAACACTCGCATCAACACCAATGCACCAGACAACTCTACTTCATTATACACTCAAACCAGAACACACGAGTACACCAAAACATACCTCACCATAATATCCTGCAATAGCACACCGAAAAATTGTCTATGGCGGTCAACGACACAGAAGGGTATTGGGACATTGTGATCTCCTCTCTTCAAGACATATGCAACGCTAACGAATCCCTCACCTTCGACAACATCTACGAAAAGTATAATGACGCCAAACTAAGCGAAATGACTAGCGAGCAGCTTGAGTCACTTAAGGAGGACATAAACGACCACGCTCTGAACATCGGCACCGCCAAGCGCATCATCGAAACGTCCAAGCAAAACCTTCAAATTCTCACGGCAGGTGTGGAGAAGGCGCAGCTACAACTTCAGCAAAAACAACAGCAACAAAAAGAGCAAGAACAGGAGCAGCAGGCCACGCCTAGTCGTAACTCTAAGAGCCAGGTGAGCGGAAAGGCCGGGCGCGGAAGCGGCAAGAAAGGAAGTTCTAAAACCGGAAGGCTATATTGGGCGTCGAAGTATGACCCCACCGGACCCGTTCTCGTGGGATCTGAGGTTGCCTTCAAGCTCAAGAACAGGCACTTTGAAGAGTGGATCCAGTGTGAGGTGACTAAGATCTCACAGGACGGCATGAAGTACGAGATCAAAGACCCGGAGCCTGACGAAAACAATAATCCCGGTCAGACGTTCAAGGCCAGCTATAAGGAAATCCTACTAATTGCACCTCCTAATGAGGCTTACAATCTTCACTCATACACGTACGGCGAGAAGGTCTTGGCACGGTATCCCGAAACGACGACGTTCTATCCTGCGGTGGTGGTGGGGCAGAAAAAGGACAATTCAGTGAGACTCAAATTTGATGGTGAGGAGGAAGTCAACAAGGAAACAGAAGTTGAGCGACGCCTCGTCTTGCCATTTCCAGAGAGATAAAGAGTCTGGACATACTGATGGAAGGTCGGAGATAAGCTCTGAAAACGATTTGTAGACGATTCAGATAAACATGTTGAGGTGAATTAAATAAGAAAGTTTATCAGTTTTAAAGAGTTACGGGCAGAAGTTAAAGAAAAATGTAGAATAGAAAGATTTGAGATGTATAGGCAGATTTCAGAAGGTCCCGAGCCACGTGATGCATCGCGAAAAATCGTCCACCAAACAATCACTACCTCCACAATAGATCATTGCAATCATGGATGACATAAACATAGATGACTACTCCAGAGTACGTTTAACACAAGAATTGCCACGAGTGGCAGTTAAGGCTGGTTGAAAAGGACATGCCAAATTGTGCAGGTTCTCAAAGTCGACAGCCTAGAGGTCCAAATGTGAACCCTACTAATATTCAGGATCGTTCAAGATCGCCGGTTTCCTTCAATTCTAGAAGAGACTACCAAGCGCCAAAGGAAGGAGAAGTGAGAGAGGACAGAAAAGAAGCACATGATGAAGAAGACCTTTTTAACAGAGGTGACAGAGGTGACAAACGCGACGACAGAAAGGCCGACAAAAGAGGTGGATTCAGAAGAGACCGTGACGATAGAGGCAGGTCCAGCGGCGGCGCTAGCGATGTCGACAGAAACTACGAAAATTCCATTTTTGTTGGAAATGTTCCATTCGAAAGCACTGCGCAGGACATCAGAGACATATTCAGCCGGGACTTCAACATCGTCCGCGCAGACATTGTGATGGTGAGAGGAAGGTCGCGTGGAATGGCTACCGTGGAGCTCGAATCACAGGCAGATGTGGAGAGTGCAATTGCCAAATTTGACAAAACGCAGCTCAGTGGCAGGGAGATTTTTGTGCGGAGAGATCGCCCCCCTCCAGCAGAGAGAAGAAGAGCTGAGGAGCCTCGAGAAGAAGCAAGAAGCGATAAAAGGAGCGAAAGAAGGAGTGAGAACAGGGCAAAAAGAAGCGAGGGTGCATCGGGGGGCACGGAAGTGTTTATCAGCAATTTGCCTTATTCCACATCGTGGCAGAACTTGAAGGATATCATGCGCAGCGTAGGTTCCGTGCAGAGAGCAGATGTTTTAAGCACCAAATGGGGAGGATCCAAGGGTCTCGGCACGGTTGTTTTTGATACTCCCGACCAAGCTCAGGCTGCCATTGAGAAGTTTAATGGATATAACCTCGAGGGAAGAAGATTGGAATTGCGCCTTGGAAGAGGAACCTCTGAGAGACCCAAGCCTGCTAGACCAGTCAACACCAATACGCCATTTACTGAGGGAGTTCTTGGCGACGGTGAGCCTTCCAGCGAAATTTACGCCGACAACTTGCCCTACATCACTGCACAAAGTGACTTATATGAGTTGTTTGAGACCATCGGCCGCGTCAATAAGGCTGAGGTTCAATACAACCAGGAGGGTAGACCCAACGGCACTGCAGTGGTCGAGTTCGACACACAGGAATTGGCAGATCTAGCAATCAATAACTTGGACGGTTACAATTACGGTGGAAGAAGATTGAGGATTTCTTACGCTGCCAGACCCGCACCCACAGATGCCGAGCCTATGGATGCAGATGAACCACAGGAAGCAGCTGAGGACCAAGGCACTGTTGCCGACCAAGGCACCAACCACAGCGCTGACTATGGGGCCGCCAACCACGGCTCTATCGACCAAAGCTCTAATGATCAGGACGCCATTGAAACTGAATAGAGTTTCTAAGGACTGCGAAGCCCAGCGAACGGATTCATTCACCAAGAATAATGAAAATTAACACACCCGTGCTATAACCCGGGAACTGTAACGAGATTTTCACATGTAACGCGGCCTATGTAGATCCCAGTGAGTAGCGCCGCGCATCTGATCCCGTGAATCACGTGACCATTATTTACAAACCTTCTCAATATGGAACAGCCCAAACAAAGCGTACACTCCGCATATGGCATTAAAAGATTAACGGTCGAGAAGAGACAGACCAGCGGGGAAACAACTACGAAGATAAAACGTTGACTCCGCTGCAATATGAGCGTCTACACACAATACATCGCCGAGGGTGGCATGCCTCTCAGTCTGGACAACGACATCCATGGCCAAATCAAGCTACGACCTTTATCGGGGCAGTTCGATGTTGCCAATAGCTCGTGCACCAACTTGAGCTCTGAGCCACGCGACTTGGCCTTCTGGAAGGACATCTTCTCCAGGTGTGCGTTCTACACGGGCTATGATCCATCATTGTTTGGCGACGTGATCACCTTGGTCTACAAGAACAGCGGCTCCAAGCTCCTCTCAACGGTATCCATCACCAAATTTGGCTTCAACATCTATGAAAATCTTCTTCTAGATGAGAGCTCCCGGTTCTGGCCCGCGTGCGAGAACTTGACCACGGAGCACCGCGGTTCCCATGCCCGCAAGGCATTGGCGATCTCAAACTTGAAGAATTTCAACAAACTCTGGAACAACAGGGGGTCATTTGAACTCCCGGCCAACTGGGATGAGACCAACGCCGGCTCTTTGGCCAGCTCTATGAAGTTGATCGATGTTGCCTCCAATGAGTTGTGGGGCTCGCGTCTCCTCTCAATGGGCTTGCTCCAGGAACTGAGTATGGCTTCTTTATTGGTGGACGTGGTTTATGACAACGCTTCTACCCTGCAAAAAGTAATTGAGGACAACAACAAGCTCGTGACCATTCTCGGCACACAGATGGAGCAACTATTCGACCCATTACTTGAGTACTCACCGGAGAGCTTCAATTACGTCTACACGCCGTCTCCAAACGAAAACCCGCTGTTTTTGGCAGACAAGCCGCTGATTTCCCTGGTAATTGATGAGCTCGTTACAGTACAAACAAACTACACCATGGAGATGGTGGGGATTCTCCAGGATTTTATCATACCGCTCCGCATGAATGTCCTATCTGACATGTCAAGTACCACGCTGGGGGTCATGAAGGTAAATGTTGTGTTTCCTCCCACTATCGATGAGGTCACCAGGATCAACTGCATTCTTAACAACGTGTTGAAGGTGGCTGCTAAAAGGGGAGCTGGTGAGGTGTTTCACGTAATGGCCTCGGTATTGCCATTTTTCTACAAGGCTTTTGCAAGACACCAGGCTAACATTTCTGCATTTCACTCTCGGTTCTCGAAGTTTCTCAAGCACAACGAAACCTACTCATTTGCAAACCCGAAGATTAACAAAGGCGACTACTCCCCTAAAAGATTGGAGAGTATCATATTGGACTCAATTTTCGAACTTCCAAAACTCAAGCTCATTGTACAGCGGCTCTTCAGTGCGGTGGAGGCTGAGTATGCCAAAGTAGCCGATTCTGAAGGCTGCGAAAGCGACATCATGGCGCAGATAAAATTCAACTACACGACGGTAATACAGACTGTTGATGCATTTGGACGCACGGAGAGTGTTGAGCCCACCAGAAAACGCATTTTCACTCCATCAGGAAAGCTTCTAACCGAGCTTGCAACCGGCTGGCCAGAAAATCTCCAATTTGGATGGATGACCAGAAAAGTGCTATCAATATATGAGTTGAAAAATCTCTCACCGGGGTTTGAAAATGTCCAAGAGGTGTTGATTATTTTTTCAGACCATTTGGTGTTTTTGGAAGCGGTCCATGAAGGATACGGTTTGACGAAGGTTCCGATCCCCGATGTGCTCATGAACTCGCTCATTAACCAGAAGCCGCTTCCTCTGTACACCAGCTTCCCCAAACTTCGGGTCAAATACTGGTGTGAAATTGACTCAGTTCTATGCAAATCGTTTATGTCGGCGGAGGGACAATGCCTTTCGTTTGTATCCTGCGGAAATAGCTCTTTCCACCAGACAGACTCCAAGGAAGCCGTGTTTGCAATCAATTACAAGACTATGTCGCCTAGCGAGTCTTTGTCAACGTGCAATAAGATCATGGACCACATTTGCAAAGCGCAGATCTTGCATAAGTCAACACCGTTCCATCTTTTCAAGCGCATAGACCGGAACTTAACCCGGTTTTACTGTGCACACCAATATCAGGGCTATTTTGGAGAGGGTGCAAAGTCAGCTATCGTTCTTGTTCTCAACTTAAGTGAAGCCGAGGCTCTTACTATCTTAAACAAAAGCCCAGGAGTGTCTGTGATCATCTCTTTATCTTTCTATAATGACGAATCCATCAGTGTCGTGGGCTACAACAAAGAGGGCACTATTGCCATCAACGAGAAGGTCTCCATAGAAACGATAAATGCCTCGCTCAAGGGCATATTTGATCATTGCATGGATATCATTCTCCACTCCAGCGAGTTCATGCGATCCTTAATTAGCTCGAACGGCTGCATTCTTAGTCAGATAGTGGAACTCTCGGCGCCATCTGAGGACCAATTGGACGTGGTGCGTACAAGAAACACCTTGGATGATTTGGTTTACCCTGATAATAAAAAATACGTTGCGAAGAGTGATTCAGAGCACGAGAAAACACAACAGACCGTGAAGAAGGACGATAAGAGACGGACGTCGCGATTATTTGGGTTCATCCACAGATTTAAGCAAAAAAACGAAAAGAAGACCAAGCTGTTCAGCCACACTGTCTCTAAGAATAGTCTCCAAAACATCCCCAATACCGGAATCCCGCGAGGCCGAAAGCAGAGTTTCAATAAGTTATACAAGCCAACTCCCGTCTTGCACGAGGCCTCGACCACCAATTCATCAATTCAATGTGAGGACGTGACTACTCAAAACTCGGTTCGAAACTTTTCAAAGCCCGTTCCAAAGACAGTACAAGAGAAAGAGAATGGCACGAAAAGACGAGTTTTCTCTACTGCAACCAATTCTTCGTCTAAGTACAGTGCTGAATCTTTGGAGGTGAACTCAAAATTCGAGTTTCCGACGCCAGAAAGATTGGTGGATATACAAGAACATGATGTCACTGAGAATGGAAGAGACTCAAGCGGCAAAGACTCCGTTGAAGATAAATTCAAGGCTCCGGCTAAGAATAGTTTACCCGGAAAAGACTCGATAAGAGACTTGCAACAAGATGAAGTGTCAGCAAAGGGCACGGCCGAAGAAGTCTTCACCAATCTCGAAACACTTAGGCCTATAAATTCGACTGAGAACGAATATCCAAGTGCCAACCTCGACGAAAATGCTTCTGTGAACACAGAAGTTGAAAATGGTGTTCAAAAGAGTCCTCAAAAGATCTATCACGAGGAAAAACCTAAAAATGGCGAGCCTAGCATTCAGAACAACATGAAGATGGTACCTCAGGTTCAAAAGAACAACAGATCAAATCACACCAAATTAAAGAAGGAGGAATTGAAAATGTGGAATGGAAATACTATAGGTGGAGTTGGAACGACACATGACTCCAAAGACACATCTGGTGCGCTGAGGCATGTGGCGGCCTTCGGAAAGTCTTCCGAAATATATGAAAAATACCGCATGTACCACGAAATCCCATCGAGCATTTTTAACGGGGACCATAGTGCAAACTGGGTTGCGATTGCAAGGGACTCCTTCTCCAATCTCCAAGCAGAGCTTCAGGCCATAAAAGATGAAGCTGAGGCCCAGAATTTTGCAAAGTCTTTGGAGGAGAGTATGAAATCGCTCTATCAGCGGTACGATTCATCAAACGATACGCTATCGATCTTCGATGTGGAGACCTTTATCAAGAACAGCTTCTCGCAAGACTTTTCGAACGTGATTGCGCTAGGCAGAACAGACGAGTCCAGTGAATCATATCACTCGTTGGCGTCGGACTATGTGAGGGAATTTGGCATTGGATTGGACCGGGAGTTTAGCTTGAGCAATGTGAGCTCTGCAAGCCACAATCAATTGGTTGCGACAAATCCCACAAATCCTACAGGTACAACGCAGCAGAAAACCGGCCTCGAGATCAAGATTCTTCACGATTCTGACTTCACCACTTCATCTGAGGAATACTTCTCGTCTCTGGAAGTCAGCCCGGCGTTGCAACTCGGTTCTGCACGTGATAGTGTGGCGATCACGTCTTCTTCCAGCGAAAAAACGTTGATGAACGAGTGCTTGAACACTCCCACCATGAAAGAGTTTTCGACTAAGAAGGCAACAAATTCAACCATAAAGGAAGCTATAAAATCAGCGCCGGAGGAGGCCATGATACCATCCATGGGAGTTAACGAGGATGTGCAGAACTACAACTGGATCAAGGTGTCAGATATCGACAGCGATATTCGTGACTTTGGATCGATGAACTACTTATCGGACCTTCTTAATGGAAAAGTGGAGATCTAGTTAAAGAACAACCAGCATTATAAACACATTGTATTCATTAGAGCAATATTTGACTGTCTCCTAGACCGGGTTTGCTGCTTAGTATTAGGCTTTCAAGATTCGGGTGACCGCGTCCACGATGGCAGCTCCCACCTCCTGGGTGGAGCTGGAGCCCTTCAAATCAGCAGTTCTAATGCCCGCGTCAATGACTTCGCCTACAGCCTTTTCCAAGGCCTCGGCCTCCTTGAGACAGTCCAAAGACAATCTCAACATCATGGCAGCAGACAAAATGGTGGCCACTGGGTTAACCTTGCCAGCAGGCAAGTCTGGGGCCGAGCCGTGACATGGTTCGTACAAACCGAACGCAGAGTTGGTGTCTGGCAATGACGCCAAGGATGCTGAAGGCAAAAGGCCCAACGAGCCGGGGATCACCGAGGCCTCGTCGGAAATGATGTCGCCGAACATGTTGGACGTGATGACAATGCCGTTCAACTTGGTGGGGTTCTGCACAAGAATCATGGCAGCTGAATCAATCAACTGGTGCTGCACAGAGAGCTGAGGAAACTCCTCAGCCATGACCTTGTCGACGGTCTTTCTCCACAACCGAGAAGACGCCAACACATTGGCCTTGTCCAACGACCAGATGGGCAAAGGCGGGTTATGCTGCAAAGCCATGAACGCAGCCATCCTCGTGATACGCGTCACTTCCGCCACCGAGTATTTCTCCGTGTCCCAGGCTTCATCGTTGTTGGCGCTGTTCTCCTGCTCCAGCCTCTCACCAAAGTAAATTCCTCCCACCAACTCACGGACCACAGTAAAATCCGTGCCCTTGACAACCTCGGCCTTCAACGGCGACAATTCCAAGAGCTTGTCCGAGACGAAGTTGCAGGGTCTCAAGTTAGCGTAGAGCCCCAACTCCTTTCTGATCTTTAAGAGGCCCTGCTCCGGTCTCACGGCGCCGGTTCCCCACTTGGGGCCTCCGACGGCTCCCAACAAGACCGCGTGTGAGTTTTTCGCAGATTGCAACGACTCCTCAGGCAATGGTTCGCCCGTGGCATCGATGGCAGCTCCCCCGATCAAGTGGGTTTCGAACTCGAACTTGATTTGCTGGTGGGGTGTGTTTTCCTCGATCGCCTTAAGCACCTTGACGGCCTCTTGAACGATTTCAGTGCCCACGTGGTCGCCGGGGAGAAGAGTGATTTTCTTGGTAGTGGTCATGGTGGGGGTGTAAGTTCGAACCGTGGAAAATTTATGTGCGCCTACCCTCCGCTTCCGGCCCGGTACTGTATACAATAAATACATATAGACAGTAAGATAGACAAACAAGTAGACAAATAGACAGAATGACAACACAGCACAGGGTTCAATACACGTTCTATTATATACGTTTACATGATGGTACTGCTAGTGGCCGCTCCATTCAATGGAATCCAAGTCAATGCCATCCTGCACCATCTCCCACAACGGCGACATCTTCCTCAAAAACTCCACTCTCTCGTTTATGGCCCGGATCACGTAATCGATCTCGGCTTCCGTTGTAAATCTTCCAATTCCAAACCTTATGGATGAATGGGCTAAGGCGTCGTCAGCACCTAACGCATGCAACACGTACGAAGGCTCTAGCGAGGCCGAAGTGCATGCAGACCCGGATGACAATGCAATGTCCTTCAAAGCCATCAACAACGATTCACCTTCGATGTATGCAAACGAGATGTTCACACATCCGGGATACTGCCTGGACTCGTCCGACAAGACACCGTTGAACTGCGTCTCGGGGATCGACAACAATCCCTCCTTCAATTTTGTCGAGAGCCTCTTTATGTATGCGCTATCGTAGCTTTGTTCAGTCATCATAAGCCGGGCAGCTTCTCCGAACCCGGCCACCAATGGCGGAGCCAAAGTTCCGGATCTCAAGCCCCGCTCTTGGCCACCTCCGGTAATAATAGGGTCCAATCTGACCCGCGGTCTCCTGCGCACAAAACAGGCCCCCACTCCCTTGGGCCCGTAGATCTTGTGCGAGCTGATAGACATCAAGTCGATTTTCATTTCGTTGACATCGATGGGGATCTTGCCGTAGGCCTGTGCCGCGTCGGTGTGGAAGAATATTTTGTTGGCTCTGCAGATCTCACCGATTTCCTTCAATGGCTGGATCACTCCAATCTCGTTGTTCACCGCCATGATCGACACAAGCACAGTATCTTTTCGAATTGCCGCCTTCAAGTCGTCCAAACTGATCAAACCCTCAGAGTTGACCGGTAAATACGTCACCTCGAATCCCTCGTCCTGCATATGCCGAGCAGAGTCCAACACACACTTGTGTTCAGTTTGTGTTGTGATTATGTGCTTCTTGGTCTTTTTGTAGAAGCGGGGAACTCCCTTGATGGCCATATTATTAGACTCTGTGGCACCTGATGTCAAGATTATCTCCTTGGGGTCGGCGTTGATAACCTTGGCGATGTGAGCACGTGCCGTCTCCACCTCCTTCTCGGTTTCCCACCCGTAGGCGTGGGTAGAAGAATGAGGGTTTCCGTAGAGACCTGTGTAGAATTGCAACATCTTGTCCAAGACCCTTGGATCCGTCTGCGTGGTGGCCTGGACGTCCAAGTAGATGGGTTTTGTACCGAACTTGGAGTCGTCTCTGGTGGCGGAGTTTAACGTGATGGCCGAGCCTTCGGGCGGCGCAGCGGTGGCTAAGAATCGAGCCGGCCTGGCAGTTCCCTGCGTGAGCAAAGGCCTTGCTAATCTGATGAGCTTAGGGAACATGATGAGGACTGCTGAGAGCGGAGAGGTGCTCGGAGATAGCCTTTATTAAGAGCCGCGGGACGTGCGGGAACCGGAAAACGATGAGGCTTACAAATTGACGTGGCTGGCCAGGGCCCTATTTCAACAAGACCTTGCGTGGTTTTGAAGCTTTGTAGCTATGCGGTTTAGAGAGTCTCTGCCTAGTGCAGACCAGCAACTCTGGCTCTGTATGGTGTTCTCTGTATTGTCTGTCTAATGAGTCGTGTCTATATACAGTCTATTCATCCGACTCCACAGTCCTGCACTTCATAGGCCGACGGGGTTCCGTTAATCTTTAGTGGCAATGTCATCGATATTGAGTTGCTCTCCGATCGGGATACCCTCTCTTTCAGTTTGTCTTTTCCCCCATTTTGGCTATATTCTTCTATCGATTTGGCCTCAAATTCCATCGCTTCATTCACCTCTTATTTGTTCAATTTGGGTTGACCTCCTTAAACCGACCGGTTCGTTGTAGATTGGAACTCACCAACTCATAGCACCCGAGGAAAATAGCTCCACCTGCACTGATCCAACATGTCCTGGGCCCAACGCCGTTCAAAAATACCCCAGGCCCCTCCTCGGCAACCATCTGCCGCACCAACTGCGCCACAGACACTCTTTCCGAGTTGAGCATGATCCTTGTCTTGATCACATCGAGAGGAGTGGTAACAGCAGCAGCGAAGCCGCCTGCAATCAGTCCACAAATAGCCCCCTTCAACAATGAGAGCTCCGTCTGGTCATATGCAGACCACACTTTCTTTAGCTTCTCGTAAAGCGGAAATTGGATCATTGTGAAGGGGATTTCTCGAAGGATCGTGGTATTCCAGCCCCTGTAGAGCCCCCGCAAAATGCCTTCCCCAGATTTGTTCTGTAGCAAATATTGCAAATTGGCCCACGACGTGGCCTTACTGGAAACACCCTTGATACCTGCCTGAGTCCTCTGTTTCACCACTTCGGCAGGTACTCGCACCAAGCACGCCGCTATTTCGCCGCCAGTGGCGCTGATCATGTGACTGGCAGTGGTGGGAAGCTTATCCTTGGTGTAGTCCTTCAAGCCATCATAGGTGATGAAAAAAAGAGAAGCTGAAGGCGCCAGGGCCACCAAAGCCGAACCGAGGCCTTTATAAACCCCTCCCCAGCCGCCATTCTTGAAAAAACCACCCTTGGCCTGGAGCCTGGTCTTCAAGGTATCGATGGGAAAGAATGCTAGGTCCGTGGATGTGCCCGCGCAAGCTCCAGACTAATGTTAGTAAGGGTTAGGCAATGCGAAAGCACCAACATACAATGAGCGACACCAAAAACAGATTCTCCATGGGTGACGAGAATTGAGTTGGGCTCTTCCTGTTGGAGATTTCAAGTGTTGCGTAGTCGGCATTTGCGCTGTGCGAAAGCGCGGCTCCGAGCTCGCAGAAATAAACTGACAGTCGAGATATTGACTTGCAAGTTAATCTGGATGGACAAAAATCAGTCAATTCCAGACCCAAGCTTTGGAGAAGAAGTCTCTAAACGTAGAAATAATGCGATTCATCATAAATCTGGACAATTTTGATCTCAACAGAGTCCAAACCAGTAGTCCATATCTAGAGTCCATGCCAGAAGTCCATAACAATAGGTGTGATATCACACACAAAAAACAACAGAATTCAAAAAACCTTAATCAAGAGCTAAGTCGAAATTCCAATTTAGTAGGACAACAATTTAATTATAGTTAAGCATCTCGTTGCCCTGAGTCAAGGCTTTGGGGTTCAGAGATCAAGGACTCTTGTATCAGAGTAAATGCAGTACCATAGAATCAGTAGCTTAACATAAACTCTTTGAATCCAATAGTGATTTGGAAATAAGCAGAAACTTAACAGAACTCTTGGGCTTGAGAAAATTCAACTCTACAGAATCAAGTTGCACCGTGCTGCAGCATCAAAATCTGAACTATCAAATGTGTCTTGATGGGAAGTATAATGCGATATCATGAAGTGTACAATAAGCCAGAATGAAAATCTCGGCTCTTCTTAACCACTCAGGCGGAAGATTTGGATATAGAAGGTGAAACGAGCCCGTTGTCAAGGATAATGTGGATAAAACTATCATTTGGAGATCCATGATCAAGTCTGTATCAATAAGAACTACCCTGTATACGATATTGCCAAAACATTCATCTATTCCTCAGAACATTAGGATCAACAGAGATTAATCCCACAAGAGCTACAAATTACGGGAACTTACAAATCCTGAGGCATTCAGAAAAGAACCTCTCAATCAGAGTGCTCTTGATATGCAATGAAAACTAATCATCGAAATCTCTTCTCAAATTAGCAGAATTTTTTAAAATAAATTAGAATTGTTCAGAAAAGTTTGCGGAACCTTACATTTCAGAACCATCGATACTCCCCAATCACTCCCAACAAAAGTCAGCAGAGAGTTTGGGTCCTTCTCCTCAAAAAACTCAACACTGAAAAGACTCAACTTGGATTACCGTGGACAGACCACAAACCTTTTGCCCTCTCTCTTTCTCCTGGCGTATTTCAATATCACAGCGTCAGGTTTCTTATTGGCAGGCAACAACTCTTGCACCAATGGCAAAAACTCTTCGTAGTCCCATACACTGACGATCAGAAAGAGTTCTTTGACTCGCGTATGCAAATCACTCGAAAGTAGCGACGCATTGATATACTTGACTTTGCCCGCCATTGGCCGGTAAAAACGCCCGCGTAAGGCCTTAAGGTCTAAAGGTGGACTGAACAAGGGAGGAAGGCTCGATTTCCACTTGAGCAAGAAATCCTTGTCCGACGCATCCCCAGAGAGACTCTGCAATGTCTCGGAGCCGAACCACTTCGCCACAGCTTCAGGCACGACTTGGAACACGGACCCTGACTGCACACAGAACCGGTGGGCCACTGTGCACACAACAGGAAGGGTGAACTTTTTGTTCTGGACCGCCATTTTCAGTTGCATGTTGCCAAGAACAAATTCTGTGGAGTTTTCCTGAGCCAAAATCGAGATAAGCACGTAGAGCACATCGGTGACAAATCGAGAGCTCAAAATCACCGCCTTGCCCTGCACCTCGCTGCCATTGAGGGCGTACCAGGCCGGGTAAAAGGCTCCATCAGCAATCGGAGAGTCCCTCAATACCTCCTGGACAGTCTTGGAACCGGAAATTGAGACGTTGGGGTTATCGGAGCCGTCATAAAGTGGAATTCCTGAAGTATCCACGTGACCGCGGCTTTTGGTGAGTTCATACTGGTAGGAGGACAGGCCCACGGCGACGAGCAGCCCCCGAGCTGCGGGCGTTGATTCCAAGGTGGGAGATGTTGTAATACAGGATCCTAAGCCGTTAACGGCCATGTCGTTGAGGAGAAGCTGAGTGTTGGAGTGCTTCATCTGTCTCACGCTATAGGTTGACGCGTCAGTGCACAAGACGAGGGTGTTTTCGGCCAACGACGACTTGAACTGAAGAGGCTTTTGTACATCTTTCATGTACTCTAGTAGCTCCTTAGGGAGCTGCATAAGTTTATAAGTGTGAGTCTCCGGTGGGGAGATGAGATTGTAGACATTGAAGGACATGGAAAGTGAAGATAACGCGCGGTTCACTGAACACCATAATAGACTTCGCGATGCACTACTTGACTCACATAAATTGACATCTACCACGTTTAATTGATCGACCTTTTTGCACAGTTGTCCTTTTATACGAAGCTGGTACTGCGGCTGAAACCGCTTGCTGAAAGGAGTCTGAAAGGGACACAGAGACTGTTGACTCGATTCAGGTTTGTATGTGGTTGTGAGTCTGCGCAAAGATCCTTTCATGCCCACGGCCAAAAGGCTATTTGAGTCCAAATCTTTGAGCTGGGGTGAACCAGGTGTTTCGGTTGTTTACACGGTCATTCCCAGCCATTACAGATTCAAGCCTTCAACATTTTTCAAGCCCCTTTGAAGCGTGGCTTGACCTTCTGTATCCACAGCACTCGACCCCAAAGTGACTATCACTACATGTGTCCTTGACGTTAGTGAGGGCTTGGCCAAATAATGGCTTTTGCAGTGGCTGGGGATCTGCGATGGCTCAAACCCAGTTCTGCGGCGTAGCCAGCGGGGCCGTGTATCATGGTCTGCATGGTATTAAGTAATGTCCTGTTGCTACCACAATAATTATAGAGCAATGTTTAGAGCTATGGCCATAGGCCACGGTCACAGCAATGGTATTGAGTGCACCATACAAGTCACTGAGTACCCCACTTAGTTGATTAGACGCTACGTATCACTACAGCGACACCGATACACCATATGCGATTCCTATAGACGAGTCTAGTTTTGGGTGGCAATGAACTGGTCAATGTCAACCTCCTCCAACTTGGCATGTCCGGCCATAGAGACAGATTTCTTATTCTGCTCGGCGTCCACGATGCGGTGGAGCTTGGCCGTTGGCTCCAAGCCCAGATTAGGAGCGCTCAAAGGAAAAGGCGCCAACCACAGGTTGACAGTCTTGAAATTGTCGCCCAAACTCACGATCTCGTGTATCACGTCCTCGATACAGATGAGCCCCAAGTCGTCTCCGAACCGGTCCTCCACCGCCTGGTTATTGTCCAACTTGACAGTGCGAAGCGGCTCATCTGCCTGCTCATCAGACTCGGCCTGCGGTTTGGTTTCTTGCTCGCTCTCATCTCTGGGTGCATAGATGCATGCTCTTTTCTGGAACAAGTGACGCACCGAGGCTAACGAGGGGCTTCCCACCACAATGTAGGGCGCCACGAGCTTCAAGGCAGGCTCCACGGTGGCAGTCAACTTGACGAAAACGCCCATGTTGACCTCCGTAAGCCGCAAGGCCTCGAGCACGTTTTCCACCATGCGCGGCATGGTCAAAGCCTTGTTGTGTGGTTCGATTCTCATGACGAACACGAGCTTGGGCTCGTGCTCCTTTGGAGCTGACACGGAAAATCTCTGCTGCTCGTGCTTCAAGATATTATTCAAGCGCTTCTGCTCGTTCATGGATGCCAAGCTCTTCATAGTTAAATGCTCGGCACGCACGAACTTGTCGCGGGGGGTCTTGGCCTTCTTCTTCTGTTTCTCCTTTTCGATGCGAAGACGCTCCTGCTTCTGGATGCGCTTTCTGTCGGAGTCTTTCCGCTTCCGTAAAAGCACTTCGGTGTCTGCGGGTAAGACGGCCATGTTGTGTAATGTGGTGAGTAGAGTGGTAGGTATGGGGAATTTTTTAATTTTCCGCGATGCCCTGCGCGCCGATGGATATAGATAGCGAGCGATGAGCGATTGCTTAGACAGGGTCTAACTAAACCAGGTGGAGCAGGCTTGGCGTGTTATCTATTTGGAATATATGGGTAACGTCGGCTATCAAATGGGCGGGATTGAATTAGCATCAGAATTAGTGGATCAGAGACTAGGACTCTGGGGTCAGATGCTGGCATCGATCGCAACGAGGAATGGATGTCTAGCCCACTCCAAGAAAGGAACTCGCAGATGCTGTCTAATACTAGGAGGATGTAGACCCTCAGAGTGTAGACCCTCAGAGCTGTTTTTTTCTAGATAAGGCAATTGAGACTTGTCGAAACTGAATATTCGGCACTGGAATACCGGAAGCCCATACCACATCATCGGCGTTACTCACCTGTCGTGTGGTCTCTGCAAATCTCTTCCGCTTTACATAGATGTGATTGCGTTCAAGTAAATGAGCACTGAGGTGATGATTTACTTTGTTATACTATTTGAAGTAAGACCATGCATTTTGTGCTTTGTAATGGAGATGCCGTCCAACTTACTGCTACATAGCTTCGTATGGTTTGATAAAGCGATTATATTCTTAGCCTGCTAATTCATATTCTAAGTGAGTATGCTTACTTTCTCAGTCAAGCACTCAAATGCAGTTCTTTAAGCTTCGGTTTCTGTGATGTAATTCAAAGATAAAAGTTGAAGGGTTTGTGCTGTCCAAATTAGTAGAGTAGAGTAGAGTAGACTCAGTAGACTGAGTAGACTGAGTAGACTGAGTAGACTGAGTAGACTGAGTAGACTGAGTAGACTGAGTAGAGTAGATATATGATTTCAGAAGCTTACAAATATCTAGGGCATAAGTAGATTGTGGCCATGTGCTCAATTAATGCTACAATGGTTGAGTTTTCTTTTCAATTACAATAAACACAAACTTTTTTTTTGACGAGTCGGATCCAATGCATCGCAGGCTCTTGTCATACTAAGGCTTGATACTACCTGGTACTACAGACTTGAACTGGTCAATTTCTGGAAAGACAGTTNACTACCTGGTACTACAGACTTGAACTGGTCAATTTCTGGAAAGACAGTTGCTTCTGGTTTGGTCTCATAGGGCCTGAATTGCTGTGTTTCACAATCCCGTTAGTTTGCCAAGGTTCATTACACGACGCCGCAATCCCACTTCGAAGGGTTCACTGCATCCTCACAATCCATAGACTCACATGGGGTTCATTACTGCACAGAAATTCAGGTCATTAGACCTCACCGAGCTCCCGTCCTTCCAGATCTCTCACTCTTCGCCTGCAATGTCAGTTAGTAAGAAGCCACAGTAATCCACTCTTCTGCGACAGCCATTGGGTCGGCTCTTTTTTGTTTTCTCTTTTTTTTTTTTTTCTTTTATAACTTTAATCCCCTGTCACAATTGTTATCACCTCTTAATTTGGGCTTGAGCCTTCGTCACAAGCCGAAGCGTCACATCGCCAAAAGTCAGGTGCAACTGAGTGCGCGCCTTGCTCACTTTGTCATAGAGGACC
>NKZR01001514.1:0-65892 GCA_002370795.1 Metschnikowia sp. 03-147.1 | reverse complement strand
AGTGTAGTGTATTAGTGTAGTGTATTAGTGTAGTGTATTAGTGTAGTGTATTAGTGTAGTGTATTAGTGTAGTGTATTAGTGTAGTGTATTTAATGCACCGTGTCACTAAGACTACTGCACAAGTTCCAGAGATATGTACTAGCGTTGGGCCGACAATAAGTCAACGCATCCCCGGAACAAGTTAGTTTCTACCACCTCTTGAAATAGCGAATTAATCAGACTAGTATACACAGCATTCATGGTTGTACTGTACTGCAGTTTCTAGCATACTGCGTGGCTTTAGTGTCGTGTCACTGACTTCCGTTGTCTTTGTTCTATTGTCTCTTCTTTCTCTATTTTTGTTATTCTCCTCCCTCTACTTCTTGCTACTCAGCTCCTGCGTGCCATTACTCATATTCTATACCGATTCCAAAACAACATCCTTAAACCCAGAGGTCACCTTCTTTCCCTTATCGTCGGTGGAGCCCTCGCCGTGCAAGGCCAACAAGGCCCCCAAGTCGAACTTGGGCTGCTTCAACAACTTGACCTTTCTGATGTGGACGTTCTGCAAAGGCAAGATGGCCTGTGTGGACTTCTCGATCTCGCGGCCAATCACCTCAGGGATCAACTTGGATGTCAACTGGGCCAAGGTCACGTTGGAAACCTCTCTCTGCATGATCTCGATCATCTTCTTTCTGACGTCTCTCAACTTGGACGACTTGGCGTACGACGTCTTCTTGACCTGGTTGGCCTGTCTCTTGGTGAAGGCAATGGCGAACACTCTCAACACGTAGTCGTCGGCGGTCTTGACGGTGACGTTGGCCTCCACCAAAGATTGCCACTTTCTGACCAACGATCTCAATTTGTCCGACGTGAAGTCCATGCCGTGGAAGTTGGTCAACAAGTTCTTGCCCTCGACCTCGTCCACTCTCAACTTGACCTTTCTGTACGAGTGGTCCTCGGAGCCCTGGAGGTCGGCCAAGCACACCTCGAACACACGGCCCTTCAAGCCGTCGGTGGCGCTCTTCAAACCGGTGGACTTGTTGATCAAGGTCTTACCGACGTCTCTTCTCTCGAACGTGGTGGGGGCCTTGATGTCGTACCACTCTTTTCTGGTGAAGGGGTCGACGACTCTCTTTTTCAAACCTTTCTTGCCCTTGGACAATCTCTTGTTTTTTCCGACAGCCATGGTGGAAGATGTATGGTCAGAAGTTTTTCGCTGCTTTTTCGCGCGCTTTGGTGGAGACGGCTGGGGAAGCCCTAATCACGTGCGCACACCCAGGGCTTTGTGGGAACGACAACAGCTGGACGAGAACTAAAGGACCTGACAACAAACCTGGCAACAAACCTGGCAACAAACCTGTCAACAAACCTGACAACAAACCTGACAACAAACCTGACAACAAACCTGTCAACAAACCTGTCAACAAATAACCTGACAGCATATCTGGACACACGAGCTTGCATCCACATCTACGCTTTCTCGTAGGATAGTTTATTCAACAAACATGTCCTCATGCTATATATACATAAATTACACCCAAGGGGATAGAACTGAAGTGCAGCTGTCCGAGCCTTTCGCGACTATTTGCAGCGGCCGTCCGTTTACTGGTTCTCAGGACGCAACTTTCTGACCTCCTTACCAACTCTCCAGATCTCCATGTCTCTGATCACCTTCAACTCCTCCTCGAACTTGTCTCTGTAGTCTGGGGCAGAGTTGAACTCCAACGATCTCTTGGTCTCGGAGCCGTTCTTGACCGACTCGTACAAGTCCTCGAACACTGGCTTCAAGGCGTCCTTGAATCTTGGGTACCAGTCCAAGGCTCCTCTTCTGGCGGTGGTGGAGCAGGCGTCGTACATGTAGTCCATACCGTACTTACCGACCAATGGGTACAAGGATTGCGTGGCCTCCTCGACAGTCTCGTTGAAAGCCTCAGATGGCGTGTGGCCGTTCTCTCTCAACACCTCGTACTGTGCCAAGAACATACCGTGAATACCTCCCATCAAGCATCCTCTCTCTCCGTACAAGTCGGAGTTGACCTCTCTCTCGAAGGTGGTCTGGTACACGTAACCAGAGCCAATGGCAATGGCAATGGCAATGGCCTTCTCCTCGGCCTTGCCGGTCACGTCGTTCCAGACGGCGTACGACGAGTTGATACCTCTGCCCTCCAAGAACAACGATCTGACGGTTCTACCGGAACCCTTTGGAGCAGCCAAGATCACGTCGACGTCGGCTGGCGTCTCGACCTTGGTCAAGTCCTTGAACACAGGCGAGAAGCCGTGCGAGAAGTACAAGGTCTTGCCCTTGGTGATCAAAGGCTTGATCTCGGCCCAGGTCTCGGATTGCGCGGCGTCCGACAACAAGTTCATGATGTAGGTACCCTTCTTGATGGCCTCGTTCACTGGGAACAAGTTCTGGCCGGGCACCCAGCCGTCCTCGATGGCGGCCTTCCACGAGGCACCGTCCTTTCTGACACCGATGATCACGTTCAAGCCGTTGTCTCTCATGTTGAGACCCTGGCCGTAACCCTGCGAGCCGTAACCGATCAACGCCAAGGTGTCGTCCTTGAAGTACTCGGCCAACTTCTCTCTGGGCCAGTCGGCACGCTCGTGCACGGTCTCCTCGGTGCCGGCGAAGTTGATGTTCTTGACACCACGCACGGCCATTGGGGCGGCCGACTTGGCAACCACTCTTGGGGCTTGTCTGGAGGCCAAGGCAGCGAGGGTTCTCTTGGCGGCCACCTGCTTGGCAGCGTTGGAGGTGGCTTGGCGTGCTAAACGGAGGGTAGCGTTTCTAAAAGACATGGTGGAATGTGTAGAGAGCGAGGAAAAAAGCGGATATGGAGGCTTTATATATCTCGTCGGTGGAAAAAATTGGGCGCGGTGTGCACACTGCGCGGTCGGGGCTCCCCACCGGTGTAGGCCCGCGAGCGCTCTCCGGTTTGACTCATCCCGGAACAGGCATTGTTGCGGATCAGCGGACATGCATCAGATGGGCGCACTGAGTTGACACTGAGTTTTCACTGTGTTTTCACGTGCCGGCTTGGAAGTGGGTTTGACAAACAGTGCCGCCTGGCCAGGCCGGCTGCTTACCATCCTCTACCGTCAGTACCTTCTTGGGCCGGGCACACCTCCGGTTGAGCGCATGAGTTTCACTTGGTCACGTGACTGATCCGCGGCGCTGGTGGCCTATGGTACGCGGGGGAGATAAGCGGGAGTCTCAAGCAGTGCTTCTGTGATCCCTCTCTTCTCCCTCTCCCTCTCCCTCTCCCTCTCCCTCTGTTCTACATACTCGCTGTGTATCACTATCATTATCCAGTGCTGGTCTATCAGGTCAGTAGCTGTCCCACTCTATGGGCTCAGGGTTAGCCAGTAACTCCTGCTCAACTATCTGTATACCGCGGCTCTTCATTGACCCGGTCTTTGTATTGGAGCTCTGCATGGGTGCATTGCGGAAACTCAAGCTGTTGAACATCTTTGAGAATTCCACGTCGTCCAAGTCGTCGGGAAGATCGCACCACGACTTGGGCTGCGAGCGCTCGGTGGCCGACGACTCGGCCAACGACGGCATGGGGATGCCAGGCTGCGGCACGCGGGTGGGCCCGATGGGAATGCTGCTGGTGTAGGAGTCGTGGTTGTCTCTCTTGTCGTCGCCCACTTTGCTTGTCTCCTCGCCCACTTTGCTTGTCTCCGTCTCCTCGCCCACCTTATTTGTCTCCGTCCCCCCTCTGCACAACGCCTTGGTCGAAAAGTCGTCCATGTCAAACACAGACTCCTCGTGGGCTTCGGCCATTTCGTCCGACTCCGAGCCGTTGTAGAGCTCCTCCTCCTCCCACACAGTCAAGCCGTACTTCCACTTCTCGCCAAACTCCGCCATGAAGAGGTCGAAGTTCCGCAGCTGGCACTTGTGGTGGTAGCTCGCCAAGTCGTCCTCGGTCCCCCCCGCCTTCAAAAGGTGCATGAACAAGTTGAAGCACGTCTCGTTCATGTCCGGGTAGATGTCGTAGAGCACACTCGTGTTGTTGTAGAAGACGAAGTTCTTGAAGTTGCTGTCGGACTCCAAGGACTTCTTGACGGTCTTGCCCCGCATCTTGAAGCCGTCTGGCGAGAAGCCCATGTCGTCCCGCACGCTCTCGATGGGCTTGAACGGCGCAGAGCCAAACACCGCCGTCAAGAGCGTGATGCCTACAGACCAGTAGTCGGCGGCCTTGCAGTCGTACGACTGCACCACGAAAGCGGGGTTGGAGCTGATGGGCGTGTGCAAGAAGCACTCGGGCGCCATGTACTTCTCGGTGCCGACGTTGAACACGGAGCTGGAGCGGGTGAAGGTGGCCAAGCCCCAGTCGCAGATCTTGGCGGACCCCGTGTCCGTGAACAAGATGTTCTCCGGCTTGATGTCGCGGTGGTAGATACCCAACGAGTGGCAGTACAGCAAGCCCGAGTGGATCTCCTTGGCCAAGTTGTACACGTCCACGGCGCTGGGAGACGAGCCCGAGTGGATCACGTCGTACAAGTCGCCGTTGGCGCAGTACTCCAACACCAACACCACGAAGTGGGCGGTGTCGAAGCTGTCCAACAACTGGCAGATGTGGGAGTTGGCGTGGCCGAGCCTGCGCAAGACGTCGATCTCGTGGCGGGCCATCAGCTCGACGTCCTTGGACTTGTGCATTGCCTTCAACGCCACGTGGCGGCCGCTGGCGGTGTCGAGCGCTAGCGACACGCGGCCAAAGGAGCCTTTCTGGATCTGGCGGATGAAGCTGTACTTGGCGTTGAGCAAGAGCCTGCCTTCTTCGTACAAGGCGAAGTTGGCAGCGTCTGGAGAGGGGTGGGTCGGATGCGTTTCAGGGAGGGTTTGCACCGTGGCAGGGAGGGCTGGTGCCGTGGCGGGGAGGGCAGGCGCCGTGGCAGGGAGGGCTGGCACCAGCAGTGTGGCAGGCATGTGGCAGACAATGTGGCAGGCAGTGGCAGGCAGTGGCAGGTATGAGCAGTCTTGGAGAGGGTATGGTAGATGTGCAGGTATGATAGCAGCCTGGACGTATCTGAGGACTCGGGTGCTATGCCAACGTGTGGAGCAATTGTGGCTGGATAGGAGTTCCCCAGGTTTAAGTGCGAGTATGGAAGTGTGTAGAAGGTGACGTCGGTCGCGCGACAACGGTCTGCGCGGGATCCTAAGTGGGCTGGCTCGAGCTCCGCAGGACTGCACAGTGGAGGTAACACTTGTGTAGTTCTTTTCTACTCTTGTAGTAGTTCTTTTCCACTTCTAGTAGTTCTTTTTTACTCTACTCTACAGTGTAGTCAGGACGGACCCGCCGATCCGACTAGGTGCAGTAACAACAGCCCAACTGTGCATACATCGGTCTTTCTCTGCATCAGTGACTTATCCAGGACACTCGTACTTGCAGTGATTAGCGGACCAAACTCAGGCCTGACAAGGAGTGATCTCGGCCTCGGCCTGCAAGGAGCCTAGAAGCGCGAGTGCGCACGTCAAGCCAGATTGATCTAGAATCCTGTGTGCACGCAGAGATGTGAAGTCACGCCTCAGAGATGTGTAGCACGACCGGTGGCTTCATGGTGTGTTGATGCATGGAGTGACATGGTGTAGTATATCTTCCTACAGCCTGCCTTATTTGCTAGCCTCTGCTAGCCTCTCCTACTCTCCTAAAACAGACACTCCTTCAGGCACTGTGCTTTAACTGCAAAGCCAAGTCTTACATACTGCTGTCTATTGAATACCTGATGCTGGGCCATGTGGGCATCTCACCGTCGGTCTGATTGGGCTAGTGTGCTACGTGGACTTCAGGCATGCACTGACCTGTTCTAGGAATCCTCTGCTTACTTAGAGTACCTGTTCTACTCTGACTGGACTAAGACTAGAGTACTAGAGTAGAATATAGAATAGACTAGAGTACTATACTATAGACTATAGACTACACAAGCTACAATAGCTACACTAGCTACAATAGCTACAATAGCTACTCTAGACTACTAGACTATATACTATAGACTACTAGATCACATTCTATAGACTACTAGGTTACATTCCATAGACTACTAGATTACATTCCATGACTCTAGACTACCTCTACTCATCTGCGTTATCACTACGTCACGGCACAGACCCCCAGGCTCGTGCCGCTGACCATCACTCTCCTGCACTCTGACTGCCAACCTTCATCTCTAGATCTCATTATCTACATTCAAAAAATTTTAATCTCTAGATTTCATTATCTACATTCAAAAAATTTTGATCTCTAGATTTCATTATCTACATTCAAAAAATTTTGATCTCTGGATCTCATTATCTACATTCAAAAAATTTGTTCCTTCTATTAATATCACACCCTACTCCTTGAGCAACGCATCAATATCCCCGCTCAAGCTCAAAGGCTTCGTCAACGACGAGTACCTCTGCACAACCTCGCCCTTCTTGTTCACCAAGAACTTCTCGAAGTTCCACTTGACGCGGCTGAGGCCCATGAGCCCCGACTTCTGCGACTTCAAGTACTTGTACACGGGGTCGGCGTCGTCGCCGTTGACCTTGACCTTGTTTAACACAGGGAACGTGACGCCGTAGTTCAATGAGCAGAACGACGCAATCTCGTCCGAAGACCCGGGCTCCTGGTTGCCGAACTGGTTGCAGGGGAACCCGAGGATCTGCACGTCCTGGTCGGCGTACTTCTTGTTCAACTCCTCAAGCTCCTTGTACTGGGGCGTGAAGCCACACTTGGAGGCCACGTTGACAATCACCACCACCTTGCCCTTCAATTGGTCGAAGGGGTATTCGCCGCCCTTGGCGTCCTTGGGGGTAAGCTCGTAGAAAGAAGACATGTTGCTTGAGGAGGGTCAGTGGGCTGCTATTTAAAGTGTGGGCTGACTCGCTGTGTGCAGGCGCCGATGTTGGTCTGGCCCGCGCATGAGTAAGCAGCTGATAACTAAGCACGATCTCGCTTTACATTAAACAACACGGACTGGGCTGTAGATAGGACCATTGGTTTCCACACACACCAGTCCACCAGCAGTCACCAGTCACTAACCACCAATCCACTAGTCCTCACTAATGGATTGGTGGTCACTAATCCACTACTCATCCACCTTATCACTAGTGGCCGGGCTAGAAGTCAGCCCACCTTTCAGGCCCCATCCTCACCCCCGGTTCCTACACCGTTCAGAGGAAATAACGGTCCCCCACAAATCCCACACTGGATATGGCAAAAGCTGCCCCCGCAATGTACGATGCAACACTGAATGCCGATCTGATATTATCGAGCTCACGGAGACGCTCCTTCTTCTGCAACGCGTTTTCAACTTCCTCTTCAATGGAGTATGCAGAGTTGGACAAGCTGGAGCCCTCGGGCGTCACTGGCGACGAGTCGCTGGACGAAGAGCTCTCGGAGATATTCACGTACGACAGCTCCAAGGCCTCGGGCTCCGCGGCCACGGCGTCCTTCTTCTTTGCGCTCTTGGCCTTGGCCTTGGCTGCCTTCAACTCCTCACAGTATGCCTTCATGTCGTCAGCGAGCATCAAAGGCTTGCCGCCTTTGTAGAACAAGGCCAAAAGTGCCAATGGCGCGCCGACGGCAGAGTAGATCAAGTATGGGTGTTTTCCCGAGCTGCCCGAGTACTTGTAGGCGGTTCTGAAGGCGCTTGTGGACAAGGCAGCCAACGCAACATTGACCACGTTGGAAATGGACAAGTGGGTTTTTATGCTCTTGGCCAACGACTTGCCCTCCTGTGTGTGGACAGACTCTTGGTTGCTCAAGGACCTGATCAACTCGGGGATGTTCTGGAAAGACTCAAAGAGCAACGAGCCCGTCAACAAGCCCAAGGATGTCACTCCGCCAAAGGTGATGATTGTGATGCACCTGCCCATGATATCTAGATTGTTGCTGTTTTGGTGTCTGCAGTGACGTGTTACGCAGCTTGTATGGGGATTCGAGGGATGGGGCCCTCGGGAGGCAACGAGCAGGCGCGCGATGCACGGGTGCACCGGTCTCAGGGCTCGGCACCGGCTGCCTAGAGCGCCGACCAAAACAGTAGGCGGGCGGCGACCAACACAGCCAGTAGACGGGCGGCTCTCGCCATTTGCGCAAGGCATAAGCCAGCAGGCGGAGGCCACTCCACGCATCCAGCAAATCCCCCTAGCCCTCGCAGCCGCGTCGCCTACTTTAAGAAGTCCGGGAGTCGGTCCGGGTCGCCCTGCACACTCAGAATGTCAAAGCTCTCTATAAGCAACTCCACCAAAATACGGCCGCCGCGAGCACCCGCAAAGCGCCGGTACTCGTCCGAAACACTGGCCAAGTTCCAGCCCTGTAAGCGGCGCAAGCACCCAATCACTGCCCCCGTGCGGTGGCGGCCCATTCCACAGCATACTAGCAACGGGTAGTTGTCCTTGTTGCAAATATGCTCCAAAGCACTGGCTATTGTCTTTTCGTCCAACGAGTCCCAGGGATTGATGTTGGTGTAGTTGTAGTCGTTGATCAAGCCCACGAACTCGATGTTGATACCCTTGTTCAGGCAGTAGTCCAAAAAGTCCTCCACAGGCTCCTCGCTGGCCAACCAAAGGATGGTTTTGAGGTTGAGCTGCTCGAGAAAAGACTGGTTGATGAGAGACGGCTGCCCCAGCCGGTAGAGCTGCTTCTCCACGGGACAGAAGTTGAGCGGCGGTATGATGCGCAGCACGGGCGCCTTGGGGAGGAGCGAGGCCTTCGCAGGCTCCGGGGCGTCCAGGGGGGTCTCTGCTTGGGCGGCGGACGTCATGTGTGGAGCGGGTGGTGGGTCCGGCCTGGTGAGTGTATGCTTTTCGGTGCGCACGTGATGCAGACGTAGACTGGTCGGGCGTAGGCACCACCGACACCTGCGGCGGGCGCCGCCGCTGGCCCCGACCTTGACGGTACGCGGGAGCGGCAGAGGGCGGTAGAAGGCCCGGTCGGGGCCGAGGCGCCAGAGAGCAGGGGGGGAGGGGAGGTAAGTTTGAGCACCGTATTAACGTCTCCTGCATACAGCGCAACAACGTCTCACGAAAGCGCCAGCGTGCACTTCACCTCCTAGCAACATGGGCAAGAAAGACAGCGCCAAGAAAGAGGCCGTGGCCAAGAAGGCAGCCGCTTCTATCGCCGCACAGACTGGCGGGGCCAGCCGCACAGACTTCGACGTACAGAAGCGGAAGAGCCTGCTCTCGCAGAATGCCAGGGATGTGGTGGCCGCGGTCAACACCACCTACAACAAGTACATCAGCACGTTGAACGGGCGGTTGAAGCTCATCGACGTGTTTTTGGTGTTTCTCGTTGCGTTGGGAGTGTTGCAATTTGTGTATGTGTTGATAATCGGGAACTTTCCTTTCAATGCGTTTTTGGGCGGCTTCATTGCCTGCGTGGGCCAGTTTGTCTTGACGGTCAGTTTGAGATTGCAGTACGGGGCAATTGGGGCGAAGGGCGATGGTGCGGAGAAGGTGTTTTCCACCATCAGCCCGGAGAGGGCTGTTGGGGACTATGTGTTTGCCAGTTTGATCCTACACTTTATAGTGATTCATTTCATCAACTAAGACAATAAATGCGGTGTCCAGGGATTAGTACTATTATGTAGTGTATTCTGATTTGAATTGATTTGATTTGATTCTGATACATTGACTATCCTACCTCATGCTCTACGCTAGCTCTACGCTAGCTCTACACTCATCCTCACACTTACTTGTCTAAGTCCATTGTCCTATTCACGCTAGCGCAGTAAACATACGCTACACAATAACACAGCAGCCCGACTTGCTCTTCGGCTCCGCAGCAGGAGCAGTCTTTTGCGCCTTTCTCTGGCTGGCAGCAGACGACGACAAGTTCTGCGGGGTCAGAGGCTTGGGCGACGCAGGCAACGCAGCAACAGGTGCCGCCACCTTGGAGTTCTTCTCCGAAGACACGTCCAGGGTCTCCTGCGGAGCAACCGCCTCCACGGGCTCGGGCACCGGCACAGGCGCATACTTCTTCTCGTTGATGTTGCGCACCAAGCCGTAGAAGGCCTCCTCCACGTTGATGCGCTGCTTGGCCGAGGTCTCCAAGAACGGCGAGTTGATGGACTTGGCAAACTCCAAGCCCTCCTCGTAGGAAACCTGCCTCTCGCCCTCCAAGTCGCACTTGTTGCCCACCACCAACACCGGCACGTTGTCCAGGTCCTTGACGCGCTGGATCTGCTCGTAGAACAGCTGCAACTCGTCCAATGAGTTGCGCAGGTTGATGGCGTACACGAGCAAGAAGCCCTCGCCCGTGCGCATGTACTGCTCGCGCATGGCCGAGTACTCCTCCTGGCCCGCGGTGTCCAAGATGTCCAACATCACCTCCTCACCGTCCACGGTACAGGGTTTTCTGTACGAGTCCTCGATGGTGGGGTCGTACTCGTCGATGAAGTGGGACTGGATCAACTGGATGGTGAGGGCGGATTTACCCACGCCTCCGCCGCCAACCACGACTAATTTGTATTCCTTGACCATGATTGAAGGGAAGGTAGAAGGTAGAAGGTAGAAGGTAGAAGGTAGAAGTAGCTCTGTAGCTCTGTAGCTCTGTAGCTCTGTAGCTCTGTAGCTTTGTAAGTAGCTGTTAAGTAGCGCTTAATGTAAGCAATCAAACTTGTGTAGCGCAGAAGAGTAGTAAGAGCGCTGGGTGACGGCCGGGTTGCTGAAGCGCTCGGTGGAGGTCTATTTTGATGAATTTTCGTGCGGTGCGTGCTTATTCTTTTCGTGCCGGCGGGCGCCTAAAGCGGCGCGTCACGTGCGCCGGCTTTTCTGGTGCAGCTTTGCATTTGGCTTGGCGTGGCCACGCTTTGGTCTGAGTTTGTGCTGGTGCCGCTTGGAGGGTGCCGCTGGTATGGCACCGGTTTTCTGGGGCGAGCTGTTCGCCGCTGGGGCTGGAGCGTCTGGTGCTTGGGCCGGCTGTTCATGCTGTGCACCGCACTCGTCAAAAATCAGCAAATTGGGATGCGAATACGAACTGCCGCAAAACAGGGCTGCGCGGGCATACACTATGCACCTCTACAGCGTGAGGCGATAGTTATGTCGGGGTTGGTCGTGTGTAGAGTGTAGAGTGTAGAGTGTAGAGTGTAGTGAGTAGTGTGTAGTGTGTAGGGTGTAGTGTTTATTGTGTAATGTGTAATGTGTAGTGTGTAGTGTGTAGTGTGTAAAGTGTAGTGTTTATTGTGTAATGTGTAATATGAAGTGTGTGGTGTCTTGTGCCCGTGGTATGTCCAACCTTCGTCCTGCTCCGTGGCCATGGTTCCATTGCCATGCACAGAAGTACAGCGCGCATGGCGACGTCACTCACCTTGCCTGCTAGACGAGAACGGCCCGCGTCCCAGGCGACATTTCCATGCCCGGCAGAGACCGCGAGCCGTGCCTTTAAGCGACGTTGTCTGGGAACTGCAGTCCCGCAACCTCGGGGCAGGTCGGGGCGGTGGGGGCAGCTCCGGGGAGCAACTCGAGCTTGCTCTTGAGCCGTGCACGCCTGCATGCGGCGTAACCTCTGCGAGTGGCCGCTGGCATGACAGACTACGTGGTGTTACATGGCTGGTGTCACATGGCTGGTGTTACATGGCTGGTGTTACATGGCTGACGATATACACCTTGTCATGACAGTACGACAGTGGCATGACTGCGTCTTGGCGTGGAGCCTTTTTTGAGTGATATACAATTATACATTGGCCATTGAGATGAGACCGAATGTGCTTTCGCACTGCGACCCACCTGCCTACTTGGCTTCGAGGTGTTTCAGTATAGCTAGCAAGGCATAGCATTGACTTTGGTATGAAGCTATGATATTAGCATCAGCGTAGCATAGCAGTAGCATAGCAGTAGCATAGCAGTAGCATAGCAGTAGCATAGCAGTAGCATAGCAGTAGCATAGCAGTAGCATAGCAGTAGCATTAGCTTAACTCATAGCTTCAGCATTGCTTCAGCTTTAACTTATCTCGTAGTTCACCATTGCTTCAGCTTTAACTGTAGTTCACCATTGCCTCAGCTTTAACTTATCTCGTAGTTCAGCATTAGCTTGCTCATCTTCTGGCTTCAGGTCTCAATACACCTCTTAGTTCCACTTCTTCACTTCTTAGCCTTCTTCATCTTCACCACACACTCGTCACAATACCACTTCCCTTTGGGCGGGTTCTTGAACCCAATACACGGCAAGTGGAACCATTCTCGCAGGCATGTTTCGCCGTCGCACCCCACCATCTCTCCAAATGAAACCTGGTTACAGTAGCAGTACGTGGGTTCCTGCCCGTTGGACCCGCCACTTCCAGGTTCATCGCTTCGCTCTTGCTTGGGCTTGCCGTTGGTCTTCTTCTTGTCTTTGTCAAAAGCTGGCCCGCTGCCCTTCTCGTTCTCCTTGCGCCGTCTTTTATTGCTGCTCTCTGCAACCGGCGTGATATCTCGCCCGTTGCCCTTTCGTTTCTTGCCGTCCTCATCCTCGTCGTCTTTGTTGGCCCTCTTGGCGGCAATGGCCTCTCTTCGGCTCTCCGACCGCTGCAGATTCACGCTTTTACCCGCGTCCGCCGCTCCTTGTGCGTCCACGATGATGGCTCGGTGGTTGAACGGCCCGAGCCTCACACTCTCGGGGATTTCGTTGTTGCCGATGATCACCTTGTAGTCGTTGTTGATGCGGTGCATGTGCTTGGCTATCACGTCGGACGCCACGGAAGTCACATGCATCTTTTCCTCTAAGCACGGCACCACGTCGTGGATCTGCTTGCGGATCCTTTGTAGCCGCTCGATCTTGGTGAGTCTGGTGGGCGCGTTTTCGCCCGTTTCGTGGAGGGTGTCGATGTAGTTGCTGATGTTGTGGTTGATGAGGGGAATGCTTTTGATACACTTGGCGTCAATCTCCTTGAGAAGTGTGAGGTACTTGACCAAGTCGATGGGCATGGCCTCAAAGGCATCCGAGATGTCGTTGAGCCCGGGCAAGAGCTCGTTGATGTTGGTGATGTTCTGCGACTTCCTCTTGAACTGTTGGAAGTACTGCGCGGGTCTCTCGGCCCGGCTGCGGTTCACAAGACGCTGCGACTTCGGCCGCGCTGGAAGGTCGCTGTACATGGTGGTTCGGGATTTCGGATACTTGTGTGGGCCCACAAGATGCACCGCTGATGTTAGCGCGGCGGCGTGCCGTACCCAACCATGGTGTGAGGATGTGAATGCGTTGCACGTGCGCGCCGCGCCACGTAAATGACGCCTCACGTGAATCATCACTTCTTGACACCATCACCGCCTCCGCTGATTGCAAAATGTCACGTGACACCCAACCACCCCAGCAATTTCGGCCTGCAAAGCGCCATCTGTGACGCCGTGTCCTCCGTGAGTGTCCATGGCTGTTTCCTGACTTTGACCAACAATTAGTGTAATTTCTTTTATCCCCAGCAGCCGCCCTCCAGAAGTATTCGCTACCCCACAGTATCCTCACCACTCGACTTACCTTCCCAAGACCCTGCATCTGTCATTCGGAGATACAGAGACGGTATCCAGCTCATAAGTCGACCGTAATTGCCTGGAAATCGAAAACCCGAAAGCATTTCAGTCAAAAGCACCCCTCCGCCTCAGCATTCCGTTGTATACCATTCACGTCACTTGGCAGCGCCACAGTTTTCCTGGCGGGTGTGTACGCTAAGCAACAGTCGTTCGGGCAAATCTGGACCCCACTATATCGAACCAAGAACTCAAGCTTAACACCCCGTCTTAATCGTTCACTTCTCCCTGCATTCTTATCATGAGCTTCTCCAAATTCGGGAACGACTCGCCCCCAAACCGAGCCCTAACACCCAAGGGGCTCAATTATATGCAGCGGATGTCGCCTGTGGTGATCGAACACAATTATAGCTATGCCCGGGCCGGCAACTCGCCGTCCGCCAAAACAGACAACACCAATTATAACACACACGCCTTGCGGCACAGCGACTCCATCGAGTCAGACGAGGATGCTCGATTCCTACGTTTGGCACATGAAGCTTTGGTGGCCACGTCCACAGAATCTAACCTCATCGTTGATCCCACAATTCAGGATCTCTTGGCCAGACTCCAGTATGTCCTGTCGCCACACGGCAATCCCATCAGACGCTCGGAGGACATCCGGTCCAATGAAAATGGCCAGTTGATGATCCAAAACTTTTATAAAGAATTCCCTAATTTCAGCACAGATGTTTTTAATCATGATAAGGGAGTCCCGCCTGGCAATTTGGACCCAACGCACGGTCAGCAAGACTTGCACCGCCAACAGAATTTTCATCAGAGTCATCCAAATTTGCAACAACCCCATAGCCAAATACCACAGCCTAGTGATAAGAAGAACGAAGATTGGAATTTTCTTCTCGGTAATTCCGTTGAGGGTCTGCAGACGAAACTTGACGCATCGGAAGCGCCTGTTGCAACGAAGAGAAGCTTCCCTTGCAGTGATTGCAGCATGCTGTTCCGCCGCTCAAGTGACTTGAAACGCCATGCCAAGCAGCACTTGGCCATTCCAGCCAACATCTGTAGTGCTTGTGGAAAGGGCTTTGCACGAAGGGATGCATTGAAGCGCCACACGGGGACCTTGACATGTAAGAGGAATGCGGACAAGGACCTATATGCCCAAAACCTTGAGTATGAGCGGGAGAGGCGAAGACCCAGCGAAGCAAAAACTGACGGTTGAGGTCTCTATTTATTATTGATACATCATAACATCATAACACATCATAACGTCATATCAACAACGTATCCTTTAGAGTGCTATAGCATTAGGCACTTCAAGCGCTGATTTGAGTTGAAAGCTTGCATTTGTAGATCGTGTTGAAAGTAGTATCTTGTATAAGTGCCTGTAAAAGTGCCTGTAATAGTATCTCGTAGTATCTCGTAATAGTGTTTTAATAATGCCTGTAATAGTGCCTGTAATAGTATCTCGTAGTATCTCGTAATAGTGTTTTAATAATGCCTGTAATAGTGCCTGTAATACTGCTCGTAATAGTATCTCGTTAGTCTTGTCAGGTAATGGGTATTTTAGGAAGAGCTAGCGTTTAAATACTACAGGACGCAAAGAGACACAAAAAGAAATTCCGTTTGTGTCCAAGGGGTTGCTACAAGTCTGAAACATGGGAAAGTTATAAAAGAGCACTATCCCCGTTGCTCACATGCTCGCACTTTTTGAATGGTTGCAATTCATGCTGCGAGCTTGCCGTGTACCACATGCCTCGCATGCGCACGTCAGCGGCATATCCCACACTGAAACGCCTACATTGTTGACTATACCCCTTCTTGATGACTCACTCCCTGAGATCAAATATGGCCATCTACAAAAGAATCGGAAGTTCCATAGCTTTTGATCACAGGTAAAGGTTGCTTGCTGGGCCTTTTGCTGTTTGAGCCGTGTGAGGTTTGCATCTAGTCTACCTCGACGTATTGTTGCGAACTAATGAATGTTTAAAGTGTGAAAATGCGAGTAATTGTCTTTGGTTTGGATTGTGTGTGGCTTAAAGTTGTCTTTCGATTTCCTATCAGTGCAACTAGTGGCAATTACCTGGGCTGACTTCTGCTGTGTGGCTGTTACTATTCCCTAGCATTCTGAAATGGCTGTGCTGTGACGAGAGTTAATCTGATTACTCTTTGTCCCTGATCATCTGCAAATTATCTACGACTGCCCACAGAAAATCGGTGTATGACCAAAAACAGACACGAGTTCAAATTCATGGCAGGAATCCTGGCTTTGATTCCATTGGGCCCATTGGCATGAGTGCGAGCCTCGGCCGAAAGGCATGACTGCGTGAAAGGCTGGAGCTTCCCTCGGCTCCAAAAGAAATTCAGATCTTGTGCGACCCGATAGTGTCATATATAAAGGCCAGCCCCAGCTAGAGCAAATCCCGAGCAAATCCCAACCAAATCCAAAATCGCCGTCCCCCGAACATTTAGTCATGTCTACGCCAATTCAAAGGTTACAGCAAGTGCTGCAGATTCTAGCCTCCGCAACTAGTTCTGTGGCTAGCACCAAGTTTAAGATTGCCGTTATCGGGTCCGGCAACTGGGGCACAACCATTGCCAAGATCCTCGCCGAGAACACCAGCGAGCACCCCGAGCAGTTTCAGCGCCAGGTGGACATGTGGGTGTTTGAAGAGAAGGTCAATGGACGCAACTTGACCGAGATCATAAACCAGGACCACGAGAATGTGCGGTACTTGCCGGAGATCAGGCTTCCTGACAACTTGGTGGCCAACTCTAACATTGTCGAGGTGGCCAAGAGTGCCGACTTGATTGTGTTCAACTTACCGCACCAATTCTTGCCCAAGATCTGCGAGCAGTTGAAGGGCCACGTTAAGCCGCACGCTAGAGCCATCTCGTGCCTCAAAGGGTTGGAGGTGAGTCCCGAAGGATGCAAGCTATTGAGCTCGGTGATCACCGAGAAGCTCGGCATCGCCTGCGGTGCTCTTTCTGGAGCTAACTTGGCGCCGGAAATCTCGCGAGGCAGGTGGTCCGAAACCACCGTGGCATACCCGCTTCCCAAGGACTTCCAGGGCAAAGGCCAGGATGTGGACCACGAGCTCCTAAAGTTGGCATTCCACCGGCCCTACTTCCACGTGCGGGTTATTGAAGACGTGGCTGGGGTGTCTGTGGCAGGTGCGTTGAAGAACGTCGTTGCTTTGGCCGTGGGGTTCGTGGAGGGCCTTGGCTGGGGCGACAACGCCAAAGCCGCCATCATGAGAGTGGGCTTGGTGGAGACCATCAAGTTCTCACAGGCGTTCTTCCCCGAGTCGGTGGCCTCCACCTTCACCCAGGAATCGGCCGGCGTGGCTGATCTCATCACTACGTGTGCCGGAGGGCGTAACGTCAAAGTGGCCCGGCACATGGCAGAGACGGGCGAAAGCGCCGAGGCGTCCGAAAAGAAGTTGTTGAATGGCCAGTCCTCGCAGGGCATTGTGACTGCACGGGAGGTGCACGAGTTGCTCACCAACGTCAAGCGTCTCGACGAGTTTCCCTTGTTTGAGACCACATACCAGATCATCGCCGGAAACGAGAAGATAGAGAACTTCCCCAAGTTGCTAGAGAGAGACTGATATTTATTATAGACCTAATACATCATAGATTGCTGGTCGTTGATGGGAATATTTGATAGCGTTTGAGGTGGGGTAATGATTGCCCGAAGAGCTTCGTATCATAGACTGCCGCCAGAGTTGGAGTCTTGCACAGGCTCGCTGGCCCTCGACTTTTTGGCCTTGTACTTCACCATAAACTTGTCCATCCATTCGCCACAGAACACCTTGAGCTTCTTCACCTTGGCCGCGTCCAACTCCTTGGGCGGCACGTTGTTTTCCTTCTTGGCCTCCTTGGCCGCAAGTACCTTGACCAACTCCCGGGCACAGCCCTTGACGTTGTCGTGGCCGATTTCCGCCTCGTGCTTCTTGATGAGGTTGGGCACGTGACGTGCGAGTGTCTTTGTCCAGAGCACTTCGGGCGACGGCTTCTTGTCCTTGTCACCGGGCTTGTTCAGAGCCAATTCCTTGCGGCGCCGGCGCTCCTTGTGCTTGGCCATGCGCTTGGACTTGGCCTGCTCCTCGAGCCGTTTTTTCTCCTCAAAGTCCACCTGCGCCTGAGCAATGAGGCTCTGGAGCATCTTCTCTTTCTGGAGCACCTCGTTGTACTGCTCCTCCTTCTGCTTTCGGAGCAAGTCCTCGTGTTTGGCGAAATTGTCCTCGAGCTTCTTGCCATTTTTGGGGTTCTTGGCTTCGTTCTTGTCGTTGTCGATTTTGCTTTTGCCGTTCTTGACTTCGTCTTTTCTGGCTCGCTTAGTCTTGTCGGCCTGCTTGGGGCCCTTGGGCCCCTTGGGCAACCCCGTAGGCCTCTCCCACCTGGATATGCCCATCGCTTTGTGGTAGTAGTAGTGGGTGTTGGTGTTGGGGTCCAAGGCCTTCTGCCAGCCGTCTGGCAAAGCCTCGTCTTCTGCAGACGCTTCCTCGCGGGAAGGCAGCTCGGACCGGGGGTTTCTCCCGTAGAGGGGAGACTGCAGCGAGGCGTCCTCTCGGACCGACCCGTTTTTCGGGATGCGGTACGCCATCTGGAGCTTGCTCCACTCGTCCAAAAGCTCCTTGGCCAAGCTGTGTATCTGCTCGTTCTGCAGCGTCTCCACAATCTCCAGCACCACGCTCTCGATCTGCGACAGCTCGATTTTGTTGCGCGTCATCGACGGCCATCTCCGCAACGTCAGTAGAATCTTGACCACGAGATCCTCGTTGCTGTTGTATTCCTTCATCACCCGCGACAATGTCTTGTAGCCGTGGAACTTGACAATGAGCGAGTTGATACGAGGATCCTCCGTCAAATAAACTCTCTCCACCAACTTCTCCACGATGCTAGGCTCCTCGGTCTTCATCAATGCACTCATGGCGCGTGTCACGTCGACGTCGGTCAACGGGCCCACGGAGATGGACTGCACAAACTCCTGGTTGACCACGGAATCGGGATCGTTGTTCTTCACCTGCTTCTTGTTCTGCTTCAACCACGCCCGCTCCTGCTGCCGCGTCACTCCTAAGGCCTCCGAGAGCCCATCGGGGAGGAGGAGTGCGGCGTCTGTCTGAGTCTTGCCTCCCATCCATCCTAGACAGTTGGGCGCTCCACAGTAACACGGCTGCAGCTGTGCACCGTAGCGGTCCACATTGTAGTCGAACGTAATCTCCTCGCCCTGCAAAATCGTTCTCTTGGCGAAAATCCCCATTCTTAGGCGGTCTCCAACTACCCACTTGTCCACGTATGCATTCGGGGAACAAGAGTGGTTGCAGAACCGCGCCAAACAGCCTTTTTCCGTAGCGTCGATGAACGCGTCTTTGGTGAGCATCATAAAGTAAAAGTGGCGGAGCTGTCGTGCGTCGTAGTCCACCATTCTTTGGCGGAATGTGGCCTCGTCGATGATCTCTCCCACGTACTCGTAGATGAACAGCTGCTCCGGGATGTTGTGCTGCGCCACCAACCCGTATCCTTTCTTTTCCGTCTGGATCACCTTCACCTCGCTGTACTGGCGCTTCTGGAACCTTTGATTCTGGCAGTCGTTTCCACACAAACACCCGGCATTCGTACACTCGACCGAAGTCACGCGGTTGATGCAATTGCTGTCCTCGCCACACGCGAGGTTGGTGCCACTGGCCTCGTCCCAGTCTTCGGGACAATCACACGTCATGGTTTCCTTTTGGCCCGAGCTGCCCAAGCTCCTGCTGGTATACGTGCATTCTGTGAGCGTGACGAATTTGCTGGTTGCCTCTGCCGTCTTGTCTGGGGCGTCGATGAAGAGCTCCGCTTTATTGTTGGGGGACATTGCTGTGAAGGACGTGACGGAAACGCAAAAAGTGCAGGATTCCTCTAGTCGGAGATTTCTGCTTTAATCCTCTAAAAGATGGTCAGGGATGGTGGGGCCGAAATGCAGGCGTGTTTTGTTTGCCTGTTGGTCAGGTTTTTTTCTGTTCGATCAATATTTTAGTACTTTTTTCGTGCCGCGCTTGATAGCGAAAAAGTCAGCCTTTCTCAACATTTGGCTGAGATGCGGTGGAGCGAGAGAACAATAAGGGCAACATTTGAGGGTCTAGAAATGGCTGGCCAGTATAATCACGCATCAAAATGGGGCAAGGTCGCCCAACACTGGCACCAATCTGGACCGCTGCACTTGTTTATGAGCACAAACTGCCTCGTCTCATATCCTGATTGTTCAGATATATCACGTCTTGAATGGAGTTCAAGTAACCTCTGGGCCTTACAACGCCTGTCTATTCGAGAATTTCACGTAGGCAATTGTAGAACATACGGTCGAGATTATTTCGACAACTCTCGGAAGACTCACTGCTATTATTGATCAATGAGACGATTTCCGTGAGCTTCTCGAGCTTTGCATCCAACTCGCTGATCACCTTCTTGTTGCCAGAATTTTTGGAGGGCGTGAAAACCTTTTTGACCGTGGTCCTGTATGCATTGGGGCTGGACTGTTTGCGCTCCTTGTTGGCGTAGCCGATGTCAATGCCGCTGAAATAGGAAGTCACCGGCGACCCGGACAGCTTGTTAACATGGACGTTGACAGGGGGCGTGAGATTGGCTTTGGGGGAATTGGGGCCCGCATCGTTTTGGCCTCCAACGCTTAACTCAATGAGCTTTATTTCTCGTGCCCTTAGACTGATGAACACAGTGGTGGATGTGACTTGCGCCTTGCCGCAGTTATTGTGGTGGAACAACAAGTCGTTTTTCATGGCACTTATAACCTGGTTTTCAAGCCTTGGGTGGGCGGGGCACGACTGAATGATGTTCTCAGGCCGGAACGCATCCACAAACGCCACATTGGGATTCAAAACAGCACTACGCTGCGGTTTTTGCATAAGCCCATGGGGTCCAATCGAGTCACTTGCGTTGGTGTTGGCCTTGATCCGGATCGTGTTGCCTTCCTGAACCCAGCTGGTCTTTTTGGACATGATATAGTCCAACTTCAGCTTGATGAGCGCTGCGTTCTTTTCCTTCAGTCCACCAACCCCTTCGTTGGGCACGTAAATTGACGTCTTCGTCCGATCGATGTTCACACTAGGAAGAGCCTTGCCGCCGCTGCTCTTAATCAAAAGCTTATCATCTGTAAGCGCACACTTCTGTGACCTTCTTCCTGGTGACAGAGGCTTCAGGGACAGTGCACTGTTCTCCCATATCGGCTCGTCGTATTCGAATGCCGGCGACGGCGACTTGGCAGACACGAAAAAGGGCTTCTCAGAAAGGACGTCATGGGCCAACGCACCATCCATCGAGTCGAAATTGTAGCCTGGCATGGCAGGCTTGCTGGAGCCCATAAGTGAGCCTCTCCACTTGTCCATGAAGCTGGTGCCTAATTTTGATAAGGAGTAGTTTGAAGCACTCGACGATAGTGACGAATTGAGCGAAGACGAGAGGTAGGCAATCGACGTCGAGTTGTTGAGTCTTTGCGACGAAGGAATTTGCCTTGCTGCAGTGACATTAACATCTTCGATTGGGTTTTTCTGCTCACTAAACGAAACACTAGCCATTGCTTTGGTGGGCACTTCCCAGCCCAGCTTTGAAGAAACTGATAAGCTAGCACAATCAGAACTGTCATCTTCACGCAGAACGCGGGGCTTGATAGGAATGGGCTTGGTCAATTGGGGCAGTGATTTATCGGGGGAACGGGAGCCCACGGTGTTTGGAGGTGAGTCTATGACCTTCACCGCATTGGGGGTCTCAAAATAAGCTCTATCGTGCGTCTGTTCTGGTGCCGTGGTCTTGGCATTCTCAGAGCAGAACTTCACATTGGGGATCACTCCGCTCAATATGAAGATGAGCTTCTTCGCTACCACGGAGTTGCTGGTCATGATCACAATTCTGGCCACGTGTTTTGGTGATGAAGGCACAGAGTTGCAGGAATAAGGCTCCTCATTGAGTTGCTGGCGCAAGGGCAAAATAAGCGCTAAAAGGCTGGCCAAAAATGTACTCGCCGTAGATGTCTTGTCCGTCCAGGAGTTGTGTATGGAATGAGCCAGGCTGTTGGAGATTTGAGGATGGATGCTGGAGAAACTAGATCCTCCGTTGAAATGGGAGTTGGAGAAGCTGCGGCCGTCTTTGAACTCAAGCCAGTTAATCACTTCAAGCGCCCAATTGACGAGTTTTGACTTGTACTCCAAACTTTGCGTCTGCAAGGCGTAGGTCATGACCGAGTTGATGTTAAGGATTCTAGGAGAGTTCACACAGTGAGTGACCAAGCGTATGATTTTATGAAGCAGCGACGTGAGCTCATGCTCCTGCTGTAGATATCCTTTGGGAAGCAGCACCCGACGGTTGTTAATGTACGGGCAAATGTTGTGGACTGTGGCCGCCTTCAAGGCCAGGAGAAGCTTTTTTGTCACGAGGTTCTGCAACACAATAAGCTGATATGATATTGCAGTCCAAAAGGGCGCAATGACATCCTCGAGCGACTGGGTGGGGTCCTCCAACGGGATGACAATGCCAATGGAGAAACGCGAGCTGAAACTAGACTTGGTGTGCAATTCGAACGAGCCCGGAGACTTGCAGCCAGTGTCGAAGCACATATCTTTGGTGGGAAGAGCCGGCCGGGGATTCCAGTGGCCGTCCTCGGCGTCAGTTTCAGGGTTGGATACCGCACAGTCGAAAATCAGAAACAAGTTGGAGATCAACACGCAACTGTACGAGCTGAAATGCGGAAGAAGGTGGATCTTCGTCGCCATGCTGCGCTCGTTGGACGGCAACCCTCTCCCGAACATGTAGTCGTTCAAGTCATTGATGTTGTGCAAGGACTTCGGCGCTGCTGGCACTGCATGCAGCGGTGGAAGCCTCAGGGACCCGGAAACGAATGGCACCGGCTCCAGAGAGGCTGCATTAACGCTGCTCCCCGCTAGACATGCCACGCCCCCGCCCACAGGCGTAGAACGCCCGCTACTTGTCGAGTCACGTGTCAGGGGCGGCGCTAGCGGCGCATCCAGCGACGAGTCGTAAAGCACCTGCTTTGAGCGCAAATTTCCCCCGTCTTGAGAAACCAAGAGCCGGAATTTGTGGCCATTGAACGGCACGGGGCTCAGGGAGAAGTCCAGGTTACCGTACAAGATTTCCCGCGTATAGGAGTCCTCAAAGGAGTTGATAGGCCTTGGAAGGTCGCCGTTCTGAGAACCCGCCAGGTCTGGCGCCTGCAGATTGAGAGCGACATTCTGGAGCGACGTCAGTTTGAATAGCTTTCCCAACATTGGCGGTTAGTGGCGACTCATGGCACAGGGTATGGGGCGGCGGGTAAACGGAGGGGGTTCGGTGGGCGAGAAAGGGCTGCAATAAATATAAAACTGCCTGCAGTACTGGCACTATCTGCAGTATCAAAACGGGTTTGGATCGGCCACTGGAAGATAGCGGGCGGAGTGGTGCTGGGGCGCTAAGTTGCCTGGCGGGAGGGCTGCGTAGCCAGGTAGAGCGAGCGTGTACTGCAGGTAGCGATAGCATAACATCCGTACATGTCGGAGTTGCGGAAGGCCCGTGTACTTGATACAATACAGTCAGTAATTAGTGGCTGGTTCGATGTGTATTCAGCCAAGCCAGGCGTCGTCTAGATCCGTTTCAGCCAAGCCAGGCGTCTGGTTCTCACTAAGTCCGATGCCATCTTCTCCATTTCGAGAACTCAAAATCTTCCGCAGTATTGCCCCTACTTCAACGCAAACTCCACGGCGTTCAACAACACATCTGCGTGTTTATCCTCAAACACAAGAGCTGGTCTCAAACGGATCGACTGCTCTCCGCATCCACCAATGTTCACGCCCGCGGAGCGCATCTTCAACAAGAACTCATTCCGAGCAGCGGGTGTAGGAAGATCCCATGCGATGTAGGTTCCGAAACCTTCCCCACGCAAGTTGGTGACTTGGGGGTACAGGGCAAAAAGGGTCTTCAAGGCGCCGTACAAGTAGTTTCCGACCGCGGCAGTCTTGGCCACGAGCCCATTCTTCTCAATCTCTTGGTAGATGCTGCGGGCCAAAATAGCCTTGGATGGGTCTCCGCACCAGGTGTTGAACTGCCTGAAAGCCTGCTTCGGCTGTAAGTTTTCGTTGCTGAAGTAGAAGCCTGCGGCCTGGAACTTCTTGCTGAAGGTCACTATATCTGGGGGAGACGTCAAGTTCCAATGCTCATGGGCCCAAAACTTTCCCGTGGCACCCACACCAGTCTGAACCTCGTCAACTATCATAAGAATTTCGTGCTTCTGGGTGATGTCACGCAAGGACTGGAAGAAGTGGCTAGAGGCGTGGTTGTCTCCACCCTCCGACTGCACGGGCTCCACGATAATGGCAGCGATGGTGTGAGGAGGATAAGAGGCAATAACCTCCTCGAAGCGCGACAAGCAGCGCTCTTCCTCATCGGCGTTGTCCTTGGCATGTTCGCTCAAGGGGTATTTCAACGTGGGGAACGGAGCCACAGGCCACTTGAAGGCTGGAATGTCAAGCTTGTGGATGGCCTTGGATCTGGTGGCAGATAAGGAGCCGAAGAGACGGCCGTGAAAAGACTTTTCAAACGACAAAATCACCCTTTCTGGCGACCCAGGAGGCTGGTTGACCATACAGGACGAGAGATCCTCATCGGAGAAGTCCAAAGAGCCCCGTTGCTTGGCGGCCTGGTACATAAAAGCAGCCTTGAATGCCGTTTCATTGGCACAAGATCCCGAAAGCGCCGTCCATACCTTGTTGAAGCCAGGAGGAGCCGCCGCCAATATACCCTCCTTCAAGATCAGGGAGTAGTCTGCTTGGGGGAAGCAGGCTAATGCCGGGCGGTTGATGATAGCACTAGTCATTGCTGGGGATTGGGCGGCTTTCAAGAGCTCAGGGTTGTTGTAGCCCAACGGGATGGACGAAATCTGGCAGTAGACATCCAAAAGCTGGTTACCATCACTGTCCGAGATGTAGTTGCCAACGGAGTTGTTGTAGTCGGTGACAAAATAGGAGGCTCTGTTATCGAAGACCTCGCCTAGAGCATTGTTGAGGTCCACAGACAAGGGGCCTGGCACGGATTCGGTGACGAGGTTTGGTGAGCTGGGTTCTTGGGGAAAATACGTGGCAGCAATGGACGAGTTTCTGACAAAAGCCGATTGTCTGGCCACAGATCTGGCGGCGAATCTGAGCATCGTACCAACAAAGGAGTGGAATCTGGGGATTGGGTCTGCAGCTCGAAAAGGGTGTGCTGAAGCGGTGAGTATTAAGTAGTTGAGGATCCGGGAGTCGCCTGCCGAATCCGGTAATCAGATACGAGATTGCGGGAGTGCGATTCCTACCGGGGCCCACTGTGGGTGCGAAATGGATGCGAAACCCCTCCCCGTACTGCAGATAATGCCCCTCTCTCTACCCGCGCTGTACCAACGGCAACGGGCATTAACCTCCGCGTCTATTCTTGACAGCGATTCAATAACCGCCATGTTCAGGGTGGCAGACCCACTCATAGATAGCAGATGTCTTCTCAGCCAAACAAGAAACCCTGGGCCACGAAACCCTGGGCCATGAAACTCTGGGCCCACTGACACCCTGGGCCCACTGACACCCTCGGCCACACATACGCCAGACACTCAGCCCACTCACCGACATCATTGACCCAATTATGCATTGTACTGATTCACCACTGAAACAAAGAAGAACATTGACAACAAACAACACGGTATCCAGCAGTTTCCGTGTGGCAAAAAAGACAGAAGAAAAGTGGTGGAATTGCAGCCTTTATTCAGCGCGAGAAATAGGGCGGGGTGTGTGCAGGCCGGCTAGTGAAGCCGACATTCTCTGACCACGCACTTCCACTGATCCCGAGCAAGCTAGTTGCTGCATTTCTGAAACAGCCCCTGAAACCGTGGAATCGCAGCCTCGAGAGGTAACAGCTATTTAAAGCGCATATCCCTTCTTCAAAGCGTCTGAACCATTCGTCACCAAAGCGTCTGACACATCCACCAAAGCGTATCAAGGCAGTCCACTCACAGCAACCTAGGATACTGACAGCCCCTGTTACTGCATCGTCTTGATCTTTGGTGCTTTCATAAAACACCCAGCCATATGGAGGTCAAGAAGATTTTCAACAAGATATCCGGGCAGCCGGAGTCTTACAATCGCAAGACTAACTATACGTTTGGCCGCACACTCGGGGCCGGATCGTTCGGAATCGTCCGGTATGCACGCAATATCGAGTTGGGCCAGGATGTGGCAGTCAAAATCATCTTGAAGAAAGCCTTGAAAGGAAAGGATGACATTGTCCAGCACGAGTTGGAATTCTTGCAGCAGTTGAAGCACCCGCATATCGTGGGGTTTGTTGATTGGTTTGAGTCCCGGGAAAAGTTCTACATTGTCACCCAATTGGCCACCGGCGGCGAGTTGTTCGACCGCATTGTGCAACAGGGCCGGTTCACCGAACACGATGCCTCGCAGGTGGTGGTGCAAATCTTGGACGCAATCAGCTACCTTCACAAGCAGGACATTGTGCATCGGGACATCAAGCCTGAGAATGTGTTGTACCTCGACGAGAGCAGCAACTCTAATATCGTGCTCGCAGACTTTGGAATTGCCAAGAAGTTGCAGGATCCCAATGAGAAGTTGAAGTCCAGCGCGGGCTCTTTCGGGTACGCGGCGCCCGAGGTCATACTCGGCACGGGTCACGGTAAGCCCTGTGACATCTGGTCCTTGGGCGTGGTGACCTACACAATCCTTTGCGGATACTCGCCATTCCGGTCAGAGAACGTGACTGACTTCATCAATGAGGTGAAGCACAACAACGCAGTGATTTTCCACGCTGACTACTGGCGAGATGTGTCCAAAGATGCACGGCGGTTCATCATCAAGGCGCTACAGTACGACCCCGACAACCGGGCCACGGCTGACCAACTTTTGAACGACCCATGGTTGGTGTCGGTCGCAGCCGAGCACCGCAAGGCAGACTTGTTGCCAAACTTGAAGCAGCACTTTGACGGCAAGAAGAAGTTCCGGCAGGTGATCGAGATGGTGAAGTTACAGAATAAGATCCAGAAGTTGAAGCAGATGCAAGGTGACGGCGATGACGACCCCAATGAGATTGACTTGTTTGGTGAGGGCGGTGGTCTTATTGAGGAGCCAAGCTCTCTTCTAAGGGAGGACTCAAAGGACAGCTCCCTGGAAGGATCTCTTTCCAAGTGGAAAGAGTTGACCAAGGCCTTGAACGATGTGGAATTAGACGAAGGCAAGGCAAAAACATCTGTGGCGTCAAGTGCGTTCCAACAACTTGTGCAGGCGGCTCGGGAGAATAAGCAGAGAGTGGCAGAATACGACGAGCTGGGCAAGTGAGCGTCCAGTCACATGTTCGGCGATGAAGCATGAGTTGTGGCGTATGGTATGAGGTACGGATGGAGACACTCTTATCACAGGAAGTGAGGTTTGAAGGGCACGTGTCTGGCCCGCCGCATGATACTGGGCTCGACTGTTTCAGGCAAGTCCACCCAAGCTGGCGAACCATGCAATTTCCATGCGCGTCGACGCATTGCAATGTTTTCGATGCAATGTTATGCGTGCAACCCAATGCGACAAACTGCAATAGCCTGCAATTTTGTCACGGAATAATTGGGAAATTTCTCGCCGCTGCAATAACCTGCAATCCTTTCCAGAATGCGCTTGCCCGCCCGCCCTGACCAAACAAGGAAAGATAAACATTTGCAAGAAGTCCGGACGCAGGCGTGCGATGCAGCGTAGCAGGTAACGGTCCACCCTTTCGGTCAACGTGACCCTAACCCCGTGACCTTGGCTTACCTGCACGCTCAGAAAAGGCCCCGCCGGTATGCCACAGATTCCGGGTATCCCTAGCCGGTTTGACACATTCACCGGCCCGGGCATGTGAAACGCAGCGCGCATCACTTGCGCTTCGCACTACTGGAAGGTGAGAGAAGATCGGCGCTGTATGCCGCGCTTTCTTCGCTCGCAGGAACAGGAACATTCCAGCAGAAATGCGGCGGGTCGGCACGCGATTTGCGTGCACGAACCCGCCACCTTTTTATGTGCAGGACGGGTATCCTCACCCCTGTTGGGATCCGGCGACGGGGATGGAGGGTTGGGGGACACGAGGGGGCCATGGTGGGCTGTGGAACGTATCTGGGTAAGTAGGGCGAAGAAGTGATATGTGAGATAAATCTGAGACACATCTGAGACACATCTGAAACATATCTGAAACATATCTGAAACATATGTGAGACACCAGGACCGCACAAGCACTTCTGGAACCTATCAACGGTCATACGAATTACTCTTTTATACTCTATCATGGTAGCATTATCACTATTACTCTATGTCTGTCTAGTGCCCGCACTATCTATATCCGTTCTTTAGTATCCACTTGCCACAAGCATGTCGTTGATTCCGGCCATCATTGGGTCAGTGGCCAAGTCAAACGCCTTCTTGTCATCATAAATCAACTCCGGCACGTTGTCTGGAGCCATGTAGTGGTCAAGCGGCCCCATATCAGCCTGGGGTGTAAAGTACAAAGACATGGGGTCGTCCAAGCCAAAGCCCAACTTCTCCATCTCCAGCGGAGACGTCTCTGTGGTCATGGTCATTGGCGAAATGTTGACCGAGGAGTAGTCCTCCTCGAGTCCGAACGAGGGAAGCTGGAAGTCGTCCTGGCTGATGGTCATTTGAGGTGCCACCTGAGCCATGGGGTACTGCGGTTGCGAGAATTCCAGGCTGAAGTCCGGCGAGCTGGTTTCTTGCTTCACCTCCGGCGACGTATGGCTAGGAGGGTTCGTCGGCGTATTCTGAGAGAAGTCGGCAAAGTTGGGCACGTGCAGGAACAACGAGCGGGGGCCGGCCAGGCCGTAGATGGCGGCCAAGTTGGGCTCGGACGTGGCACGCGAGCCAAAGTCGAAGTCCTTGTCGTCGGCCATGTCCAACTGCACGTCGTCAAAGAGGCCGGTGGCAGGTCTCTTGGGTTCCGGTGCGCCGAGATCGTATTGATCGGCGGCGCGCTTCGAGCCAGCAGCTTCCTCCACTTCTTCCTTCTTCACGGTTTCCTTTTTCGACACCTGTGGGCCAGCCTGCTTGCATGGGGTCTGGACCTCCTTCTTCACGTACAGCAGGGCCAACGATGCACGACCTGTGTCGCACTCCGAGCCGGCGGAGGCGGCGGTAGCCAGGTACGGCGACAAGGCGGAGTCACGCTCCTTCTCCAAGTACTCCCAGCACATGTCACCGTAGGTCTTGGGGGTGAGGCCGATGATGCTCTTGAACACCCGGTGAAAGTGCCATGCCGACAACTTGGACTTGGTGGCGAGCTCCTTGAAGCCGAGCACTCCGCCGCGTCTCTTCCTGCCACCCTTCTTCTTTGGTGCGCCTTCCTCTTTGGGGCTGCCTGCCCCTGAGGAAGGGGTGCTTGCCAGCAGGGGCGCGGAAAATATGGAATTGGCAGCCGCAAGGGCGAGGTGGCGACATGCCAAGTCTATGAGGCGGTAGTGCTCCGAGTCGTTTTTGGACACGGAGTAGGCCACGTTCTTGCTTGACTTTGTGTAAGCGTTGGAGGGCAACGACATGCGGCGCTGGTCGTGGCCGTGGCCCATGATGTTTTCCTTGATGGTCTCGTGCACCTTGTCCTCGTCGTCGTCAAGGAGCGGCTGCACAAAGCCGATGGAGGCGTTGATGTCCCTGACGGTCTTCAACAAGAGGTTGACGTTGATGGAAGGCACCAGCATGGGGTTGCACAGCTCGCACGGGGTGTAGCCCAAACGGACGGCTTCGGCGGCCAGGTCGACAAACTTGATCTCGGGCTTCAATTCGGTGATAGGATGGGCGTCACAGTCGGGGCGGCAAAACTTGGTGTTGATTTTGTTACACACCACAAACGACCCTGCGGCGAAGGGGTCCGAGAATTGGTATGCTCTCCACTTGCTAGCGTCAGTTGAGTATACCATTGTGGGAGGTGTGGAAGGAAGTGAACGCGACTGGAGGAGGGGCGAATGAGACATATTTATATGAGAATGTACCCACAGTTGAGATTAGAATGACCCTACACTGCGTCACCTGGGTTATGAAGCGGACGCATGCACCCGCGCCATGCATGCGGTGCGCGCGCAGCTGTTCTACTCGCTCCTTCTGCCTGTGCGTGCGCATAAGCATGCATTGCATGTTTTCAGCTCGGTCGAGAACCCGGAACCCCCGAATTGGCCACAACGTGGCGAATGGCCCCCACCCGCCGGGCCACAGACGTGCGTTTTTCGCCCAAAGTGGTTTCCCATTTTCGCCCCGAAACAGGCCTCTTATCCCATTCCCGAAGCCCCGGAGCCTGGCACCCTCGGATGGATGCGCTGAGGCGACTGTAAGTATGCGAATTCGAGACACCATGCGAGCTTTGCGCTGCACCGTATGCCGGAATTTCTATGCGGTGCATCCATGGATATTTTACCCGAGCATCACGAGGATCCTGGCGAATTAAGTCCTCGGCGCGGAGAATCGCCCGTTTGGGACACCAAGCCGCACATACCCCCAGAATTGAAACGCACCATCTTGCGAATATCTTGCTAGGGCATATTCGTAGGCATCAAAATTCTCACTTCACTGCGCTTCACCTCATCCCAAGTGATGTATTTCGAGGCGAGTGCCGATGACATCATCAAAAACGCCTGTATACGAGAAAAAACTTGTGCGCGCAAAGTGCGCTCAAATTTGTGCGCCCTTGACATGCATGCACCGCCACTTTTGCAGATGACGCACTGATGTCATCCCCAATGATCGCCGAGGTTCGTAAGGGTGACATCTCTGGCATACCAATTGGCACTTAACGGACCCGGTGGTAGGCGGCCGGTCGAGGGGCGGATTCTTGGCGTCGGCCACCAGCCACAGACATCATGCGCATGTCTCAGTTTGCATGTGGGGTGTGGCTAGTGCCATTGCCCACGAGGGTGCGACCCATGGGTGTCCTGGAGATAACGTGGCTAGTGAGTCGCCCATCCGCGTAATGTTTCTGTAGGGCGGAAATCCCGAAGCGGAAAGTTGCGAAGCGCATTTGAGGCGAATGGGCCCATCCCAGTTCCACTCTGCCGCTCCCACTCGTGGCACGGACTTGTGGCAAATTGGTGGCAGTGCGGTACTACAATTGATCTGTTTCAGCGGCGTTTCAGGCAGTTTCAAAGGTGTTCCGGGTGTGTTTCATGTGCGCTCCACCACGGTTGCACGCTGCTCCACGGCAATGTCCGACGTGATAAGATGCTGTACGAAGCCTTGGGTGTTTGACCGGTTGTGATTTGACGGTGTTTGTATGTTCAGGGTTTTTAGCGCCCACCCTCCATGTGTATCTACTTCTGAGCTCCTTTTCGAGAGCCCACTGCATTATCTGGCATAACCGTTGCTTCACATATGGAACATGCTGATACTAGGTTTCTTTTTCTGTAAAAGGGGTCCTGGGAGAGAGTTCTTTGCGCCACGTGGTTGTGAGCACCGCCTTTGGTGCAGGCGCTCTACTCAAGGAATGTCACGTGCCATGTCTACGTCAAGGTATTATGTCGTAGCCTGGATACCCGAAGTGGAGGGGCAGGGTGGCAGAGTCATAAGCGGAGGTGGACACAGTGGGGGTGAATTGGTGACAGGGCATGGTGACAAATGGTAAGATATGGGGAGACATGGTGAGACACGTAAGCGGGTGAGACACGTGACATGGTAAGACATGGTGGACATGTGACACAGAATCATGGGCATCCAGCGGACATACCTCATACTGCTAGCAATTGACCCACAGGCATGTTAACCCCGGCTTCAAATTGATAGTAGCTTCTATAAAAAGCACATTACGTCAGGGAGCAGGCGGTGTGCAGTATCGATAATTCGCCACGAGAGTGCGCTAACGGCCTGCACAAGCCACAGTAGGGCCCTCGCCACATGTGGCCAATCACATTTTTCAGGATTTAACGCGCATGTATGCATGCATGCGTAATAGAAGATTTAAGTTGGAGTGCGACTTCGGGGAAGATCGCCCAGTCTAGATTCGGCCAACTAGCTTCCCTTCCAGCATTTTCGCTCAAGTAGCCCGTACTCCACCGGCATTGAATGCGGGGAACTGGCAGGCTGCCACCGCCGGTTATTCGGTGGGTTCGACCCACGGTTCCTTTTTCAGTCAAATCCGAGCTTCTCCGTGCACAAACCGGAACGGAAACCCCGGATTGTGATGCATTCGCCACGAACTTTTGCGCTTTAGTCGGCGACGCTTGACACGCGACGGAAGCGGAAACTGGGCGCCGCACATAGTATACAGGTGCCAAGACGCACGCTCCCTACTTCCGAGCGGTGCGCCACCCATGATATGCACTCTATTTGTCTCACGGTAGTGTAGGAAAAACTACCGCTTTCGATGATGCGAGCAAGATACCGCCCGACTCGAGGCATACTTATCCCCCCCAGCGGCCACTTTTTTGTAGGGACATATTAGAGTCTAAATGTTCGCTTTTCAAATTTGACTTCCAAAGCTGGTGGCAAAAAAACAAAAATCCCCAGCCATAAGGGCCTGGAACTGGGCGTATTTGTGCCTTGAAAATGGACTTCTGTCTAGCCTGCGTCACCTGTACATTCCTCACTGCGTGGCAGAACTCTACCTGCATGTGCCCTGACCGCACCACTGCCGCAATCAAGGGATATTCAACTCCGGATACCAAGCTAACGCCGGCCCCGAATCTGCCCACTATTGGTACCGGCCTCGTGGTAATGCAAAACCAACTTCCGACTCCGGGGTCAGAAATAAAGAATGGCCCACCGTTAACGACTTATGCTGGACACAAAAATTAACTACTAAAAAATGCATCAGCCCATCAGGCACATCTGTGCAGGTGCGCCAGCTGCACGTGGCGCAAATGCGACCGGGGGTGCTTTGAGCCGAGCCGTGTGAGACACCCGGAACTCCGTTTCTTGGTGCTCCCGACAAGGCTCCCCGCGCAGGAGATCTTATCTTACAGCGAGACACAGATCCGCCACACTCAACTCCACATGACTTTCGAGGCGTCTTAAGTGCAAGTGAAAATGCAACCTCCATTGTCAATCCGGCTGTTGCAGTTTCCGGTTCATGCCACACCATTGCATGATAGGAAAGTCTCAGTCCCCACACTATTATGGTCTCTACTCTCCAGACTACTATGATAGTGTCTCTACTCTATTATGGTCTCTACTCTCCAGACTACTATGATAGTGTCTCTACTCTATTATGATAGTCTCTACTCTATTATGATAGTCTCTACTCTATCATGATAGTCTCTACTCTCCATGCATTCAGCACAATCTGTAACCTCGGTGATCAAGTGGTGAGCGGTATGTGTATACTGATGTGCTGGTTGATGGGTGTGTATGAGATTTGAGCCTGTGATGACTAATTGTCTGTGTTTCACGCTGTTTCACTGCTGTTTCGGTCTGTTTCACTCGCATTTCACCGCATGTACTACTTGGTGGTCGGTCTTATCCTTTTTCCTCGGCGCTCACTCTTCATATTCCACTCGCTACAAAAGCATTTTTGGCGCCGGTAACAATTTCCCCTTTTAAAAATCTGCTGATCTTTAAGCGGGGTCGCGTCTACCTCGGTGAATCCCATGCCGTGTGACAATGTATGTTCTGTACTGTCTCTGCTTCCCTGCAATGCAACCGGGTGTCAAGGCTCTGGGTATACTGGCCCCCGGAACCCTACCTCGTTGGTGTTGCATGTCTCACAAATAACCACGCGTTGCATCGCATTCGCCACGTTGTCTTAGCTCACAACCGGTCTTGTCTCACCTCGCTTAGCGCAGCCTGCGGCGTGCGGGAACCATCTGGCGAAGCTTGGTTTTGTTAACAGTGCCTCTATGCCGTTACTATTACCACGCCCGGGTGTTTCCTGGATATGCACCTGGGCGAGGTGGCTCGGAATGCTTGCACCATAGCCCGGCATCACAAGTCCGTGCAGTTGCGACTGACCCCGACATAAACCCGTACATCGCGGCGAATGTGCTCAATGCGCCACGAGGCCATGTCAAATCGCCCCTGGTCAGTTGATGCGCCCTGACGAGCCCCGGAGTTCCGGTATGCCCACAACCGGTATTCCGGCTCCATGCACCAGGAGGCTGCTAACCTTGAGTATGCATGTTTCACCTGAAGCCTCCATACACTCCTCTCCCTTGTTCTCTCCTTCCGCTGGCACTGTCCTTTTCTTCTACCTTGCCTCTTTTACTGCCCTTTTTCTACATTAGCCGACAACAAGCATGCCCACTAGGAAATACCACTAGGGGTGCCACTAGGAGTGCCGCTAGGAGTGCCGCTAGGAAATGATATGAACTCCCACAAACATGCCCACACCAATGCTGGTACGTATGATCATATCCTTGGCGGCAAACGCTGTGTGCAGTGAGAGCGGGCTCAAAACTCTGGCACTCCCAACCATCATTGAGACGTGTGGCGGGCTCTCTGATCTTCTATACAAGCCGGCTGACCCCGACCTTAGTGGACTCCTTTGGGCCGTGGTCAACTACAGCCACGTGATGGGCGGCGTGTGATCCCCACGTGACCATGGATTGGCCACCCATCGTCACGTGGATTAACCACCCGTCATCACGTGAACCTCAACGGATCAGCTGCCCGCCGTCACTGAACCACCATGGCTTCTGACCTTTTTGAGAGCCACAGAGGGCTCTTTGAGATCCCCACATTCAAGTCCCTTGGACTCAGCTCCCACAAGTTCAAGCAAGACGCCGAGTCCATTTACTTTTGCGGAAACTCTCTAGGGCTATTACCCAAAGCCACGCGTCTGCTGGTCAATGCCGAGTTGGACGCCTGGGCCCAGCGTGGTGTTGAAGCTCACTTCAACCACCCGGACAAGGCTAAAACAATGTGGATGGACATTGATCTCCCCCTCATAGAGCTCTTGGCTCCTGTGGTAGGAGCAAATAACACCGAGGTGGCGGCCATGGGCTCGCTCACTGCCAATTTGAATGCCTTGCTCATCTCCTTCTACAAACCTAAAGGCATCAGAACCAAGATCTTGTTTGAAAAGCACGCCTTTCCCTCTGACTACTATGCGTTTCTCAATATGGTGCAATTGCACGGCTACGACGAGTCCCATTTGATCCAAGTGGACGTTCCTCAGGGCGACACATACGTCCCTACCAAAACCATTCTCGACACCATCGATAAACACAAGGACGAGGTTGCTGTCTTGTGCTTGCCTGGCATTCAGTTCTACACCGGCCAGTTTTTCGAGATCGAAAAAATCACCAAACACGCTCAATCCCATGGCATTACTGTTGGTTGGGATTTGGCGCATGCTGTTGGGAACGTGGAGTTGCTGTTGCACGACTGGAACGTCGATTTCGCTGTCTGGTGCTCCTATAAGTACCTCAACGCTGGTCCGGGGGCCATAGGAGGCATCTTTGTCAATGAAAAATACACCAAGAACAATTCCAAAAACGCCTACCTGCCCAGATTAGCCGGTTGGTGGGGCAACAACTCGGCGGAGCGCTTCAAAATGTTGGAGGTGTTCGACCCGATCAATTCTGCGCTCTCCTATCGCCAGTCAAACCCAAGCGTGCTTGATTGTGTGGCATTGCAGAGCTCATTGGAGGTGCTCCATCAGGCCGGTGGCTTGGGGCCCCTCCGGGAAAAGAGTATGGCGCTCACTGGATACTTGGAAAAATGCTTGAAGCAATCGAAGTTCTACCTCGGAAAGAAGAACACTTCTTCCTTGGGCTTCAAGATTCTTACTCCGGAGAACCCTGCCGAGAGAGGGTGTCAGATTTCGATTTTGTTCCAGCATGAACGCAAGAATCCGCTTGAGTCCAGAGAAAGCGTCATGGAAAGAGTCAACCTGTACTTGCATGCCCATGCCATCATTTGTGATGAACGCAGGCCAGATGTGATCCGCTTGGCGCCGGTTCCTTTGTACAACACTCTTGAGGAGGTTCGCATAGTCTGTGATAGAATAGAAGAGGCCTTGATGTTGATCAAATAGTGGACGTTCATTTAATAACTACTAGATTACTCACCATAACGTTACGTTCATTGCTTCTTAACTTACAAAGTAGAAGCGCTTCTGAATTGCTTACCAGCGAAGATGGCCTTGTCACCCAACTCCTCCTCGATTCTCAAGATTTGGTTGAGCTTGGCCAATCTCTCGGATCTGGCTGGAGCACCGGTCTTGATCTGACCAGATCTCAAGCCGACAGTCAAGTCAGCAATGAAAGTGTCCTCGGTCTCACCGGATCTGTGAGAGACCATGACACCCCAACCAGCGGAGTAAGAGTCCTTGGCGGCTTGGATGGACTCGGTCAAAGAACCGATTTGGTTGACCTTCAACAACAAGGCGTTGGCAGCCTTCTTCTCGATGGCGGTCTTGATTCTCAATGGGTTGGTGACAGTCAAGTCATCACCGACAATTTGGATCTTGTCCGAGACCTTGGAGAAGAAGTGAGACCAAGACTCCCAGTCATCCTCGGCGAATGGGTCCTCGATAGACACAATTGGGTACTCGTTGATCAACTCCTCGTACAAAGAGGCCAACTGCTCACCGGTCAACCACTTGGACTTGTCGGAGTTAGGGTTCTTGAAGTCCAAGTCGTACTTGCCGTCTTTGAAGAACTCGGAGGAAGCAACGTCCAAGGCAATACCGATCTTTCCGGTGTAGCCGGCCTTCTCAATGGCATCGACAATCAAGTCCAAAGCCTCTCTTGGGGATCCGATGTCTGGGGCAACACCACCCTCGTCACCCACGTTACCGGCGGATTGACCGTACTTCTTCTTGGTCAAGGTCTTCAAGTTGTGGTAAACCTCAGAACCTTGTCTCAAAGCCTCGGAGAAGGTGGATGCACCAGTTGGCACAATCATGAACTCCTGGAAAGCCAAGGCACCACCGGCGTGGGAACCACCGTTCAAGACGTTTTGGAAAGGAACTGGAAGAACAAAAGGAGACTCCTTAGAACCGGCAATGTCGGCCAAGTGCTTGTACAATGGCACGTTCTTTTCAGCGGCACCGGCCTTGGCAGCAGCCAAAGAGACACCCAAGATGGAGTTGGCTCCCAACTTGGACTTGTTTGGAGTGCCGTCCAAGGAGTTCAAGAACTCGTCAACCTTAGCCTGGTTGGTCACGTCGACGTTAGCCTTGACGAAAGCTGGAGCAATGATGTCGTTGACATTGGCAACGGCCTTGGTAACACCCTTACCCAACCACTTGGATTTGTCACCGTCTCTCAATTCCAAAGCCTCGTGGATACCAGTGGAGGCACCAGATGGGACGATAGATCTGAACAAACCCTTTTCGGTGAAGAGGTCAACCTCGACGGTTGGGTTACCTCTGGAGTCGTAGACGGTACGAGCGTGGATTTTAGTGACGGCCATTTTCAATTGTGATTGTTGATGGAGAAAAACTTCTGGCGACTGGTGGGTGCGGAATCAGGTTAATTTATATTTGGGAGCGTGGACCACACATGCCCGCTGTCATGCGACCACAAAAAAAAAAGTAACAGCACTGTAAGAGTCATAAGGCAATGTTGTGGATGACTTTGCATGCGTCATTTCGGGGGCATGCCAGCATGCGTCTGAAGTTTCGGTGAGCTTGACGTTGCAGGGAACGCCGGTCTGGGCCTTAGCCGAGGGCCCTATTTGGTTGTTTCGAGGTGTGGCTGCATGAGCGTCTCGGGAGTCGGACTTTTTATGCGCATACGCGGCCGGCCCAAGGGAAAGTGGGTTCGATCGAAGTTTGAGGAATTCCGGGCTTAGACAAACTGGTATTTGCACGCCCCAAATCACCTCACTTCCGGCTCAGACTGAACTCACTCGGGAACGCGCCCAGCATGTCATACGGAAGTGAGGATGTATTAACGACACATTCCGGTACACCATACATCAATATACATGCACGACAGATTCACATAAGGTTGTGAATTGACAGCGGCGCCTAGACCGCTACGCTGCGACTTACGCATCCTCGTCCGGCGCATTGTTGACTCGTGTTGCTGCAATGGACCCTCGGTTTTGGTGCTTCAGTTTCAGCTCAAGCACTTTGTGGCAGCGCTGTAAATATGTAGGCCTTGTTTCAGGCTGTCATACAGCGCATTAGATTGATATAAAAGGGCGTCCCCCTCTCTCTTGTCACCTTTAATTGATGCGTGAGCTGTGTTCTGTTTGCGCCAAGTGACTCTGGAGAACATAACACGGCCTACTGTCTCAAGGGTTTCTCGTCTCAGTCCACTTTAACCCCTCCAACTCCGTTCAATTGACTCCCTTCCAGAGTCGTTTGGGTGTACGGGTGTCTGTGGTGTCTGGAGTGTCCTTCGCGTTTGCATCAACACACACCATGACTACCATGAGCAAAAAAAGTCCCTCAATAGACCAGTACACAAAGCTAAAGAACGATCTCACGCGGCAGATTTTGAAAAAGAAGGAGATTGATGCCAAGCTTCTGAATCTTGAGGAGCAAATCTACGAAAAGGAGCTAGAATACTTCAACGAAAGCACATACGGAAACATCGTCAAGGGCTTCGACAACTTTGCTAAAAACTCTTCAGGTGGTTCCAACAAACGCAAACTCGTGTATAATGATGAGGATCACATTTTTAGCATGTCATCTGGCACCCATGTGAAGACGCTAATGAAGAAACAGGGTCTCACCTCAGGAGTACCTGATCTCGATGATTACGAAGACTCGGTGGAACCGGTGGCCGTTACGACCAAAGAGCCTAACGGCGGTACTCCAGGAAGAAGAAAGAAAGTGTGAGGCTAGCAAGGGCTTTGGCCGATTTACGAGGATTGTCTATGTTAATGCATTTGATATGTACAAGCTGGGCGTCAACGACTAGAGAGAATTCTGTGCGCATCCTTCAGAATTTGATCAAGTCCGAACTCCTAGTTATGTCCAACTTTCCAAATCCTCCTGGGTCGTCCAGACTCCCCAATTTTCCTAAGTTGTCCGGATTATGAAACACTTGATTGGAATCAAGGATGAAGACCAATCCATTATAACCAGATCTGCATGTTCCCAGATCTGCATGTTCGTTTGCATTCCAAAAGCTAGGCAGGAGCCAAGAGTGGACAGAGCATGGAATCATGTGAATACACAATGAGTGTCAAAACAGATGGCTCAGAAAGCCTATATGCAATCCAAGCAGGACGGTTATGGATCAAAGCGCTCAAGCCTTCTTATAATTGTACACCCATGGCGTGTTTGCAGGAAATTCAGTGGGCACACGCAACTCCAAAGGAAAACGCTTCTTTTCCTTGACGTTGGCGGCCTCATACAACTCGGGACTAAGGGCCTTCAACTCTTCCATGGCGTCACGGATGCTGTTGTACTGCAACCTCAACTGCTCGTGCTGCTTTTGTTCGGCCCTCCTCAGAAACACCTTCCATGCGTTCGTGATTGTTTTGTGCTTGACCAAGTCTTCGGGCGAGAGCTTCAAGAGCTTGGGCTGTTTCCTGGAGGCGGAAAGCGCCGAGAGCTGGTTGACCACTCTTTGCGTGGCGGGGTTCACGACGGAGTCTTTTTTGCCGCGAACAAAGGTCTTTGAGACCAGGAGGAGTCGGGTCGAGGCGGAACTCATGGCGGTGGTGGAGACCGGAGGATGGAGAGAAAATTTCGGGCGCACGGCGGGGCGGTCACGTGGACGCCATCCCGTGGCTTGCGCGTGAACGTGCACGTGCCGCACACTAGCTGCGCACGGGCCGCGCACGTGCCCACCTTCCTTGCTCTGGCCAGTGCACATCTCCCCACGGTGACCCCACGATCAGTGTGATGCACTTTGGCCACAAAGACAAGAGTTCACAGGACCACGAGGCGCCCTCGGAGCCGCCCTCATACGAGCAGCTGGAGAGCCAGCAGCAAAGCCAGAGCTACCAGGACCAACCCCCGGATTTTGCACCCTCAGACCCTCACTACGGGTCACAATATGGCCACCTCGGCCCAGACGAGTACCCAGAGGAGAAGAAGTCCAGCGAGGTGAATTATGAGAATGGTCAAGGCGGGAGTCAAGGCGGAAGTCAAAATAACTACGGGCAGGCCAGCAACGGCATTCCGCCAGGAACATATGTGGTCCCCCCGCAAAAAGCCAACATTGCCTACGACACGCAAGGCACGTCCACACGGCCGGGATACAAGGAGTATCTCGAACGCGATGAGCAGCGGGTGGCGCAGGGAGATGTGCCCAAGCCGAGGTCGTATTTCGGGCGCAAAGGAGCTCCGTTGGCTCCCAGCAAACAGGGCAGTGGAGGGGGGTTTCCAGGAGCCCCGGGGGCGACGTACTACAACTCGTCAAGTAGGGGCTAGGGAAAATGACTGGATTGTCAATGCTTATCCGATGCATGCTATGCATACCGGAGAGCGAATTATTTAATCGTAAATTAAAGCAGTGAGTTACTTAGTGCCAGCAGGAGCGGTGGACAGTATCCAGCTATCTCGCAATCACACTCCTCAATACCAGCACCGAACCCGTATGTTGTTTGGATGAGAGTCATGACGTAGTCAGAGACAGTGTATGGGTAGGCAGTAGTAGCAGTAGACAAAGACTGCATGCGACTAACTGTGAGACAGACGACCAACATGTTGACTGATGGTGACTGATCACTGTGTCACTGATCACTGTCACTGATCACTGTCACTGATCACTGATCACTGATCACTGATGTTGCCTCAGACAGACTGTCTGTCATCTCTCTCATCTCTCTCATCTCTCTGTATGCCCCACTCTAACGAGCACCAGTACCCTAGCACTGAAAACCTTCTTCAGGCTACAACCCCATCTCCGCCTGCAACGCCCGAAGCGCCTCCTCGTCCTCGTCGTCCTCCGTAGACGCCTGTGGCTTGTCCCTGGCAACGGTCGGAAAGTCCGGCAACTCCGCGTGCTGTGGCCGCAGCGCCTGCTTCGGCGCCGGGCTTGTCTTGTTTGCCACCTCCTCCTCCTGCAACGCCGCCAACTCCTCGTCCAACTCGTCCTCGTCCACGTACTCGCCGCCCACCGGACGCGAGATGGCCTCGGAGATCTCGTCGGCCAACTCCACCTGCTCGCGGATGTCGTCCATGGTGTTCTCCACCTTGTCCACGTCGTACTCGCCGTGGATCTGCTTCATGGCCGACGCACCCTGCTTCATGGCCTTCATGGTCTCCAAGTTCAAGTTGGCGCTCTCGATGGCCGTCAACTGCGTCTCCAACGAGTCAATCTGGTTCTCGATCTTCATCAAGTTGGCCTCGTATCCCTTTTTGCGCTTCAACGCATTCTTGGCCAAGGCCTTGTTGGTGGAGATGTGCTTGCGGGCTAGGGCGTCCTGGTCCAGGATCTGCAGTTCTAGGTGGGAGCGCTTCTTGTTGAGCATCAGGATGTGCTCGCGCAACTCGACAATGGCCTTCTTGGGCAATTCCTTCTTCTGCTGCTTGTTGCCGCCGAAAACATAGCTCCACATGGCAACGTGTGGCGTGAGGGCGCTGGCGATAAGGATTTTGTCCTCGCTGGATTGGGGCGCGCACGCCTGCTACGGTGCAGTGGCTACGCTGTGTATTGGCACTCCGGCGGGGGGCGTGGCGGATGTCTATAGCTCTGACTCGAGATGGAAGACCGGTCGATGTGGTCCCGGTGGACTATGGGGGAGGCGAGACGGGGGGTGCGGTGGCCTGAGAGCGAATTCTGGCGGTTGACTTCTCTGTGTGATCTTTTCGGTTCCGTTCTGTTCTGTTCCGGTCCGTTCCTTTCCGTTCGTTCTCGTTCTTTTTTCTCCGTCTGCTCCGTTCCGTTCGTTCTCGTTCTGTTTTCTCCGTCTGCTCCGTTCCGTTCGTTTTCGTTCTGTTTTCTCCGTCTGCTAGCTCACAACCACCCAGAGAAAAAAAAAGGCTAGCAAAACTCCAAATATCTTCAAGTACAACCAGCGGTTGTTCAGAATATTCGTGTAATACCTCAACAACTCCCGCTGCGCCCCCATGATGTTCATGTCGATATCCTCCACGTTCTGGTCGATTCGCTGGATGGTCTCGCCCTGCTCCGTCACCATGGTGGCCAACTGCTGGAACAAGTTGCCCACCTCATTGATGGTCGCCTCGATGGTTTCCACCGCGCTGCTTCTTTGCGTGAGATACTCGCTGGTCTGCTCCTCCATCAACAAGAGCTGCTTTGTCTGGTCCGGGATCGAGAGCAACTCGTGGTCCTCGGAGCTGGCGGGGCCCTCGGGAAGAAGGTATGGGTTTTCGTTCAAGTTCATCAACGGGTTGCTTCCCTCGTTGGCCGCCGCGTCGTAGTTGTTGGAGCGGTTGGTGGTGGACGACAAGAAGTTCTCCTTGCGAGACTTGTTCACGAGCTCGTTCTTCTGCCGCAACTCTAGCACACTCTTGAACTCGCCGCTCACGTTCTTCATTTTGGAGTTCAAGAGGTTCAACACGTTCTTGGAGTTCTGGCCAATCTGCAGGTTGACGGGCGTGCTGGTGTCGCCCTTGACATAGCGCTGCAAGTTCTGGAGACTCTGCTCGATCTTGAAAATGTCCTGTTTGATCACGTAGGTCAACTCGCCGATTTCCACGGGGCGGTCGTCAAACAAGGGTTTCTTCTTGGCGAGAAGCGCTAGTTTGGATAATAGTTCTGTGGTGTGCGAGATGTCCTTGGCTATGATGCTGGCCTGCTGGGAGAACTTGGACTTCTTGACAGGCGCGGCGGCCCGGGCGGGAGCGGCATTGTTTTTGTGGTTGATCTTGTCGAACGTGGACACACACTGCTGGAACTCGAACGTCCTGTTTTGGATAGACATGCTGGCGGCCGATGCTGGGGTGTGCGCTGCACGGGTCAGGTGTGCAGGGAAGCCGGAGGTACGGATGTGTGTGGGATACGGGTGTGTGTGGGCTCGGCGGCCGGGTGCTGGCGGGTGGGGTGGGGTGGGTAGGTGGCGGCTGGTGCTCTGTGGTGGTAAAGGTGTAGATACGAACAAGTTTTCGGCCTTGCGCGGGTTGTGTGCAGGACATTTAAGTTGTATGTAGGTGGGGTTGTTTCAGGCGGCACTGGCTGCTGGGTACGGTGGCAGGAAGGAGCGGGGTGTTGGGGCGGGGTTCGGGCGGCTACCGAGTGCAAATTGCCGGAAAGGGCAATTTTTCGGACCTACCAGGGAAGCTAGTTTTGAACATGGGTTATCGATGAAGTAGTCGGGAATAGACAGAGGATTAGACAGAGGATTAGACAGAGGATTAGACAGCGGAACAGACAGCGGATTAGACACCCCTATCAGACACCCCTATCAGACACCCCTATCAGACACCCCTATCAGACACCCCTATCAGACACCCCTATCAGACACCCCTATCAGACACCCCTATCAGATAGTCGGTCACACCCTCACTCAGTATCGTATCAAAAGTATCAATATGAGCAGATTTAAGGTGGTTATGTTCACGTGACCACGGCATGGATCCCAATGTGAACTGCATGGCTACTGATTTATCGTGGTCAGTTTGCGTGGCTAGTAATTAGCGGAGTCATTTACTGAAGTGTGGTCTTTACAACATCTTACGGCTACGCACTACACCTTCAAAACTATGGAGACTTGTGAAAAAGCAGACATCAAAGGTGGGAAGCCAGTACCTCTCCAGCCTAGTCCCTCCTCCATCCCCGTCCTCCATCCTGTCCCCTACACTTCCCCACCAACCTAGCTGTTCACCTAGCTGTTCACCTAGCTGTTCACCTGGCTGTTCACCAACCTAGTCTCCTGAGGAGCGGGCTCGTAACCCGGAACTGCCTCGGCTGTGCAGGACGACCAGCTAGCTCCAACCACCTGTCTGGGCTGGCAGGCTCCAGCGGTGTTGCTGGAGCCGGTTTGAGCCGGTTTCAAGGGTGTTTCAGGGGTGTTTCAGCCTCGCCGCACCCAACCCTCGCCGCGTTTCATGTTCGTCTCGCGCACCGTCTGAATCGCGAGTTTACTTTCATCCCAAAACAGAAATAAGTGTGTGCGCGCACCGGCCTGGGCGTCAGAAAACAAACAATTTGTTGTGAGATCGCTAGTACTCCTTTATACCCGATCCGTATTCAAGCATGAGAGAAATTGTATGTGTTCACGTTCCCTGCCACGCACACGTGCCTGTTGATCCAGCCGCAGACTGATAGCCGCCAACTCCGTTCCAACCCACGTCACAGCCCAGCGCCTATACGCCACGAATCACGCCAGATAAATGCAATGACGGCGTCACCGAGAAAATCTCCTTCCAGTCGCCAGTCCAGAAGATAGCGTGTAAGATTCCTCCATCAAGCGTTCCCGCTACCAGCCGGACGAGGTCCCAAATGTCATAGCATGTCTTTTTGTGATTATCACCTTCCCTTTTCGTCATCTTCCTAAACTTCCAAAGCATTCCCTTTGCTATCGCCTTGTCTGCGTCCTATCACCCTGCTCAAGTAACAATATACTAACCCTAGATTCATTTGTCCACCGGCCAGTGCGGTAACCAGATCGGCGCTGCCTTCTGGGACACCATCTGTGGCGAACATGGCTTGGACAGCAGTGGAGTATACCACGGCGATGAAGGCATCCAAAAAGCAAAGTTGGATGTGTACTTCAACGAGGCCTCTTCTGGAAAGTATGTTCCTCGTGCAGTTCTCGTGGACTTGGAGCCCGGCACCATCGACTCGGTCAAGTCGTCCAAAATCGGCAACTTGTTCCGCCCCGACAACTACATCTTCGGCCAGTCGTCTGCTGGCAATGTGTGGGCCAAAGGTCACTACACCGAGGGTGCGGAGTTGGTGGACTCGGTGATGGATGTCATCAGAAGAGAGGCCGAGGGCTGCGATTCCTTGCAAGGCTTCCAGATCACCCACTCGTTGGGTGGAGGCACGGGTTCCGGTATGGGAACCTTGTTGATATCCAGAATCAGAGAGGAGTTTCCCGATAGAATGATGGCCACCTTCTCCGTGGTGCCATCTCCCAAAGTCTCAGACACCGTCATCGAGCCCTACAACGCCACGTTGTCCATCCACCAATTGGTGGAGAACTCCGACGAGACCTTCTGTATCGACAACGAGGCCTTGTACAACATCTGCCAGAAAACCTTGAAGTTGCCCCAACCAAACTACGACCATTTGAACAACTTGGTGTCTTCTGTGATGTCGGGAGTCACCACGTCGTTGCGGTACCCCGGTCAGTTGAACTCGGACTTGAGAAAGTTGGCCGTCAACTTGGTGCCGTTCCCCAGATTACATTTCTTTATGGTTGGATATGCGCCATTGACAGCAATTGGCTCCAAATCCTTCCGCTCGTTGACCGTACCCGAGTTGACGCAGCAAATGTTCGACGCCAAAAACATGATGGCCGCATCGGACCCCCGAAATGGCCGCTACTTGACCGTAGCCGCGTTCTTCAGAGGTAATGTCTCGGTCAAGGAGGTCGACGACGAGATGCACAAGGTGCAGACGCGTAACGCCGACTACTTTGTGGAATGGATCCCCAACAACGTGCAGACAGCAGTCTGTTCGGTGCCTCCTAAAGACTTGGACATGTCGGCCACGTTCATCGGAAACTCCACATCGATCCAAGAATTGTTCAAGAGAGTGGGCGACCAGTTCAGTGCGATGTTCAGAAGAAAGGCGTTTTTGCATTGGTACACGTCCGAGGGGATGGACGTGTTAGAGTTTAACGAGGCTGAGTCCAACATGAACGACTTGGTCAGCGAGTACCAGCAATACCAGGAGGCCAGCGTGGAGGAGGACGAGGAGTTGGACTACGATGAGGAGGAGGTGCCTTTGGCTGACAACATGGAGTAGTCGAGCAGCACTGGCCATAAGTATACCCAACCGAGCGGCCGTATGAGACGCCATCTTTATTTCATCTTAATTAATTTCAGTAGTGTATATGAGTAGGGTGTGGTAGGGCGATGAGGGTGAAGAGTGGAGAGAGTGGAGAGAAGTGGAGACTGAGAAGATAGAAAAATACAGCTGAAGTAATACATAAAAGAAAACTCAACCCCAAAGTTATCTTCATACGTGGCTACGCAGTATCGTGGCTCCTTTATTAGTCGTATCGACATATGCAATCTTTCGGCGTTCTTCGCCTAGTTTCCTCTCAAGAAGTTCCGAACAAAGTCATTCTTGTCCACGGAACCGTATGCCTCCTGGTCCTCAAAGTACCTCAACACGTGGCACTGCTGCTTCCAAAAGTTGACCAACTCCTGGAACTCCATCTGGCCCTTGGCGTACAAGATGTTGGTGACGTCCAAGTCGCTCACAAAGCGCTGTCTCTCGAACTCCTGTCTGATCTTGGTCTTGACGTTGGAAATGGGCATGTCCAATTCGTACAAGTCGGAGAACTCCTTGGAGTTGCGGATGAACCGACGGTACAAGTGGAGCACTCTCAAGCGCATGTCCGCATGAGTGAGCGAACGACGCGTTGTCTCGGCGAATTCGGTTGCAAGCGTCATGGTGGTGGGTGTTGTGGGTAATGTGAGACTTTTGGTTGGTGGAAAAGTCGTGCGCGGTGTGGTCCTGCACATAACCCACTGGGCATCAAGAACCTCTGCTAGCCACGGCCTCGTCCTGCCATGCCCTGCCCACATGCCTCGTCCTGCCATGCCCTCACTCTGTCCCCCGGTCGTTGGCCAAGAGCTGGATGTCCTCGAAAATCTGTCCCTCCGGCTGTAGAAACTTGATGAACCGGCAGAGTTCCAAGAACTGGTCCCAGCGCCTGCTTGTCTTCAACATGCGGAGAATGTGGAGCACCACGGCTTGCTCGTCGTTGCCAAGCAAGTCCTGGTCCTCGTCGCCATACTCCCTCTTGTGGTTGAGGTAAATGTTCAAGTAAGAGTAGCAGAGGTCGACGTCTCGGCTCCCGAACAATTCGTTCATGTAGTCCAACGGCGTCATGTCCAACGTGGAGAAAAACCGGCCCCAGTGGCTGGCCTCGATTTTCCGAAGAAAACTCACATAGATGTGGTTCTTCTCGGGGTTCTGCTGCACGAGGCTCGTGACCTTGGCCATGAGCTCCGGCAGGTCCATCGTCCTGAAGAGCAAAAGCTCCAAGCAGTATTTGTAGCTCTTGAACGCCTGGTAATTGGCATGCATCTCCTGCAACGGCTCTCCCTTCATTAAGTCTCGGAAAATGAACTCGTTGAGCACCAAAAGCCGGCTGGCCCGCTGCCTCACCAAGAGGTGCTTGCTGCGTGTAGACACCTGATACTCGAGCCCCACCACCTCCAATGTTCTTTCTCCTTGAAGATTGTGCTGGACGAGCCGTAGAGGGTAGAAGCCGGGTGACTCGACGACAACCGGCCTGCACCCCGCCACAGACCCCGGCACGTGGTCCACCCCCACCACCGCCAAGGGTGCCTCGGCCCCGATCTCGCCCACCTCGAGCAACTCCTGGAGATTGTATATGTGCACACTGTCGCCAAAGTAGAGCGAGAAAATCGGCCGGGATTTCTTGAATTCGATCTCTCCGAGCTCCACTCGCTCGACCCCGTAGGCAATGAGCACCAACTCGTACATGTTTTTCGTTTGGGTGCCAGACTCGCTGGACGCCGACTGGTTCTTCAAGAGGTAGAGATCACCCGTCTCAAGCAAAAAGAAAAAGTGCTTCTCCCGGATATTGATCATGTCCTTGATGCTCCTGAACGGGATCTTGTTCTTGATGCTGGATAGGTGGATGGTTTTGGACGCCCGGAGAAGACGCCGGTTTTCCGAGCCGCCTTCGGCGTCCAAGCCCTTGGGTTCGAAGTCCATCACAATCAACCGAAAGTCGTCGCATAGAATCACCAACGTCTGGCCGCCGTTCTTGCCCACAGAAACATTGCAGCTGAGAATCTGGTTCTTGAACGTGTGCCTCCACAAAACAAGGTCGCTGTCGAACTTGAACTCCGTGCCGATGTTCCCAAACTTGGAGTTGCACGTGTTCAAAATCACCATCTCGTCCATGGCATCTGGGTCCTCGAAGCGGTTTATGAGCACCAAAAAGTCGTCGAGCCAGAAGTGATGCACGATATTCATGGCGCTCAAGGCGTGGTTGTAGAACAGGTACCAGAGCACGTGGTTTGCGACGGACCCGAGGCACGTGGGCGTGGAGATGCTGAGGTGGCTACCGTACGACATCGATAGTTGCTCAAACGAGTTCAACTGCATGGTGAGCCTGGCTGCCAGGCTGCTGGGCCTGGGGCCGGCCCTCCGGATCGTGGCATGTCCGGAGTGCTGCATGTGAGCCATGATTTTCTGGAATGCCGGCAACATCGGCACCTTCATCAACAGCTTCAGGCCCAGGCACGGGATGCTGACGTACGCATCGTCGTAGAGCAACGGGAAGCTGCAGAGCTTGTATGTGGACTCGTGAAGCCGTAGCAAGTCCAACTTGAATAAGCTCTTGTGCTGGGAAACCACGTACAAGGCCATGCTGTTGGGAGAGATGGCCACATGGGAGGCTGAACAAAAGTGGTTCTTTGGCACGTCAGCTTCGCCGGAATACAGTTCCGAATGTGCCATGTCTGAGTCGAACAAGAGAGTGCCGAACTTCAGGTACACCTTCCAGAAGCCCAGGTCACCATTGAGACACACAAAGAAGGATCCACAGGGCGCCCATTCGCATACGACGGTTCTGCACGAGGAGAACGGTTTCAAGGTTCGTGCTAGGCGAAGCCTGGGCGAAAGCGCCGAAAGATGGTGGATTCGAACCAACACAGACTCTTCCCACGGCAGGATGAACAAGATGACGTTTGACTGGGGAGAGAACAGGAACTGGCGGGGTTCGTAATCCAAGTGTGCCAAGAACTCTTCTTTGACCAGTACCACTGAATCCAGAGCTGAGTCCAGGGGGGGTTCTGTCGGGGACGGAGGCGCCTGGGGTTCAGTCTTGGGCTCGTGACAGGACTGCGAGGATGCAGATTTGGAGACATCTGAGCCTGAGGCTCCCTTGGCTTTTTTTTCTGTCCTCTCCCCCCCGGTCCCCTCTCGCAACCTCCGCTCCCCATCGCTGGACACGTGAAACAGAAGCAAGTCATTCGAGCCGTTCAAACACAAAAAATAGTTCTCCACCAAGTTGTAGTCGAGCACCTTGGGGTGGCAGAGCGACGCATACCGCTCCAACGCCACCGACTCCGTGCGGAGCGTCTTGTAGTTGAGCAACTGCAACTGGTTCAAGTGGTTGTAGAAGATCAAGTTGTGCAGGTTCAGCTTGGCCCAGAAGCGGCGGATCTGCGACGACACCCGTATCACCTTCACTAGCGCAAGCCGCACCAGCGGCACCGGCTCGTTTCTGCTCTCGTCGTCCGTGGCTTGGTACTGGAAGTGCTCGATGTTGGCCATGTTGGACAGTATGGACGCGCCGTGGAGGAGAGTCTTGGTGGCCAAGCGGAGCATGGCGCCGAGCGAGTTTTGCGCCAGGCCCTGCGCCACCGGAAGCGAGTTCTGCAACGTGGCGCCGGTGCTGGCCAGCACCACCTCATACGCTGGCTTCAGGTGGTTCACGGCGAGCGTGTAGACGAGGGTGTAGTTGTAGGCGGTGCGGATAAACAAGGAGGCGGGCTTGAGACGGGCGAGGTCTGCGTCGCCATTGAGCGCCACGTGGCGCACCTCTGCATCGACAAAAGGGCCGTGGGCGTCCAAGCTGTCGTTGGGACGCATGTGGATGTCGAGCGGGAGCATGGAGCATGTGTCGTAGGCGCTGATGGAAGACGCGGTAACAAGGACAAAGACGGGCGTGTGGGGGACGGAGACAAGGGCGACCACGGGCTCGGACACGGGGAGGGCCATGCAGCGGGCGGCCGTGGTGTTTACCCAGGACATGTAGTGTGGTGTGTGGTGTGTGGTGGGTGTGGTGGGTGTGTAGTATGGTGTGTATGGTGTGTATGGTGTAGAATCAGAGTGCAGCGCGGCGTGCCGCAGCCATTTCCACCGCAGCCACTATGGCTGCCAACACATTGGTGATTGAGGTTGGATGCGTGCCTGTGCATGGGTCAAAGGTGCGTATTGGATTCTGGGTGTGTGATGTACGGTCAGGATGGTAGTCAGTCGTGAGTAGGTAGCAGCTAGTGGCTGTGGAGTGCATTTGGACGTCTCTGTTCCTTCATTCTTGTTGTATTATTCTACTTAATCCATGCTATTCTACTATTCTTATGCTGTTTAATATTCTAATTTATTCTACTATTTTAATGCTGTTCTAATTTTAGTGGTATCTGATGAATTAATTTATTCCTTTATTCTTATGCTATTCTTTATTCTAATACTGTTATTTTATTCAAGTTTTATTCAACTATTCAATGCTATTCTACTAGTCTAATGCTGTACTACTACTCTTATGCTATCTAATATTCTAATTCTATTCTAATGATCTTATACTACTCCACTATTCTTATACTACTATTATTTACTACTCCACTATTCTTATACTACTATTCTTATACTACTATTCTTATACTACTATTCTTATACTACTATTCTTATACTACTATTCTTATACTACTATTCTTATACTACTATTCTTATACTACTATTCTTATACTACTATTCTTATACTACTATTCTTATACTACTATTCTTATACTACTATTCTTATACTACTATTCTTATACTACTATTCTTATACTACTCCACTATTCTTGTAGATTCTTTAGTAACATCTGATACTTTCAGGTGTGTATTTGTTGATGGCTCTTCCCAAGGGGAGAGAGCCGGGTTTTATAGTTACCAGAGTAGGAGCCGTGTGGGTGGCTGGTTAGTGATTAGATGTTGCACGGTACACACGTCTAATCGATCTGCGATGCTACCATTGTCTTCAGGGGTATTGTGATACGCCCTGCGGATCTGACATTTCTTATGCTATTTTACTATTCTTATGGTATTCTAATTCTATTCTAATTCTATTCTAATTCTATTCTAATTCTATTCTAATTCTATTCTAATTCTATTCTAATTCTATTCTAATTCTATTCTAATTCTATTCTAATTCTATTCTAATTCTATTCTAATTCTATTCTAATTCTATTCTAATTCTATTCTAATTCTATTCTAATTCTATTCTAATTCTATTCTAATTCTATTCTAATTCTATTCTAATTCTATTCTAATTCTATTCTAATTCTATTCTAATTCTATTCTAATTCTATTCTAATTCTATTCTAATTCTATTCTAATTCTATTCTAATTCTATTCTAATTCTATTCTAATTCTATTCTAATTCTATTCTAATTCTATTCTAATTCTATTCTAATTCTATTCTAATTCTATTCTAATTCTATTCTAATTCTATTCTAATTCTATTCTAATTCTATTCTAATTCTATTCTAATTCTATTCTAATTCTATTCTAATTCTATTCTAATTCTATTCTAATTCTATTCTAATTCTATTCTAATTCTATTCTAATTCTATTCTAATTCTATTCTAATTCTATTCTAATTCTATTCTAATTCTATTCTAATTCTATTCTAATTCTATTCTAATTCTATTCTAATTCTATTCTTATTCTATTCTTATTCTATTCTTATTCTATTCTTATTCTATTCTTATTCTATTCTTATACTTGCTACTATTCTTATACTTTCTACTATTCTTATACTTTCTACTACTCTACTATTCTTATATTTCATATCCACTTCACTGCCACTATTCACTCGTCATCTCATAATATCAACAGGCTCGTTTCATAACATCCCAGTACCTCTCTCATACTTGTTAAGTTTAACTGTCTGTCTGATAAACTATCTACGTCTTAAATCATCATTATTATCACGTGTGACAATCTAGCTGCAGATTAGTACCATTTTTCCGGATTGCTTCATGTTGTTTATAATCTCTCTTTCAGTAAAAAAATAGGTGTTTCTTACTTCAGTGTAGACGTTCTCGGCTTAACTTGAATGTTCTAAAATATCACCTTCATCCAATATTTCTAGCATACTGCCGTTTACCTACTACAAAAGAATCAGCACAACGTGTATTATATGCTATAGTAACGAAATGTTTTCTTACTAAGTAGCCCACACTCTATTTAGGATTAAACCATTGACTATTAGCTTTACGAACTTGTGAAAATCGATTATTCTACGCTATGTAGTTGGAATATTTTTCTATTTAATATTCATAAATCCAGTTCACGTAATAAAATAATGGACGACGGGATTACTTGAGGTACTCCCCTGGTTATTTGAAGAATATCCAATCTTATCCAACTTATTCAATCTTATCCTACTTTTCAAACTTTCTGATCTTCTCCTTATTCTACTGTTCTATTCTTAACCTTGTATTGCGCCTTTATTTTTATTCTTGTTTCCATTATTCGGTTTTATTCTTCTGCTTGTATATTCCTGTGTTCTTCTACCCCTATTCTCTTCTGTTATTGTACTCTATTCTTAGTTCTTCTCATACTACTCTGTTCTCTCCTCTTTTTTGTTTTCCATTCCTATTCTCAATTCATTCTTGTTCTTGGATTGCTCCCCTCCTCTACCCTCCTATTCTATCTTCTATCTTCTATTTTCTATCTTCTATCTTCTACCTTCTACCTTTCCTCCTATTATTCTCTGCCCTTCCAATCCTCTTCTTTTACTTGTTAGACCCTCCTTAAGCTCACTGCCTACGAGTAATTGACCGGTGTTCAGTGAGACTTGACCATGTGTGCTGGAAGGTTCCAGACGAGCCTGCTGGACCCAACCATAGAACCCAAGTCATGAATAGCAGTGAGCTCCAAAGATAATAGCTTTCCGTTTTAAGGAACGATCGTATGAGCTTCTATTCTCTTGCTCTCCTTTCTTCTCTTTTTATTGTGATATCTACTCTTCTTTTATTCTTGCCTGCTCTTCTATGTTTCTTGTTCTTCACTCTGCAGTCCAGTTTTATTCACCTGCTCTTTTTCTTCTTCTATTTCTAACCTTGTATTATTGTTCTAGCTCTAGCCTCGTATTATTCTTTTCTCACCTGGTCCTCTACTCTTCCACTCTTATTCCACTCTTTATTCACATACCATGGGTAGACACACACATAGAGGTGTCTTCAAGCCTACAAATGTCAATGGCGTCGTCAGGTCACCAAAGTCTGTGACCTGGGTCGTTCATTTCCCTAACTCGTGACTACCTTGCTTCACGGCACCGGAATCAAGGTGTGATTCACCATTCCCACATATTGGGATCCTCGAAAAAAGAACACTACTCCAAGTACGGACCTAATTAGAACCAGCACTCTTTATTTTTGGTCCCTCACTCCCGCTTTACTCTTTTTTCTCTATTCTCCTACTGTTCTATATCATGTCTGTTCTATATCATGTCTGTTCTATATCATGTCTGTTCTATTCATCCTACTCTTCTATTCATCAATGTACTCTTTTCTCCTCACCGAAAGTCAAGTATATCCATCCACTTCTGCATCATTAAAATACCGTGGCTTGGATTCCGTCTAGATATCCCGTTTAAACACTTACTCGTTATAGTCATACGGACATTGAGTCATACGGTAGATACATACATAAATACATACATACATACATACAATATGACAGTATCTATCGATATCGGAATATCAAAATACCCAATGTCTGATACCAATTCTCACTATCTGAATACAAAAACAGAATTTCTGAATACTAAATTGTGAAAGAATACTGAAATGGAATCTAAATACGTTGAGGTCGTACTGATAAAATTAGGCTGTCAACTTACTGCAGTTCACCACGTAGATTATTATTTCTTTCACCTTGACATCTATTACATCTCCATTTATTATCAAAAATACCATGGAGTTCACATAATTAACGTCATAATGGCCAATTTTGAGTGTTTAAAATAGGACTTAGATGAACATTAACTTACCTCTGAATAGCCAGTTTTATTGCCTATTCTGTCTCTGGGAGCTACAAGTCCTTGCTGCGGTCGCAGCTCCTACTACATTCACCACCATTCCAAGTGACCCTAGGTCCTGTGTGCAGTTCTTCCATCCATGTCCTCCAATCTAGTAGCTCCACGGTTAATCCCACTCACCCACATGCTGCCTATGCTCCAACACACTAGAGCCGGTAGTAACCTGGTAGTACGAGCACGGTATTTACCGCCCGGACTTGAGCTGAGCCCTGCTCCCAACACCTTCTGCCTCTACAGCCACTACATCACGCTAGATACGCTTTTATTTATACATTAGATAAAAGAAGGGAGTAATGATGAGAGAGTAGAGAGAAACCCCAAAGCCTTAACGGTAAGACTTTTGGAATCTGGCTCTGGCACCACGTCCACCGAACTTCTTTGGCTCCATTCTTCTGGAGTCGGCAACCAACAAGGTCTTGTCGTAGGTGGAGAAGATCTTCTTGAGCTCGTTCTTGGAGGCCTCGTCCACGTACTTCTGGTGGTAGGCAACCAAACCCTTGGCAATGGCCTGTCTGATGGCGTAAACCTGAGACACGTGACCACCACCAGAGACTCTGACTCTGATATCGATGGATTGGAACTTGTCCAAGCCGGCCAAGGTCAATGGCTCGTAGACCTTGAAACGCAAGATCTCGGGTTGCACCAAGGTGATTGGGCATCCGTTAACTTTGATCAAGCCCTTACCGGCCTTGACGTGGGCAACGGCGGTGGCGGTCTTTTTCTTACCAAAAGTCTGCTGTTAGTATGGTGCAATAGGGGGTTCAGGTTGCTGTCGGGTTGTGGCCAGGTCTGTCACAGTCTCGGTGTCACTGGGGCCTGAGTTTGGGCTGTATTTCCTGTTTCCTGTTCCTTTATTTTCTGTTGTCTGGTTCTTGTTTCCTTTACTTTCTGTTTCCTGTTTCCTTGATTTTCTGTTTCCTGTTTCCTGTTTCCTGTTTCCTGTTTCCTGTTTCCTGTTTCCTGTTTCCTGTTTCCTGTTTCCTGTTTCCTGTTTCCTGTTTCCTGTTCCTGTTCCTGTTCCTGTTCCTGTTCCTGTTCCTGTTTGGCGGTTCTGGCGTCACTGCTGCTGACCTGGCCCGGTTTCAACTGCTCAATCTTGCCCGTCTCGTGCCATGCCAACCCTCACATGTCTTTTTCTTGGAGAGCCTCGCTTTACATACCTGGACAGATGGAGTGGACATCTTGCTGAAAGAAATAGATATATGGTGGTAGGCGTGATGTGGAAAAGTTTTTCTTAGAATGGAGCGCGGCCTGTACGGGAGGCACGGGTGCGCGTGGCGCCCGGAGCAGCAGTGCTGGCGTGGCGGCTCGCGGCCCATGAGCCCGCGCGCTCAGGCCAGCATTTACGCTGGCACCGTCTTTCTTCGCGTGCGCTCACGTGCGCCGTGACTGCGCTTCCCGGCTGGCGCGCACTGTGCACCTCACCATCGCTCCATACTCTCGTCGTAGCGTGCGCGAGAAAAAAAAAACCAGAAAAAACTTACAGCTTTCTCCTTTTCTTTTACTTACTTCACCCCAAAAATGGCTATCTCCAAGAACAACCCCTTGTTGAAGAACCACTTCAGAAAGAACTGGCAGAAGCGCGTCAGAGTCCACTTGGACCAGGCCGGAAAGAAGGCTTCCAGAAGACAAGCCAGAGCCCAGAAGGCTGCCAAGGTCGCCCCTAAGCCTACTGACGCCTTGAGACCAATTGTCAGATGCCCTACCATCAAGTACAACAGAAAGCTCAGAGCCGGTAGAGGTTTCACCTTGGCCGAGATCAAGGCCGCCGGATTGGGCCGCAAGTACGCCAGATCCATCGGCATTGCTGTTGACCACAGAAGACAAAACAAGTCGCAGGAGAACTTGGACGCCAACGTCGCCAGATTGAAGGAGTACCTCTCCAAGTTGGTTGTATTTGACGGTAAGACCAAGCCTGAGGCTTCCCAGGTGTCTGTGTCCGCCACCTTCCCAATCAAGCAGGTCGCTGCTGAGACCGGCCCAAGAGCCGTTGAGGTTGGCAAGTCTGCTTACCAGACCTTGAGACAAGCCAGAATCGAGAAGAAGTACAAGGGTATCAGAGAGAAGGAAGCCAGAGAGGCAGCTGAGGCTGAGGCTGAGAAGAAGAAGTAAGCGTACCGCTCATTTCTCTTGTATATTTCATACTTTGGTAATACTACTGAACAGGTAACTTCTGTAGGGCCTCATGCTCACAAGTAGACGACATTGGTTCGGCAGGCCGTGTCTCGATAGTCTGCTATCAGAAGACATGTATTCTGGTATTGAAGTACATGTATAATATTGCAAATGCATTTTGATCCTATTGCACATGCGCCGGTCATCGTCGCACCGTCTACAACATGAAGGTAAGAGCGTAGATTAATATGTAACTGCTTAGTCAAACAAACCGAAGCCCATGTCGTCGTCAGACTCCTCCTTAGCCTCTTCCTCCTTCTCCTCAGCGGCAGCAGCCTCCTCAGTAGCAGCAGCACCAGAAGCACCGGCAGCAGCAGCAGCTGGAGCAGCAGAGAAGTTGAAGAAGAACTCCTTCAAGTCCTTGCCCTCCAAAGCCTTGGCGAAGATGTCGGACCAGATTGGCTCGACCTCGACGTTGGCCTTGGCAACCAAGGTGGCCAACTTGTCGGAGGTGATCTCGACGTCAGCGTCGGCCAAGATCAAGGCAGCGTAAGACAAAGCGGTTTCGGTAGACATTTTTAACTAGATATAATCAATTTAAGCAATAGGCAGACTATGTCTTAGTTTTTGAAGTGGTAAGTAAAAGCCACTAATTTTTTGGCGTTTTTTTTCCACTCCCGCGCTGATGCCTGATCACGTGCGCTCGCTTAGGGCTGTGCCCTCTCGTCTCGGCGCTCTTCGTCATCAAGTTGCCTTGGGTGGAGTGAAGCTGATACTTGGCCCATAGAGCCAGTGTTGCAAAAGAAACCAAAGGTTTTTTTTGAAATGCTCTCGTTTTTGCTTTCCTTGTGGTTATCCTTACCTAGCTTCGTCTTCACGTTCAAGCGAACGCGCGACTACTTATATGTCTGGGTGTATTTGCAACCACGCCCCGTTTAGTATCTGAAACTACGCTGCATGCCCCTCTGGTGTGCAGAATTGTTTACAAATAGAATTTATTTAATATAAAAGGGCACGATTTCCACCCCACTTTGGACTTTTGGTGAAGTAATGGCAGGTCTGTAGATGGAGAAAGCCGCGGATGCTCCGCTAATTGACAGTGTCTAACGCTTACCGTCTGCCTTGATATCTACCATCGAAATCATTTTGGCTGGAATAGAACCTCTGGTCATTGATGTTTGAATCAACTCCATCACCTTTAAGGCACTCCAGCCTTGCCTTTACTGTTCATTCTAATTCACGTGAAAATCGTCATTATTCGAGGATAATATACAATGCTGACTACTTCTCCTGTTGGTCCCGTTGCCTGCAGTAGTCGAGGTACCAGGGCTTGGTCCACATTCTGATGCGTTTCCCGTAATAAATGAAGGGGATGCCACATGCCATGAGGCAGAATGTGATCACGGCCAAGATAATGAATGTGTGTGTGTTGCCCATCTTATCGAGCCAAGGCGAACATGCAAAGGTGAAGACCATTCCAAACATGTTGTTGATGACAGAAACTCCTGCCATCATTTCAATAACCATTTCCGGGTATGCATCCATCAAGTATCCCATGGAAATATCACCCGAGGCGCCGAAGCCAAGACCGATAAGTGCCAAGCCAAAATATGTGGGAAACCAAGGCCATTGGCGGTCTGTGCCAACGGCAAAGAGAATGAGTCCAATCGGATTCAAAACAGCTGGAACAGCGAGGAAATAAAGGCGGAACTCGGCCTCTTGTATACCCCCGTTTCTTTTTGCCATCCAAATAGTGAACCAGTCACTAAGGGTTCCCGCATAGAAGCATCCTATCACGGCTCCGATCAAGCATGGAATATTCATGAGCGCCACTCCAGTATTGCCATAATTGTATGGTGGGTCGTAGTACTCATCGTCCTCAACAGTGAGATAAAAGGTTAAAAGTGCATCTTGCATGCCCCATATAAGGCCGGAGAATATTAGCGGTGGGTAGCAAAAGACACGGAACAACAACTGAAGGCGCTTCAAGTACTGTTTAATTCCAAAGCCGATCAAATTGGGCGCTTTGGTGATCAATGCAACTTGTTTCCAGTACCCGTATTTCGGGTCATTAGCACCATTTTTGTCGGTCTGGCCCAATTCAAGGTTATCATTGTGCAATGACATTCTCAGGCTCACTGAAGTTTCACCATCCTCGACATGTGTCTTTTTCTCGGTGAGTCCCCCGTCACCGATGTCGCTGATTTCTTGAACCGTGCCCTGAAATCTGCGTCTATCAAAAACAGTCTCGTGCATACCGAAGATAATGACAATTATTAGCCCCGCTGATATGAATACGGCAATCCAGCCCACCCATCTGAATCCACAGTACTTAACAACAAAACCAGCGATAAGGGGGCCTAGGTAAGTTCCGACCGAGGTGGACATTATGTAAATCGTCAAGACGGAGCCAAGTTGATGCAGAAAGTACATGTCTGTCAAAGACTGTTGTACGTGAGCCTCAGCGCAAGCCTCGGATGCTCCCACAAACAACTGGGACCAAATACTGTCGCCGGTATCTTTCACCAAAGCAAACCATATTGCTCCAAATAGTCCGAGGGAAATGCTGATCAAATAAGCAATCTTTCTTCCGTACAAACTGGCGGTTGGAGTAAGAAAGAAGGTTGCCCATCCAATGGAAATAAAAAGGACGCCAGCACCAGAGTTCATGGCGGTGTAACTGATGCCATACTTCTCGTTGAGAGCATCTTGGGTTGCTCCGGGGTCGTTAGATGTTGCGGCTGTGAAGCCAGTGATGAAAGCCAATAAAACCATGTTCCACAACTTTTTGCTTCTGGACCAGTTAAGAGGATCATTGACGGAATCTGATGGCTGTGGTACCAAGATCACGTTTCTATCGGTGACTTTCAACAGTGTGTTCCCCTCTTCCGCCGAGAAAGAATAAATGTTGATGGTGCCGGGGATGAAGTCATCATCTGACCGAGAGTTAATTGAGAATATTCCCTCGTTCATCGCCTACAGTTTCTGGCGACAGGGTTGAAACGACTATTCGAAGTGGGTTCACGCAAGGCGATGATTTTTTCGGAATCAAATTATGTCCGAGTCAAAGATGACCAAGATGAAAATCAGAAAACCAAGGTTTGCTCATGGCAAAGACAGGGATCATATATGTCAAATGCGGGGTGTGCATGGCAGACACGGAATGATAAGCAGAATGAGACTTGACAGATAGAAGTGACAGATAAAAAGCGACTCCACGTTATCAACTCTCCCAGCGCACAATTTAAGCGCAAAGTGTGAAGTATGCGACTTTTGATTTTCGGGACTGCACACAGTCCGAGATAAGGCACATCAGGTTTGCCCTTCCACATTCGTCCACTGATACTAGTTGACACCTGGGTTACATGCAGAACGATGAAACGAAGGGCTTTTTGGTGGGATGCGGCATGGATTGCCAAAGGACAGGAGCAGACCATGCAATCAGCATGGGGAATTATCGGCTTTGGACTCCGAAAACTGATAAGGTGCGAACTAGAGATTGATACTTTTGTCCCATTGATAAGCGGAGCCGTGGAATGATTCCTTTGGTGTATTTCTCAGTGGCTCTGATATTTCGGTCTATTTTTTATCAATGCCTCTGGTATCGGATCCTTGATTTGGTTCTGATATTTCGGTCTATTTTTTTTCAGTGCTCTGGTATCGGATCCTTGATTTGGTTCTGTGGCTTGAACGTCACCTCCCACTTGTCCTCGTGTCTTATTTTACCTCGGTGTGGATTATGTGGAGACTGAGGCACCAATCGCCAGGGAATGCTTCAGGTTATGGACATTAACTTCAGGTGCTCGGGAAGCTTCGATCGCAATTTCCAGGGTTTTAGCAGATCACTGGGGTATATTTCTGCATCCACTTATGATGGGTATTCATTTTGGAATTATGAATATTATTGGCAATTCGAGGGAAGCTAACCTGTCCTTACGGAAAAAAAGACATGATACAAGTCAAGCTTGAGTTAGGTGGAGGTAAAGACCTAGTGATGAAGAGTTGAAAAGCGCAGCTAGTTACGGGAGATACTGAGGAGTACTGTGTGCAGCGCAGATTATTTGACACGGTGCCAACAAAGACGCATCGAATGACCCATTGTGTGGAGCAAATTTACTTTGCAGTGACCTACTCCAAAATGTTGGCATGCTATTTTGGTTGAGCCCGCTGAAGAAACGAAATTGAAGTGTGATCAATGCATGGGCGGAAAGAAGTTCAATGGAGAGTCTTCAAGGATTCACAATACGCTCAAGTCAGCGACCTTCGAAGTGTCACCAGAATAATTTTGTGAAGCTATTTTTATGAAGGTTATTTAATTGGGTGCACTGACATCTCAGCGTGGAGTTGGTGCATTGTCTCGTGGGCATGACGCACCACGGAACAATAATGCTGGTAGTGAGGTGAAATGCGTGCGCGTGGAAGGGGTGAGGAGATGGTCGAGGTTATCGCGGTGATCGTTCCCTACAAAAAAGAACGAGTCCCGAATTTCGAAGACGGCGGACAAGCCAGGGGAAACAAGAGAAAGCTCCGTGTGCGCCGAGTTTCGCAGCTGTTACATGTGGGTTTCCCGGCGGTTTCAAATCTTCTATTTTTAACCGTGTTTATTTATGTTTACCGGTTGATAGCCTTGACCAGCAGCCGTGGTAAATGGTTTGGAGAATGCGCGTCAAAAGAACAAAGGGACAGGCGTGCATGTGGAGCTGGAGTTCGACACGGACATAAGAAAATGCGTCCGGATGTCCACTAAACGTCATTGGTGCAGGTCCATCCGCACCGGGTTGTGTGATCACCCAACAATAATTCACCAACTTTTGGTGATCGGCCGCCGCGCCAACATTATCCAATGGTGATCACGGGCCCCTCTCTTTTTGAAGGGCTCGTGAGCACTTTCCGCCCAAGCGGCAACTCAAAACAAGGGCAATGTTAGGGGGTGCAATGTGGCAGGGCGGGTCCTTGCGCTTTTTTTTTTTCTCACACATGCAACGCGCAGGAGCCGCATACAATTGCAAAACCGATTTGTGCATCCATGGCTGAGCTTATTTATAGGCCCAAGGAGACCCTTTTTAAGCACCAAATCGTTTTCTTTCCGCTCGCCGATACTTGCTTTATTTCCCCCGGACTTGAGAACTTTTCATATTGCACCCATGAGACTCTCGTTAGCTAGTCTCGTCACCCTTGCTACTGCCGTGGTGGCCTCAAGCCTACCCCAAAAACGGTTCTACGACTACCAGGACACAGTCGTGCAAGGAGTCAACCTTGGCGGCTGGTTCGTCTTGGAGCCATACATCACGCCCTCTCTTTTCCAAGCTTTCGGCGATGACGTTCCCGTGGATGAGTACCACTTGGCGCAGAGGTACGGCAAGGAAAAGGCCTTGGAGGTGTTGCAGGAGCACTGGGACACGTGGTATACCGAGGACGACTTCAAGGACATTGCCGATGCGGGCCTCAATACTGTGCGTATCCCCATAGGCTACTGGGCATTCCAGACGTTGGACGATGACCCATACGTTCAGGGCCAGAGAAAGTATCTCGACAGGGCCATCCAGTGGGCCAGAAACCACAAGTTGAACGTCTGGATCGACTTGCACGGCGCTCCAGGCTCGCAGAACGGCTTCGACAACTCGGGCTTGCGCGACCAAATCAAGTACCAGACCGATGAGAACATTAGCTTGACGTTGACCGTCTTACAAGTGATTTTCGACAAGTACGGTGGCAAGGACTACGAGGACGTCATTTCCGGCATCCAGTTCTTGAACGAGCCTTTGGGCCCCGCCTCGGACATGAACCAACTCAAGAACTTCTACAACTGGGCTTACAAGAATATGCGCTCGGTTTCTACGAACAATGTGGTCATTCATGATGCATTCCAGCAGCCCAACTACTGGGACGACACCTTTGAGACCGACAAGGGCTTCTACAATGTTGTAGTAGACCACCACCATTACCAGGTGTTTAGCCCGGACGAGTTGGCCCGTGACATCGACGACCACCTCAAGGTGGCATGTGAGTGGGGTACCAGCCACAAGGGCGAGAACAAGTGGACGGTGACGGGAGAGTTCTCGGCCGCCTTGACCGACTGTGCCCTCTGGCTCAATGGAGTCGGCAGAGGCGCCCGTTGGTCTGGTGATTACGACAAGTCCACTTTGACCAACTCGTGTGACAACTACACGGTGGTGGAAAAGTGGAGCCCTGAATACAAGAGCAACGTGAGAAAGTACATTGAGGCTCAGCTTGATGCGTTTGAGCTCACCAACGGGTGGATCTTCTGGAACTGGAAGACCGAGAACGCCATTGAATGGGACATGAAGGCGCTAATTGAGGCCGGCGTGTTTCCACAGCCATTGAGTGACCGTGAAAACAAAAATCAGTGCGGTTACTCGTGAATAGCATAGGCTCTAGATAATAGCTTAGACTTTCGATGTCTATAAAGTGGTTCATAGGGAAGAGCCGAATTTAGAATAGGCACTTAAATAAAATGTTGCTTCTACGAGATCATAGAAACAATTTTAAACAGATCACAGACAATTTTGAACAGATCACAGACAATTTTGAACAGATCACAGACAATCTTGAACGGTCACAGAAATCTTGAACAGATCACAGACAATCTTGAACAGATCGCATCTTGCTCAACAGATAACAGACATCTTGCTACATGAACTCTGTGGCTCACGTCAGCAAGGCAGGCTATTCTTTTATCGGGATAAGACGCCACGTGCATAGGCAGGTGCCCATGCACAACCTGCATGCGGTGCGCGTTTTGGCCGTTCTGCATGGGCCAGGCCATGCCCGGTGCCCTGGGGGCTCCGAACCGGTGGCCGACAGAACGCGAAAAGCTGGTAGAACGGAAACGGTGGCCGACACAGCGGGCAACGTGGCTGACAAAACGGGCAACGTGGCTGACAAAACGAGTAACGTGGCCGACAAAACAGGTAACTGTATGGCCCAAAGCGGCGGTTGCAGTAAAGATGCTCACGCAACACGCTCGAGGTATGGCGCTTGGCGCTACCAGCATCAACGGGCAAGGAGACTATCCGTGCATGCAAGCCGCCAGGCCCAGTGTCGTCGGGGTGGTGCGGGCGCCGCCGGAAAAGAATGCCCTCTGGACGCCTACAACTTTGCGTCCTGTATGTAAGACTCCATGCTCCTCTTGACGGCATCGATGGCGTACTCATAGTCGGAAGCCTCGTTGTAGATCTGGCCCGAGAACCGGATGGTCAAGCGGTTGTCGTGCATTCCAAGGTGCACGAACGTCTTGTACTCGTGCAACATGCGGCTGGTGAGGTACTTCATCAAGTGGTCCGCATTCTCCTTCACACGGAGGTCTGTGTGGGTATATGGCACGTAGAGAGACGCCATGGCCGTGATCAACGAGCGCTCGTCGTTCTCGATCAACACCGTGCCCGGCCATTTCTCGAGGCACAAGTCTGCGGCGACACGGGCCATTTTGTAGCAGTAGGCTCTGATGTTGTCCTCGCCGCCGCATGTCTCGTTGCGGAAGCGGACCGCCTCGGGAATGGCGGCTATGGCGGCCTTGTTGTCGGAGCCCGTGAAATAGAACTTGTCGATCAAGAGGTCCTCCTTCTGTGCCGCAGAGAGCACGGTGTTGGGGCCCACGTAGGAGTGGCTGATGGGCATGGTCTGGATCAGGCCGTGGTGCTTGGGATCCACGTAGAGCACGGCGCAGCCTCGTGGCACGGAGAACCACTTGTGCAAGTTGGACACGTAGAAGTCGGGCCGGAAGTCCAAGTCCACGGGGACAAGCCCCAACAGGTGGGCGCCGTCCACTAGCGACAACGCCCCGTACTGGCGGCACAAGGCGGTGATGTCCTCAAAGGGCAAGCGCACGCCGGGCACCGACACCACCGCGTCGAAAAGCGCAAGCTTGATGTCGTTGGTGGCCAAGGCGTGCCTGTACTTTGCCAAGATGTCCGCGTGCAGCATGGGGAACACTAGGTCGACGATCACGGGCTCGATTCCCAAGTACTCCTGGAGGAAGAACACGGTGTTCATGCACGCCCCGTAGGTGGAGGACGCCATCAAGATCTTGTCGCCAGGGGCGAACTTCAACGAGCGGAGCACGGTGTTGACGCCCATGGTGGCGTTGGGCACCAAGGCCAAGTGCTTGTAGTTGCAATTGACGACGCGAGCCACGGCGCGGAGGGCGGTTTCGTAGTGCTGGCGCAAGGACACGGAGTAGAAGAAGTCGGGGCTGCTCAAGTCGTCATGGAATGCCTGGATGTAGGAGTCCACGACGCACTGGGGTGGGAGGCCGAAGGACCCGTGGTTGACGGGCGTGAAGGCGTTTGCGGAGAGGGGGAAGTGTTTTTTTTTGAAGTCGTGGCCAAACATGGGGACAAGGATGGTGTTGCGGGGTATTTATAGTTCAGAGGTGAGCGGTCAGATGTGAGCGGTCAGTGGTGAGTCAGTGAGTAGTGGTGAGTCAGTGGTGAGTCAGTGGTGAGTGGTGGTGAGTAGTGGTGAGTCAGTGAGTAGTGGTGAGTAGTGGTGTTGCGGATGCAGTGGCGGATGTGGAGGATGTGGGGATGCAGTGTGGCGAAATGGTCGTAAAGTGTAGTGATGTAGTATGTGGTATCAGTGTCAACACGAGTGACCGGCGTTTGTTGGTGAGCAATGCCGGTTGCAAGTGCGGTGTGCAGGATGAGCTGGCACCGGCTCCAGGCAATGTAGGGCAGTAGAATGTAGTGGTCTTTAGTGATTTCGTGTGGTCGGTAGTGGTCGGTAGTGATTTCGTGTGGTCTGTAGTGGTCTGTAGTAGTCTGTAGTGATTTAGTGTGGTCTGACTGCGGCCATGGATATATAGCGTGACTCCTCATGGCTAATAATCCTGGCGGATAGCTGTGCAGCTGTAGTCGGTAGTAACGACTATACATACACTCTACCATACTGTACCAGCATGTACTGTAGAAAATACTTTGAATTAATATATTTACGTTAATATTATCAGTACATATAGTTTTATTCTTGAAGAGTTTATCTTTAACTTTTGTAAGAATCCTACCTAAACTTGCGAAATAAGTATTTTTAAGCCAAGTACATCATTATTAAAAGATTAAATAATAATTTGAAACTATTAGTATATATGATTGATGGATGGATGCATTTACATAAATTTTAAAACCCAGCGCTAATTTAATTTAAGAAAACCTCTTTTGATAATGTAGAAGCTGAATTAGAATTGGTTTCAGGATGACTGAATATTCTACATAGCTGTACTGTGGTATACCACATAGCTGTACTGTAGTACGTAGTACTGTAGTACGTAGCACTGTAGTACGTAGTACTGTAGTACGTAGCACTGTAGTACGTAGCACTGTAGTAAACTCTAGTATTACACTATTCTTGTATTTAGCAACTCTTAGAGTTGGACCTCAAACGTCTTCGGCTCATAGATGTGTATTCGATGATCCTGGGATCTAGGGCTCTCTTGCGCCTTAATCCCGTGATCTCCGGTCGTAAGGTTGCGTCTAAGTGAGTGGTACAAGTCCACTATAGTGGGCACCCCTAAGGTCTGAATATAGTATGTAGTGTAGTACTGTAGTCTAGTGTATGGTGCAGTACTACACATGTTGTGCATTGTGGTATACACTTGTGTGTCCTTGTGTACTACTCTTGTGTTGTACTACATTGGTCTGTGGTATTACTGTGGAGATTACTGCGTTTTATGGTTAGCACTATACGTAGTACTGTAGCTGTGTTCTTTAGTAACGTGCGTCTGGTGTTCTTTAATAATCCCCAAGAGACCATCCATGCTATTTTTGTGCATTAGGCTATTTATTGGCCTCACTCGTACGGTCCCCAGGTAAGGCTCGTCTCAATCTTCCCTAACCGGTCGCTTGTAATCGAGTAGCGTAGGTAAAATCTTCATGGGTAGTGTGCTTACGGCCTGAAGTATAATACTTAGTTTGCAGTGTACTCTTGTAGTACTGTAGAGTACTACAAGAGTGCTACAAATACTGTGGTGTACTATGTATAATACTTAGTGTACTATTATAGTACTCAGTGTACTATTATAATACTTAGTGTACTATTATAGTACTCAGTGTACTACTATAATACTTAGTGTACTATTATAGTACTTAGTGTACTATTATAATACTTAGTGTACTATTATAATACTTAGTGTACTATTATAATACTTAGTGTATAATTGCAAATTACTATAGTAAATTAATGCAGTTGCTTGTAGTAAAGTACTGAAGTGTACTGTATGACTGGTGTAGTAATGTTCTGTAACGTACAGCAGTGTAGTGTAGTATTGCATAGCACTCTGTATGGTGCAGGTAGCATAGTCCTGTAGTGAACATGTATTTAGTAACTCTTGTTTGTATTTATCGTATAGTATGTAGTACATTGTTATGGTGTGGTACCATGGTAGTGGGGTAATATGGTAGTGTGGCACTATGTGTACTGCACTGAGTCGTAGCATTGCAGTGAGTATTAGTGCAATATGTTGAACGCGAAGGACGAATGGACTGCATATGCATGAGTCTGTTCATCCTGCACGTATCAAGCAGATGTCCAATGACATACTTGCATCA